>CM021109.1:531178598-531778598 GCA_007115665.2 Sequoiadendron giganteum | reverse complement strand
GCTGAAAAGCAAAGCAGCCATTATATCAAAGTCCTCATAACGGACAGAGGGGGAGAGTATATCTCTCAAGAGTTTATGAATTTTTGCAAGTCTCAAGGTATTCAGAGACAACTCACAGCTAGGTATACTCCACAGCAAAATGGAGTGGCTGAAAGAAAAAAATAGAACAATCATGGAGATGGCAGCAAGCATGTTGAAGGCAAAAGGTTTGTCAAATGAATATTGGGGTGATGTTGTAGCAACAATAGTTTACATCTTGAATATGTGCCCCACAAAGGTTTTTCATGATAGGATTCCACAAGAAGCGTGGACAAACTGCAAATGGAGTGTTGAGCATTTGAGAATATTTGGATGTGTGGCATATGCTCTTGTGCCAAAGGAGAAAAGGTTGAAATTTGATGACAAAGGTGAAAAATGCATTTTCATATGCTATAGTGAAGAATCCAAAGCCTATAGATTGTACAATTCCATCACCAAGAAAGTGGTGATCAGTAGGGATGTTGAGTTCATTGAAAACAAATCATGGGATGGAACAGTTGATATAAACACAGGTATTTTTGTTTCAATACCGTTTGAGAATGAAGAAGCTGGAGAAGGAAGAAGCTCTTGAACCTTACAACAAGGTGACAGTTTAGAAAAAAACAACAGTAGCTCCAGAACCTTTCAACAGGGTGGATGCTCTAGAACTATATAGCAGCAGTCTTCTTCATCAGACCAATAGTTAAGCAACTCCATAAATTCAGACCCTACACTTGCATCATCGATGCCATGATAGACTAGAAGCATGAGGGAAATGTATGTCAACACAAGGTATGAATATTTTGATGAAAACTTATATTTTGTTTTGTTTTCTCACAATGATCCAATGTATTTTGAAGAAGCCATCAAAGAATAAAAATGGTGTAACGCCATGGATGAAGATCTGGATGCTATAGTGAGAAAAAAAACATGGGAGCTCACTGATTTACCCATAGGGAAATCAACCATTGGAGTTAGTGGATCTTTAAGACCAAATGCACTACTAATGGTAAGGTTGAAAGGCATAAAGCAAGGCTGGTTGTTAAGGGATATAAACAGCAGCATGGAAGAGACTATGATGAGACTTTTGCACCAGTTGTAAGGCTGCAAACAGTGCAGGCAGTCCTAGCAATTGCAACCCAGCACAAATGGAAAGTACTACAAATGGATGTAAAGTCAACCTTCTTGAATGGAGTGTTGAAAGATGAGGTGTATGTGAAGCAGCCACCTGGCTACGAAGTTTCAGGGAAAGAAGAAAAAGTCAACATTCTTCAAAAAGCTCTCTACGAGATGAAAGAAGCACCATGATCATGGTACAATAGAATTGATACATACCTCTTGAGCAATGGCTTCAACAAAAGTGGCAGTGAGCCCACACTCTACATCAAGATATCCAATGGTGAGATACTTATTGCTATTTTGTATGTAGATGATTTAATTTTCATAGGAAATAGTAATATTTTCATTGTTGATTTCAAAGAGGCAATGAAAAATGAGTTTGAAATGACAAGCCTAGGTTTGCTAAAATATTTCCTAGGCATAGAGGTCCAACAAACAGAAGATGGCATCTTTATTTCTCAAACAAGCTATGCTAATCAAATCTTGAAAATGTTTAGAATGTTGGACAGCAAACCAGCCTCAACTCCAATAGCTACAGGTCTGAAATTAATCAAAGAGAACAGCAGCAAAGATGTTAACCCAACCCTCTATAAGGGCATGGTTGGAAGCCTCTTGTATTTGACAGAAACAAGACCCGATCTGATGTACACGGTAAGCCTGATTTCTAGGCTCATGGAGCAGCCTAAGGATGCACACTGGCAAGCAGGAAAAATAATTCTAAGGTATGTCAATGGCACGAAAGGCTATGGCATTATGTATACCATCTCTAATGAGTTTCAACTTGTTGGGTACACAGACTGTGATTGGGCAAGACATGTAGATGACAGAAAGAGCACATCGGGATATGGAATCCACATGGGTTCAGGAGAAATATCATGGGCATCAAAGAAGTAGCCCATAGTTTCTCTCTCCATGGCTTAAGCGGAATACATTGCAGAAAATGCAACAACATGCCAAGCTATTTGGCTTAGAAGAATCCTTGCATATTTGTATGAGCAACAATAAGATGGTACAACCATATTTTGTGACAATGTATCTTCTATTGCTTTGACCAAGAATCCAATCTTTCATGGAAGAAGCAAGCACATAGAAATCCACTACCATTTCATAAGGGAGTTGGTGGAGCATGGAGAGATTGAGCTTCAGTATTGCAGATCTGAGCAGCAGCTCGCTGATATTTTCACAAAGGCATTGTCAAAAAAACTCCTTTGAATGCCTAAGAGATAGGTTGGGTATGTGGGAATGCATCAAAACTTTGGTTTTGGTAAACACAGAAAAATAGAGGTGCTTCGGAACTTTAGTTCAGAAAAACACAGAGGAGGGCAGATGCTCCGGAACTTGGCGCAGATACTCCAGAAATTTAGTTTAGGGAAACACAGAAGAATGCAACTGCTCTGGAACTTTGGAGAAGCACATATGCTCCAGAACTTTTGAATGGTGATGTAAATCATAAAGACTCAAGATTAAGGGGGAGTGTTGGAAAAGCTAATCTTGAGCAGCAATGGAAAAGTGCATTTAATGCACAAACAGATAAGATATGTTTTGGATCGTTCCCCCCAGCTAGATTGTCAGACACTTGTTGTCCCAATTAATTTTGGTAGAAAATTTATTATTGGTAGGTGAATTTGAATTGAGCACCAATTTTGGAAAAGGCTGGGAAAGACAAAAGAACATATTAGAATGTTTTTTAGTTAGAGAAAAAAGAAGACAGAGCGACAGAAGGCAGAGAACAGCAGAAGAATAGAAGGAGGAATGTTTAGGTGAACCTGCAATAGCAAAGGAAAGTGCTCTAGAATGTTCGCAGCAGCACATAGTAGCAGAAGTTTGTGATAGAGCAGTGCTCCAGAATATCTCCAGCACATAGCAGCAGCCAGTTTGCTCCAGTGTGCCAGAACGTGCATAGTATTTTGTGTGAAGAATGTACAGAGCATAGCTCTGATTTTTTGTATGTAAACTTTTTGGATTGTAATATTTTTGATTAATTTAATGAAATAGAAAATATTTTGTCTCATCTTCTTGTTGTCCATTTTATTTGGTCTGTCTTTTCTTCTTTTCCCACTGTAGTTGGGTTTATTTTCCCAACAATTTAAAATATAAAGCAATGTAAATGAAAAATGAAAGTTGTCATCGAATTTGCAAATAATCACTACAATGAAAATAGAAGTTCCCATCCACTTGACAAATCAATATGTATTTGAATTTTTAAGTGAGATTTTGGAGGCTTTCACCTAATATTTTGGAGATTTTACCATTAAATGGTAGCTGATTTACTATTAAACAACAACTGAAACTTTATTTTCTAGTGACTTAATAGTTTTTTACAGGTGTGAGACTTGTTTCAGACTCAAATTTCACACTATATGTAGCCTATCAACTAATAAAAAGATAATTGACCTAAAATATTGATTTAAAAATATACAATTAATTGTAGAAACGATCTTTGTATATATATCACCTTATAATTTATTTATATAATTTCACTTCATTGTTTTTATTGTCAAAAATATTGTACGAAATGGTATATGTGCACTCCAAGCTTTTTTAATCGACTTTTAAACTATTTTTCTGGAAATTGACTTCCCTACACCGATTGTCAGTGGCAATTGATGTAAAGCTGAAATCCTAGTTCAATGACCATGCTTCCAAGTTCCTACCGACTTGAAATTTCTGTGATGTAGAGCCTAAACAAACCACCCATTTTTGTACCTTTACCTGGCAATTGCAATCAGCAATTAACGATGACTATTTAACTTGCAAATTTAGAGAGTAGATTATAGAAAGCACAATATTGTTGATATTAAATGAAACTAAATGGAAGTAAATGCTAAAGCAGTTATATTAAATAAGTTTGAAAAACAAAAATTTAAAATTTGATACAAAATACTTCCACATAGAACAATATTTTATATTTCATTCATCTGACGATTAATAAGATATCAGATAAATATTTACTTTTGTTTCTATCATAATGTAGTTTATATGAACAATAATTAATATATTGGAAATATTATAATATAACTAGTCTCAATTTGTTTAAATTAATGAGACATTGACAATAAAATCCCTGCCAATAAATCTATATTTTTCATAAGCAAAGCATTGTTAAATATCATACTTAAAATACAAAGCAAAAGTCTACAATAATAAATTTTAAGTCATTTTCTACTATATTTATCTAATATTCAACAAACAAATTTAAGGATTGTCTAAAATATGTGAAAGAAAATTTATTTATAGAAAATAAAGATTAAAATGTTCACCCTAAGGTTACATATAGATGAAAAGTATTTTCTTGCAAGTAAGAGGTCATGAGGTCTAGTCTTCCTTTCATCCCCATGATACCAAAGGGTGCGGCGCCAGCATCATGATCAGTAAAAAAAGTTTATCAAACGAATTTATAAAAAGACTACGTAATTCCTACAATCTTAAAAAAAAAGGACTGATTACATATAGATGAAAGTTACCAAACTAAGAATTGATAACCATTTGACTCCATATTTACATAGAAAACTATTTGACAAAACTCCATGTTTACGTAGTTCTTTCAGAATCCACCCATTTTCACAATATTTTTCATTCTTCTTCAAAATATCAGAGTGTGATGATTGTTGTGGAAATCATATTTGGCCTCATGGGGATGTCATGGACAGGGGAGAAATCGGATGAATCGATCTAGGAAAATGAAACCAAAAAGCCCATCAAAATTAACAGAGCTATTTTTTTCTCAATTTCCCTGACTCGATTCACAGGCTTCCTCACCTCTTCATGGCTTCCCAACGGGACATACACTCACCGTATTAATGCAATGGCCTCATCTTACATGGAATTTATAATCTCATTAACTTGTAAGACAACTAGAAGGTGTAGTTATCATGTCAGAATGTGGGTAGGTGGAGTTTCCTTTTTTCTGTATGTTAGGAATCTGAGAATGATGACAGGCCTCCTCCAACTTAAGAAGCAAGGCACCTACACTTTGATTTTATCTACCGAATTGGAGATCTTCTCCATCTTTCTTTAGCTTTTACTTATTTTATAATATAATTCGATAAGTTGAGGGTGGCATTGTCTTCCTTTTATTACTATAGTTGGAAATTCAGTGCTTAAACTCATGGATCTATGGAGCCTCCAATGGTTTTTTTCAATAATATGCTTCTTGGAATCTTCATATTTATTCTATATTTTAAATATTTAGAGAAAGCTTTATTAAAAGATAAAATGGGCACTTCAGTTTCCACTCTCTAGTAGTGGAGTGATTGTCTTTTTGCTAATGTTTGGGAATATAATGTTTTAATTTTTACTTTTGAAAAAATTAAAAACCATTTATGCTTTAATGTTTAACTTGCAAATTTAGGGTAGGTGATAGAACCATTTCTAAGCACAATACACAAGTACAGATAGAATTGTTAATTTATTGTAGCTCGGACAGCTATTTTCTTCAATTCCAAGAATTATTATTTAATTCTTGAGACTTCTAGAAAGAAGTTAGTTAGGTCCAAATATTTAATTATTTAATTAAATAATTATTTCCTCTAGAGACTTCTAGAAACCAGTTAGTTAGGGTTTGTTAGAGTCTAATTAATCTTAGCCATTGATTGAGATTAAATCATGGCCACTGGTTTTCCAATGAGAATAGTTTAAAAAGGGGTCAATGGGCATTTGAAGAACATACAGATACACACTTGTAAGAGATTTGCGGTGATAGCAAATAAATTTGCAGTGAGAGAAAATAATCTTGCAGTGATAGCAAGGGTGCAGTGATAGCATTGGAGGTAGCAGTAGTGGAATTTTAGTAGGAGAAATTGAGGGAAGAATTTCCGAAGAAGAATATTGTCGAAGCTTTGTCCAAAAGAGGCAAGCAGTTTCTTTTGTATTTCTTGATTTTCTGAAGATTAATATAATTCCTCACTCTAGTATTGGTTTTCCCTCTGGGGTTTTTCTAGGGACAATTTGTCCAAAAATATTGTGTTTATTATTTTGCATGTTTTTTATTCCTATGATTTTTATTTGTGAAGTTGTAGTTGTATTATTTTTTAGTATTTGTTGTGAGTTAATTTTCGACAATCAAATAATCGTTATAGATAGCAGATTAATAATCAGTAATTGCAATAGAATTTTCACATGGTATCATAGCAGATCTAAGGGTAGAAAGAGCTCAACGCAAGCACAGGAAGAAAAGAAAAAAAAAGAGGGTTTATAAAACCCAGTTCCACCTCTTCAGTATTATTATTATTTTTGTTTGAGATGGCCTCAGCAGGTTTAAGAGATCAAGACAGATTGGATGGAGCCTCAAATTTTGGTGTCTAGAAAGCCAAAATTTCTTTATTGTTGGAAGAGAATGGTATCAAGGAATATGTGACAAGTGTTGTAGATGTACCTACAGATCCAACACAGCTCTTAGCATATAAGAAGGAAGATGCCAAGGCAGGGAGGTTGATTCTTGATGGTTTTAAGGATCATATTGTTCCACATATCAGAGAGTTGGATACAGCGAAGAAGATGTGGGATGCCATTTTGAATCTATACCAGAATGCTACCACTAGCAGGAAGTTGATTCTCAGAGAAAAGTTGAGGAATACTAGGATGAACAAGGGAGAAGACGTTACAAGTTACCTCACCAGACTTAGACTTGTCAAGGATGAGTTGGCAGTTGTTGGAGATAAACCAGATGATGACGAGCTAGTACAGATAGCCCTAAATGGGTTCACTAAGTAGTGGGATGTATTTGTTCAAGTTATTAATGGATGAGAAACCTTATTGAGTTGGGATCGACTATGGAGTGACTTCACTCAAGAGGATCTTAGACTAAGCCTTGTCAGTGGTACCAGCAATAAGAGTCAGAAAAGTGAGGCAGAACAGGAAAATGTTGCCCTAGAAAGAAAAGGGAAAGCAAAGAAGGGGTCTAGCAAAGGATCAAATCTTAAAGGCGAGAAGAAAGAGGACTTGTCTAAAGTCAAGTTTTATGGCTGTCACGAGTTTGGACACTATGTCATTAATTTCCCACAAAGGAAGAAAGGAAAGAAGCAGACGACAACTTCAACAAGTGCAAATAAGCTCTCTAGCAAAATGGAAGATGAATTTGCACTCATAGTTTGTATGGTTAGCTCAACCTCATAGGGTGTTTGGTATATAGACAGTGGGGTGTCATTTCATATGACAAGAGTTAGAGGATACTTCTCTAGTTATAAGGAGGAGGACATCAAAATCCAAATTTATATGGGGAACATGTCCAAACTAAATCCAGTTGGGAAAGGGACTATTCTATTTTAGAGGGAGAATGGAAAGCCGATTCCCATTCATGATGTGTTGCATGTGTCAGGCTTGGGTATGAATCTGATTTATGTATCTGTTCTTCAGGATAAAGGCTACAATGTACTCTTTAGAGGGGAAAATGTGTTAATCAAGCATAAGGATTTGAAATTACCCATAGCTATTGGAGTTAGGAGCGACTGACTTTACAGGTTACAGTTTGATACTCATAAGGCACTGATGAGCAGCTAATTCTAGAGATCAAGGAGAGCAATGTCATAGGAGGATGGGCCATATACATCATGGAGCACTTAAATTGCTTCGTGAGACACTGACAGGTGTTCCAAAGGTGAGCACAGAGCATGATGATGTGTGTAAGGGATGTGTGTTGGGGAATTTTGTGAAAGCATATTTTCCAAGGAGTGACACCAAATCCAAGGGTGTTCTTGATCTAGTACATTCAAATATATGTGGACCAATGTCGACAAAGTCTCTCAGAGGATACGAGTACTTTGTTACTTTTATTGATGATTTCTCCAGGAAGACCTGGATATACTTCTTGAAGACCAAGGATGAGGTTTTCAATCGCTTCCAAGAGTTCAAATATCTTGTGGAGAATTCAATAGGCAAGAAGATAAAGATTCTTCGGTCAGACAATGGAGGCGAGTACAAAGGGAAAGAGTTCCAGGAGTTCTGTACCAAGGAAGGAATCAAGAGAGAGTGGACTGTTCCTTACAACCCACAGCAGAATAAGGTTGTTGAAAGAAAGAATTGGTCTATATCAGAGGCGGAAAGGGTTATGTTGTATGACCAGGATATGCCACATTACTTATGGGCAGAGGCATGCAGTACAGCAGTATACATACAGAACAAGGTTACACATAAGGTATTGGGCAAGATGACACCAGAGGAGGCATTCTAAGGGAAGAAGCTAGATGTTAACCACTTCAAGATATTTGGGAGTTTGGCATATTGTCACATTCTAGGTGCTACACATTCTAAGTTAGATCAGACTACAAAGAGAGGGTACTTTGTGGGGTATAGTGAAACCTCAAAAGCATATCAGATATTTATTCCAAGGGCTAGGAGGATTATAGTTAGGCGTGATGTCAATTTCATGGAGGACAAGGCATTTAGAAGGTCCGAAGATTTTCCAGTAGATGATCAGAGTAAGCAGCCAACAGAATCTCCCAAGATTGAGCAATCAGATCAAGGACAGCAAAGCTCAATTACAATGACTAGTACAAGCACAGGCTCAGGTGTTGAGAGTTCATAGAGTATGGAGCAATGAATGTAGCAGATCCAAGAGATGCATCAAGAACACATGGAGGTTGATATTTTATCCTCTACAGTTGGCAGTAGTAACCAATAGGATACTTAGGAGTTTGTGGGAGCTCCTAGGATGAGTAGTAGGCAACAGAGACAACCAGCTAGGTATAATGATTATATGGCTTTATTTATTCAGTTGGTAGATAGTGAGCCTTCCAGTTATCAGGAGGTCGCACAACAACAAGTGTGGCGAGATGCAATGGTTGAGGAATATACATCAATAGTACATAATGATGTGTGGGAGGTTGTGCCTAGAACGACAGATAAGGTAGTGGTTGGATCTCGCTGGATCTATAAGATCAAGCACGGTGTAGATGGTAGCATCAATAAATACAAGGCAAGGTTTTCTCTCAGAAGGAGGGAATATACTATGAGGAGACGTTCACTCCAGTGGCCAGGTATACTTCTATACGAGCTATGATCTCTCTTGCAGCATAGATGGGATGGCAGATCCATCAAATGGATATCAATACAGTGTTTCTTAATGGTGAATTGAAAGAGGAAGTATGCATAGAACAACCAGAGGGCTTTGTAGCATACATCAGTGAAACCCACGTGTGCATATTGAAGAGAGCTTTGTACGGACTCAAGCAGGCTCCCAGGGCGTGGTATGAGCGCATTGATGAATACTTGTAGGGATTGGGCTTTGTGAAGAGTGAGGCAGATGCTAATCTCTACTACTTGGTGGTTGGGGGTGATATTCTCATTCTTGTTCTATATGTGGATGACTTGTTTTTAACAGTTTCACTGGGGCTCATAGAGGAGTGCAAGAGGGACCCTATAGCAGAGTTTGAGATGAAGGATTTGGGGTTTATGCACTACTTTCTAGGCATGGAGGTATGGCAGACAAATGGTGAGATTTTCCTTTGACAAGGGAAATACTGCAATGAAATCTTGAGGAGGTTTGAGATGGAGGATTGCAAAGCCATGTCTACTCCTATGATCATGAATTGGAAGAAGGTAGACTCATCTAGGGAGAAGGATGTAGACCCCACCTTATACAAGCAATTGATTGGGTCTCTCATGTATTTGGTCAACACCAGACCAAATATATCCTTTGTAGTAAATTCTCCTAGTCAGTTCATGGTTGAGCCGAAGAGAGTGCATTGGACAGCAACAAAGCATGTGTTGCGTTATTTGTGTGGTACAGTCGAGTATGGGATCAAATATGCTTGAGGTGATGGTATCAAGTTGATAGGCTATACTAATGCAGATTGGGCAAGCAGTACAACGGACATGAAAATCACTTCAGGGTGTTTCTTTAGCTTGGGATTGGGAGTTGTCTCTTGGTATAGCAGGAAGCAGAATTATGTGGCTTTGAGTTCTATAGAGGTAGAATACATAGTGGCTAGCATGGCGACATGTGAGGCAATATGGCTTTGGAAGTTACTGGTAGCCTTGTTAGGTCAGAGGGTTGAGATTACAGTGATACACTATGACAATCAGAGTTGCATTAGGTTGTCTGAGAATCCGGTGTTTCATGATAGGTCTAAGCATATAGACATCAGGTATCATTTCATCAGTGATTGTGTACAGTGGGGGATTATTCAGCTACAGTATATACCTATAGATCAGCAGGTAGCAGACATTATGACAAAGGCATTGAGGAAGGTGAAATTCATCTTCTTCAGAGATATGTTGGGTGTTATGCAGAACACCTTCCTTGCTAAGAGGGAGTGTTAATTTATTGTAGCTCAAACAGCTTTTTTCTCTAATTCCAAGAATTATTATTTAATTCTTGAGACTTCTAGAAAGAAGTTAGTTAGGTCCAGATATTTAATTATTTAATTAAATAATTATTTCCTCTAGAGACTTCTAGAAACCATTTAGTTAGGGTTTGTTAGAGTCTAATTAATCTTAGCCATTGATTGAGATTAAATCATGGCCATTGTTTTTCCAATGAGAATAGTTTAAAAGGGGGTCAATGGGAATTTGAAGACATACAGATACACACTTGTAAAAGATTTGCAGTGATAACGAATAAATTTGTAGTGAGAGAAAATAGTCTTGCAGTGATAGCGTTGGAGGCAGCAGTAGTGGAATTTCAGCAAGAGAAATTGAGGGAAGAATTTTCAGAGAAGAATATTGTCAGAGCTTTGTCAGTAAGAGGCAAGCAGTTTCTTTTGTATTTCTTAAATTGTTGAAGATTAATATAATTCCTCATCTACAGTACTGGTTTTCCCTCTCGGGTTTTTCCAGGGACAATTTGTCTAAAAATATTGTGTTTATTTTTTTGCATGTTTTCTATTCCTGTGAGTTTTATTTGTGAAGTTGCAGTTGTATTATTTTTAGTATTTGTTGTGAATTAATTTTCGGCAGTCAAATAATCTTTATAGATAGGAGATTAATAATCAGTAATTGCAATAGAATTTTCACACTTGCTTGTTAAATAAGGGAGTCATTAAACAGCAAGCACAATACACATGTACAGACAGAATGAATCAGTTGATAAGGATAGGAGTCATTGATGTAGCCCTTGATTTATAGATTAAACAGCAATATTATCGTTATTTATTATTTAATTTATGAAAGCATATCCATGATCATCCATACCTTATGATTGTCATGGTATAGAATTGAATACCTCCCAACTCTTTAAGAGAGAGTTCAATTTGTAAGTGTACATGGTGAAAAGATATAAACAAGAGCTGCAGTGCAGCTAAGTTTCTGTCAAAGATTGTTAGGATAGTTTTGTTAAAGCTAAAGAAGATTTTTTAAAGTTTGCAAGCAGGATGTGTAATATATGATTTTAGATTGTTTATACATATAAATATATTTTTTTTAGAAGCAATACTATGATTTGGCATTGTAATATTAAATCATTCATGGTAGATTTGAAGGAGCATCTTATGTCGAAGAGGAAAATTAATTTGAATCAAAAAGAAATTATTGAGGCAACAAATAAAAATTCACATGCAAATGAATCAAGCAATCTAGATAGTTATGTGGAATTACAAAATGGCTGTGAAATCCAAGTGTTTGTCATTTTCTAGTTACATGGGAAGCAAGGTGTTTTAGAATCTAATGATATGACCATAAGCCAATGTGTAGTTAAATTTTTTCTCCTCCCTTTGATATGATAATTCTTTGGCATTATCAATTTGAACAAGCTTCTTAACAGGAATTGACTTTTTTCTTTTGTCAGTTTCTCTAAGTTGATATTTTTTTATTAGGTAAGCAGGGTTTTGAAATGGCCTAAAACCTTATACAAGAAGAAGCACAATTAGGAAAAAACTAACACCAAAAAAGGACAACAAAAGAAACAACTAAACTAAAATATTGTCCAACCCACCCAAAGTCAAGGTGGTTTAAAAATTGTTTCAATGAGCTTTTATTTATCTCCAAACAAGGATCCTTCTCCCCAAAACTAGCTTTCTTGGGACAGAGAGGAGTCATACAATCACTCACAGAACCTTCACCCATCCCAAGGCATTAATACCCTTTAAGATCCATGTTTTGAAGTTTCTAAAAGGAAGGAGTAGTGGAATCCTCCTTAGAAGCTAGCATATGATCCTTCTTCTTCCAAAAAAAGTTTTGTTTCCTATTTTTTAAACAGGTGGTGGATGTATGACCCACTACACCACAAGGTAATTTGAGTGGGAAGCTTCTAATTTTTCTCCACAAAGACACAAAATCTCATGAATAACAAGTGCTTTATAAATTTAGTGATCTTATTAGTAGCATAATATTTCTCAAAAGAAGTTATAATAGACATGAAAATATTTTCATTCCAAAATTTCAAGGGGACCTAAATAGGAAACTTAAAAGTTTCTAACATACAGTTGATACCAAGCAAAAAAAAATCAAGACTTAGACCATTTAAACCCAAAAACTAAGGGCATCAAGAAGGACCCTAGATCTATCGTCCTAACAAGAAAAGGGAAAAAGAAAAAATATTCAACATTGCAAATACCTCAACCTTGCCATGAATCTTCCAAATCCAAATGATTCATCTTCAAATAGTATCAATATTGGGATGAGTGCCATAGAACCTCCCAACAAGCAAGCTCATAATTCAATCAAACATCTCAATAAGAAGAGAGTCAAGAACAATAATAATGATTTGTGCATCTTCCTTATCCTCAAGAGAGATGCCCAAAATAGAACACCCAATAGAATAGCCTTCCTCCACACCCCTAGGAGAGAAAATAGTAGCAACCTCAAGAACATCTTCACGAGATGAAACAACAGATTCCTCAAACTTCAACAGAAGTCCCCTCTCAACCAAGGTAGGAGAAATGGGCATAGGTAGAACCATATCCTTGTATTCCATAGTGGAGGACAAAACACCCTTAGAAGGGAAAAGAAACCATTTTCTTAAACCTAAAAATTGGTCACCGTCAATAGCCTTGACCATAGGCACCTCAACAAGCTTATTTGCCTTCAAATGGGCATCCAAGAGGATATTCATGAGAAACTCATGCTCTTCCCCTAGGACATCCCCATCACAAGATGAGAAATAAAAGGTATTAAGGGGAGAAGGAAAATCTTCTTCCACCCCCCACCAATCATTTTCTTTCTCACTAGATATGAACATTAGTAAAAACATCCACATAGGTCGCAACCACTAAAGGATCTACGCCATAAAAAGAAACACCACCAATATTGATGTGATCATAGCTAGAGTTTTTTTTCATGACTAGAAGGGAGAGGGTGCCTACACCTAGGACTAACTCTAATGCAAAATTGACTCCCTCACCATCATCAGAGCCTCCTTCACCATCATCATCATCTGTAGAGGAATCAAACCCATCTCCACCACCATCGTATAGGATTTTTGGCACACCTTGCTTTGTTCCTTTCATAGTTTGGTTTTCATCTTAAGTTGATAGGCTAACTCTTTCTAAAAGTTTAGATTTTTAAATATGTTTCCTCTCACTTGGTCTACTTGGACAAAATTTAAATCTTTTAGGTAATACTAGTTACACTAGGACGAAGGCTATATTTTTAGTTTTTTTATTCAATCAATGCAAAAAATAAATACAAAGAAAGAGGGAAATCAATCAACTGTCATGAATAGAATAATAATTAGTTGTCAAAACAACACTACACCCCTTCAAAGATATAATATTTTACATGACTAAAACAAATATACAACCAAGCATAAGTCTGTTGGAGGGACCAATAAGTGCAAAGAACAAATCATAGTTGAATATTATAGTTATATTCTAAATTAAAACAAGCTTTGAAGCTTCTTGGAACATAAAATATCTTCTTTGTGGCATTGTAGTTCATCTAAATTTTAATATTATCCAAAAAAATATTGAACAAGTAATATGCTCTTTATCGAAACCCGTAGTTGAAAACAAAGATAGACAATTTGAAACAAGATATGAGAGTAAAACTTGAATAGCATGTTTATCTCCTAGTGAACCAACTAATATGAAAATATATCCAAACGCATACCTTTTCATATATTAAGCAAAAAAAATTGTCTCAAATAATCAACCATAATATTATTGTAAAGATCAACACCCAAAAGGAGGTTTAAATACATTTTTTTTAGAGGAAAGCAAGAGAATCAGCATTTAGAAAGCCATAGTGAATCTTTATATAAATTAAAATTTAGGGGAGTGTAGAGTTTCATTACAAGATCCAATGGAGCCAATTATTTCACAAAAAATAAAGAACCCTTTAGACTGGATTTTTAAATTAAAAATTCACTTAATATTTTTCTAGGAAGCCCACTCAAAAGAGTTAAAATCCAAAATTTCATCAAACTAATTAACCCCCTTCTTAAATGATAATAAGCATTCTTTGGAAAAGCAACAACAAGAGGATGATCATGGTATTGCACAAGTTTTTTCTACCAAATAGAATAATTCCCAAACCTAAATCCATGTTGTAAGGAAGAATCTTTCTAGCTTAAAAATTTACTAAAATTTTGTTAAGCCTTCTAGATCGATTAAAGAGGAAATAAAAAATTTAAATGGAAGAAGCCTAGCAAGAAGAATTTTGTCTATCCATCCAATAGTTTTTCATTTCCTATTGATAGTAGCAAGACTGATGAAATGACAGACCAATTTTTTCCACAACTCTTCTCCTAAAACAACTCTAACTATCCATTTTGTTGATAAACAAAACCTTTGTGTCTTTGGATCCAAAAGGCCTAGACCACCTTTAGCTTTTTGTTGAATACAATGCAACCATGAAGTAGATTTTTAGCCTAATTTTCCTTCCCAATTTGACCATAGAAACAAGGAATTATTTTATTTGAATCCTCATATAATTCCTTAGATGGAATCTAACATGAAAAATAATATACATGAGAAGCAAGGGAAAATCAATTCACAACTTGAATTTTGCTAGAAAATGATAACAAAGTATTCTCTCAAGCCCAAAATCTATTTTTTAACTTGGTAATGAGCCAATTCCATATATTTGAAAGAGGGAAACCCAATCCAAAGGAATACCCAAGTGGCGAGTGATATTTCCATGTTTAATATGTTTCCATTCTTTAGGAATCCACAATGGCAATGAATAAGATTGAATCATTAAGTATTATGTTTTATGATGTGTTAACTTTGACCTAGAAACTGAATAGTATAAGTTTATAAATTCTAAAACATTATTAATTTCCTTTTCATAGTTTTTTAGGAAGAGCATATTGTCATCAAAAGAATCATAATTAATCACAACAACATTGTTGGGAATAGAAATTCATTTGGTTATATTTTACAACAAGTAGCTGAGTGAATCAACAATAAGAACATATAAAAATGGAGATAAATAACACCCTTGCTTAATTGATCAATGCAAAGGGAATAAATCAAAAATAGAATAATTAATTGCTAACTAGGCATTGGCTTCTTTGAATAGCATTTGAATATTGTTACACAACTTGCCTGTCCAAAACCCAACCATTACAACATCTTGAGGATAAAGCTCCAATGCATTCTATCATATGCTTTATCGAATTCCATCTTGACCAACAAAGAATTTTGACCTGATTGTTGAGCCCATTCACTAGTTTCCCAAGCCAAGATTAAATTATTAAGGATAAACCTAATACTAAGGAAACTAGTTTATTTACATCTAATTATTCCTTTTATCATTGGTTTTATCCTTATGGATAATTTTTTAGCAATGATTTTATAAGAGGTGTTAAGAAAATTAATCGGACACAATCAGGTGGGTGCAAAAAGATGGGGCACCAAAAAGTGGCCACCCCACTTTTTAGCCCCATTAAATCTATAACACGAACATGTTATAACGTGCTAGAGCGTTATGGCTTGGAGTGACCAAGCCTCGAGCTTGGTCACTCCTATGCAATAATGCAAGCACAAATTATAACACACTCACATTATTGCTAAGTCAAGCAATAATGTGAATGTGTTATAACGTGCTCGCATTATTGTAAAGACAACTTTTTAAAAAAAACTTCATTTCATTATCTCATTTTTTTTATATGAGTTTTCCCACATCCCTTAAACCTTCCATAATGAGCTTGCATTCTAGGAATCCCTATTTCTATCTAAACCATTGTTGATTCTTTGCCAAAATGCCACCATGATGTATCAAGGATGTCAAAGGAGTAAGGTTTTTTATATTTTTAGTGTGAATTTTATATTAAATAGGTAGATTGAATGTTTTTTGATAAAAAAATTATTTAATTTTCAAGAATTATCAATCCACCCCAAAATATTGAAAATATTAATTCATCTCATGATGAAATCCCTCCTAAAGAACAACCTCAACAAACACCTCTTAGAGTTCCTCATCAGGCTCCAAGAACACAAGAAAATATATTGGGGAAAATTGAAAATAATTAAAAAGAAATCGAGGAGTGAATTGCAAGGTTGAGAGATCCTACAAGAACAAACTCACATAGGACTACCCTCGCTTAATCATTCCAATCCATAATATCCCATGTAGATTCAGTTAGCAAGAAAATAAATAGTTGGTCCAACAAGAGACAAGAGGTAAAATAATTTTATACAAAAAAAAATCATATAAACAAGTTAAAGACAAAAAAAAATGAAAGATGAATTATGTGCACTATTCACAGACCCAATAAAGAATCAACCCTTACATGGTGCATGCAAGAGGTCACTATCCATTGGTGCAACCACCAAGGGACAAAGAACAATTTTTAGCATAGGTGGTGGATGGTTTTTTACCATTCTCCATGCAACAACAATGAGGTACCAAATTATTTTTCTAGGAAACTCTATTGTGATTTTGTCCTCAATAAAATTCCAAACTAATTTGACATGTAGGATTTCTAGGGTAGAGGTGGGGGTTATGCATAGGATAGAGTGGGGGCACGAATCGACCCATAGTGACCAGTGAGGCCACTCACTAGACCAGAATATGAGCACATGACTATCCCTTCCATTATGAAGGAGATTGTTGAGGTGGATACCTTAAAATTGATTAGCTTGCTCACTCAGATCCCCATGCAGCATGCTAGGCCTCTAGCATAGGGTAAGGGGTGAATCTTCCAAGTGTCTAGCCCCACCTCATTTATGTTGGTCTTGTGGGTCACTTTGTGTTTATGATCTTGAGGATAGTCAAGGATACATGTGCCTAGGCTATATTTGCAGCAAAGTAGATGGTGATGACATATGTTCTCTTGAGTGATACATTTGACTTTGATAGTTAGGTAAATGTCAACAAGTTTATTGAATTCAATTTATTAAATTTCATTTTTGAAATGCAAGATTAACTAAATTAGTCAAATGATTATAATGAAATTTTAGGGTCATAGTGTTCACCCTACTTCCAGTGGTCCTCCACCTCCCTATTATGTGCAACAATGTCTAGTGCAGAGGTATGTAACTAGTAAATAATTATAAATATTACATGTGAATATTTGAACAATTTATATGAATGGTATTCTTATATCTCACTTTGGATGTTGAATATGTTAATGTTGGACCTTCAACAACAACACTTGGAAGTTGAATCAAAGTTTCACTCAATTAATATAGATAATTTTTAATTTTAAAATTAAAAAATTGTATTTCATAATTGAATAATGTTTAATGACTTGAAGGTTCTACATAGTTTGTAATTATACTTTGTAATTTTTAATTCATTTGATTTCAGGTTACTATTTACTTCATAATGTATGAATTTGATTTGATCATGTTGTTGACCTCTAAAAATATAAGCTAGTGGTGTCAACTAATTGTCCACCTTCTATAGACCTCTTTATTGGATTAACTCTTGGGACCTCCATTGACCAAACCTAACCATTCTATGTGATTATGTTATTTTCTACTCTTCATCAAAAATCATAATCAAATTTTTGGGCAAAAAATGAATATGTAGGACTAATTATGGTATTTACCTTTGTTGAGGTATGTAAGAAACCTAAGTTCCAAGAGGATTGTATCTATATGACTATGGATGTTAGATAATCACTAGTGGTGTGTATTTTTTGTCCCTAATTGTGTTAAATTCCCTATATTTTTCTCGTTAGTGTTTCCTCCTTGTGTACATTCTTCCTATACTTATTTCCCATTTCAAATCCTCTTTTATAAGTATATTGAATTTTTTGACCATTGGAGGTGAATTAGGAATTTTAGGAGTGAAGGAGAGAGAAGAGTGAATAACAAAAGTGAAATTCAAACTTAATCATGCATTGGCATCTTGAATGGAAGAAATGATGAGAATAGGTGTGAGGATGGTGTGAATTTTTTATATGGATCATGATGTGTGGTTTTTGGGATGATCTATGTTACAAGGGGAAAAAATAGCTATTGTTCATTCTTTCAAATAGTCTTGACTATCAAAGTATGTGTACAAAATGAGAGGGAAATATGCCAATTATGTACTTTTCAATGCTACATTTTTTTCTCACTCTAGAATACTTTTTAGATACGATGATTAAATTATGCTCAATAAAACAAATTATATTTAAGTTAAACCTCTTGAAAAAACTTATACTAAAGATTCCTTTCTTGATGATGTTTTCCCATCTTCGGTCATATATTATTTGAAAGCATAAAAAACAAATAAGAAGAAAAATCAATGCACATAATAATGATATACTAAAAATAAATTTCACGCATTTAAAGTTGTTCCACTTCATTATGTTAAATATATTTATATATTCATGGATTTGGAATCATGTGAAATTTATAAAACATATAAGTTGAGATCAAATAGAGAGAGGTTGAGATGATAATTTTGTATTCAATAATAATGGATTTTTTATCAAGTTATCCTCTATGAAGGATATAATCCATGATTATCATAAGAGAAATAAGGTCCATGAGGGATTAATTTAACTCTAGAGTAGTGTGGTTCTCATGAATAACCATTATAGCTTGGAAAAAATGTAGTGTAGGACCTCCAACAACCAAACCTAACTTCCTACCTTCATCTCCTCGCTTTGAATGAATTCTTTCGAGAAGCTATTTGAATTAAAGACCTAAATTTTAAGGATTTTTGATTGGTTAAAGAAACATTAGCTACTAAACATCCTTGGAGGAAGTCATATCTCATTTATATATTAAATTCTTGATGCAATTAGATTTGTATAATTTAGTTCTTTCCTCAATCCATTCTAGCTCTAGGATTAAAATATCTAGTAAGGTGAATAAAGGAAGTAAATCGTCTCTTCAACCACTAGATTTTTGAAAAAGCAATATTGATCTAGTCCTTCTAAATAAAATCAGAGTGTTGATAATTAAGATTGATTTTATAGCTTATTTTGGTGATTCTTTTTCCCTTATGTTGTCATTAAAATAGAGACTTCCTTTTTAGTGTAAGATATTTTGAGAAATTTTCTACCATCTTTCTATTTAAATTCAGCTTCTCTTGATGGCATAGATTAGGTAGTTTGTGATTTGATTTGATCTTCATTGGTCCTAGTTGACTTACATGTTCTAGATGCCTTTCTATGCTATAAAATATGTTACTTTGGATCAATTTAATGTTTTATCATTTACTTGATAGGTTTTGGTATGATATGATTTTGAGGAGTCTTATATCTAGATTTACTTCATTGCTTCTTTTGACTTCTTCGCTTACATGGATATGATCACAACACTCTAGTAATTTTAATAATAATATTTTATTCTACATTATGACAATTTGATGATTGGAGGTATTTAATCTTGAAAACCATGATTTTAGGTCACACCATGCTATTAGCAACCTTTACATGAGTGATATTAATTTTATTATGATCACTATCATGCTTGTACATTTCTTGGGATGGAATATATATTCCATGTAAATTAATTGTTAATGCTTAAGCTAGGTCTCTATCACTATTAGATGGTTTAAACCCTTTAAATATGTATGTAAAAAGTCAATATCAAGTAATATAGAGAACTTTCACTCATGTAGTTTTGGTAATTGAATAACATTGTTTCATTTTTCAGATGATGCAAGAAGAAACTTCTAATATTCATAGGATATTGGAGCATAGTGTCTCTAAAATAGTAGAAAGTTTGATGCTTCTAATCTAGTCGTCTCTGGCCAGAGGTATGAGGTAGACTAGTTAATTTCACATTATATTTATTGTTTTATTTTTTTATTATTGAAAAATCAAATGATATTCATTTGTAGTTTAATTGTTATTTGGATGGTTGTCACGGGGCTTCATAATGCCATATCGTGAGTGTGTTATTGTTGATGGTGAGAAAAGTTTTTATTTGTATGTGGTAAGTGATTATTTTGTTATATTTCATTTTATAATGTAATTTTTGTATATTAATTATATTTTTTATTGTAATAGGTGGGGATCCAAGAATATTTAAATAGGATTTTGAGTGAATGAGTTTGAAGGAGACCACCATCATATGCATCTCCATCCCCCCAACATTCAAAGACCACTCATGATTTATTTCCTTCACTTAGAGGGAAATGACCATGCATTAGGGTCATTTATTGTATGCCTATATGGCATTTTTTAACATATATTTTATATTACATATATGTGACATTATATGTCCATATGGCATTGTTGTAACCCTATATGATTGTCTTGTATATATGTTATACTTATATCGACATATATTGATGTATTCCTATATGGTTATTTGGTTAATACATATATTTTTTATTGATGGTTTCCATATTTGCATTATAAATGATTATTTAAATAAATAAATAGTGAATTGATGTAACTATAAATGATTAATGTTATCCATATTTGCATTATAATTAATTAATTAAATTACTGAAAAAGGCTCACTTTTCCATTTAGACTATAGTATGGTTGCATACTTGTTAGGACTAGATAATGACAAACTAATATTTCCAAAATAGCTTGTTGATACCCATTGATTGGTTAGTATAGATGCATTCATGTACCCATACATCCTTGCACATTTGATCCTTTATCAATTTTATCATCCAACCAACCTAGAATTTTATATTTCATTAAATTATGTGACCTATTTATAGTATAGTCCCATATCCTATAGTTGACCAATCACTATTTCACATTTATAGAGATATTCCTCATGCCCACACTTTCCTTCCTCTCAAAAAAAATGTATTCCTATATTGACCAAAAAATTTATGACCATTGAATTCAATCCATGGAGGAGAATAGTTCTTTGGTGTAGATCATTCAATCATAAGAGTATAAAAAGACCTATGTTGACCAAAAACCCTAATGTGGACCTATTATGTGAAAAGGGGGGAAACAGGTTTACCATAATGAAATATATTTTTCACCTATTTCACTCTAATTTCATTCAATATACAAGCTATAATATGCAAACGAGGAACATAAATTAAATCTAACCCAATTACCAGTCAAAAGGTAGATATGGAAAGGGTCATATGTTGTATACCTATCATCAAAGTTGCTTTTTCAAACCTCATTGAGGACTCATTCACCCTATGGCGAATGGGTCCTAACTAGGGATCAAAAAAATCAATTTTTGGGTTTTATTCTTCTATGTCTACACTCCCAAATTCTATTCGGACATTGTCGAAAATCCATAAATAAAATTTGTAGCTTATTTTCTATGATATGATAATTTTTCTTGCATCTTCAACAATTTTGCAACTTTCTTCATTTTTTTCTTCCAATTAATCTTCAACCTAAAATCTGCAATCACACATCAAAGAGATAAAAATATGGTCAAACCCTGTTTTGGTAATTAAACCTTGAAATGAATAAAATCATGAAGGAATGATGAATGATAAATGCAATGTCACAACTCACCAATCCCTATTTGAACCTTGGATAAGTATACAGTCTAGCATGAAGTGGTCTCAATAAATGTAGATCTTGATCATGAACTTTGATGTGAGTCAATGCCTTTGAATATGCTTGAATTGATCTTAAACACTACATCAACATATTAGCTCAAACAACATCTATGATGCAATACATCTTTGACATGACAATTGGAATCTTGATTGCTGCAATAATATTCTATAAATCTACCCTTTAATTCCTTGAAAATGCTCTTGAAATTCTCCTATAATGCTCTTGTGAAATTACTCTTGATTGCTTATGAAGATGTAGGATTGCTTAGATGAAAAATAGTGAAATGACCTTGTATTTATACTTATCTTAAGATTAATTCTCAAAATTCAAGTAGCACATGCTGACATTGAATCATGGATTTAAAATCATAAAAATATCACCAAAAACATATCCAAAAGAGGGGCCCTATGTCTAAGTAAGGATCCATTCGCCATGTGGTGAATGGGTCCTAGGCCACTTACCTAGGACACACATCAGACAAGGTGAAATTTTATTTAAAATTAGGGTCCTAGGACTAAGTGAGGACCCATTCACCATGTGGAAAATGGTTCCTAGGTCACCTACCTAAGACACGCATCTTCCAAAGTTAAGTGTTACAACGTGTAATGGCATTTATGAATGTCAGGTTTTATCCCTTGGAATTTGTATTTAATTAGGCTTTGATTTGAATTAAAGGGGCCAATTAAGGAAAATTAACCTCAATTAATTAATAAAGCCCTAGATTACTATGAAAGTATAAAGATACACCTTACAAAACATAAAATAAGGCACAGTTCAGTCCATTTAGTTAAAAAGGGCCCTAAACTTAATATAAATATGAAAAACATATTACAACAAATTAAATTAAGGAAACATTGGGCTCATTTTAATGTTAATTATTGTAGTGTAGTAAAATGCATACCTTTCATTTTCACACTTGTTTGGGCCTGCCTTGCTTTATTTATGTTCATTTATGGCTTAATTGGTCCTATTTTGCATCAACAAGCCTTATAAACTATATATTTTTATGGTAAATCCCGACAAAAATCAAAATATGAATGATTATTTAATGTTTATTTCTATGTGTCCCTTATTTTTGGACTGGGACTAAAATTCCACCTAGGCATCTTTGTCTCACATGGGTCTTGGGACCTTAATTTTGAAACTTCTTAATTAGGTCCCTTTTTGGAGTCTGTGCTCCAAGATTTGAGCCTCGAGACTAAGATGCCACCAAGGGAATCTTATTCCTCCTTGGCTTATTTTTTGGGGTCCAATTTCAAATTCAAACATGATTTAGCCTCCTTTAATTAATGATTTCATATGTCAGCTTGTTGTGGTGTAATTTCAGGATATTAAGCATGAATAAGTATAAATACAAGGTTCCTTCACTCATTTTCATCCAATCCTTTTGTGAGAGAATTCACTATAGTAAAATTGAGTTCACAAGATTATTCAAGAGTAATTCATCAAAAATTTGGAGCCATCATCAAGATTCAAGCATCATGTCAAGGGTTTAGTCTATCCATTCATGTTGTTGAGCCAAGATTGTGGATGTAGCATTAAAGATCTATTTGCAACCATTGTTCACATCAAATCCAAGGATTTAAGATCTACATTCTTCATGGCCACTACATGATAGATTGCATATTTTCTTCACAAGACATCATCCAAGGTGGTATCATTAACATATTTCATGTTTCATGTGCCATTTCATCATTAATTTTAATTACCTACAAGGGGTTTGACCAAGGCAAACCCCCATTCACTAACAATCAACAAGTTTTCCCTCTCTTGTGTGTTTGTATTTGTAGATCTAGGTTGAATACTTGAAGATCATTTGGAGTGCAAGATTGAGAAGTTGCAAAATTGCATCGCAACGTTGTCATCTTCACGAAAACTTTCCTACAGACCAAATCTGGAAGTTTCATAACCTAAGATCTGAGAAGAAGCAAGTGCAAACCTTGGAGATCAAGACCACCTTTAGACTTTTTAAAAATTCAGATCGGGACTAATACAGGACCCTGATCATCTTAGTCTTCCATAGGGTATTTTTCAGAGATTCTTTTGTATTCTGTTTCGGCATCTAAAGACTCTACATCTGCCCCAAAAAGTAGCAACAAGACTAATACGCCATCTTGGGTGTCTTAACACTTTTTGGTAGCTTTTTTACATATCCAAAATCCTCATTGCATATCCAAACTTCCTAGGTACACATACGCTAACTTGGTGTAGCTTAATTTCATCATTTGATCTCATTATTTAGCTTGTATTGCTTAATTTAGTAGGTTGAATGTTCAATTGTATTTTCCAATATTTTGCTTGGTGGTGAACCTCTACAAGCTTAAAGAACCCAAGCTTCCAGGTCCTCATTCTGAATTGACTCACCTTGTGAGGTTGTTAGTCAATCCAATTTGAGATCCTAGGAAATTATTGAATGATAATAGGATAAAAGTGGTGTTCTATGACCTAGGCTATAAAGCACCCATTTTCATATTGTTCATTTTGGTGAACCTAACTTTTTGTAACATTCACTTTTCGATTTGGATTCCATTAAAAACCCTAGATCTAAGTTGCATTAATTCTTGTGTTTCATATTGCATTAGTGAAATTACATCTAGGGTTTTCCATACTTAGTGAAATTGCATCTAGGGTTTCTCCTTTTTGCACTAGTCAAAGTGCATATAGGTTGCATTTTTTATTTCTTGCATCATCTTATCTCATCGAAAAACTAAAAAGTGCATTATTCATCCTCTTAATTGTATTTAGGAACATTCTTATTGCATTCAAAATTTGAAAAAAATGAATTCACTTTTGCATCAAATTTCTTGTCTCTAGTTACTTTTTTTGGCCTTCATTTGCATAATTTTTTGTTTCCAAACTTCAGGTCCCTAGATAGGTAATCTAAGAACACTATTATCAACCCAGAATTATCTAATTTTCTGAAAGAAATAAAAAAACCTAACTAGGACAAAAACGCCCTTGGTGGCTTCTTAGTCCCTCTCTAGATTCTTGTCTCGGATTTGTGTTTGAACCATTTACTATCTATTTCAGCTTTTGAAAACTTGGAATTTTACTAGGAGGACTAAGATGCCCTTACTCTCATATTATTCTCTATTGACTTTCACTTTGTAGTTTTTAGGGTTTGAAATTTATTTTTTGTGCTTCTAGTTATTGTGGTTACTTTCCTATTGCAGTATTTTGATTTGTTATTTCATTAGATTTAGTGAATATATCTTACTTAATCTTCATTCACTACATTGTGAACATTCAAAATAGCATTTAAAACATCTCATTTTTAGTCTATTGCATAGTATAGTTGTTGGGAAAAAATCGGGGGGTCATCTTAGAACAAAACATCTAAGAATAGTAGTGCCTTAGTGACTTTATTTTCTTCAAATCACCTCAAGGACACAAACTACTATGTCATAAAGTGGAAACAGACACAGTGATTTCCCACATTTACCCTTATGACAAAAGTACATGAAAACTAAGCCAAATTCAACACCATGTATAGATTCAAAACTATAGAATCGATAAGCATGAAAGACAAACATATGAACGCATAGATTTACGTGGGGAAAACCCTTTCGGGTAAAAAAACCCACCCTCCAAAAGATCAAGCCATTGTATTATTTAGAAACAAACAGAGTTACAATACAATCTCAAGCTCATGGCCTTTACAAGAGTTACATCTTGTTCATTTGGAGAATACGGGAAAAAAAATAGATCTGAAACCTTGCACTATTACAATGTCCTCACACAACATATAGTGAAGATTCATTTCATCTCACCAGTCGACTCTCTTGGCCAACCTCTCGGCCAGCCCAACCTAATGTTCACCATAGGTTCACATCTTTGTATGTTTTGTGTCTTTGTGTTCATGGTTACAATGTTCTATGTATACCGCTCGAACACACACTCTGATTGATCAGATTTCACCTCTTGATCAACCTCATCTCTCTTGCCTATCCAACCAACAACCATCAGGGTATTTAATTACCCCACCAAAAAGCTTCCACCATTCTCTGGAAACACCGCCCTATAGCACGCATCGAGCCACCCAGCATTGAATTGGATTACAGAGACATACCAAAAAAACTGCACTTTGTCAACCCCACAATTAATCGCTACCAAAGAATAAAGCTTTCGGCCAATTAGCGTTGTTTTACAACAGCGATGTAAAATCAATGAATAATATTGTGTCATGTGTCATAACGCTATTTATCCATCACTTTGACTAACTTTCCAAACAGTTAGTTCAGTTCAACTTCCATAGCTGACCAACCATCGAAAACTACCCAGGCGACCAAATGACCTCTGAGCATTTTCCCTTCATATACGGCTTGTTGTGGTCAGAACCCACTAACACACGCATACATTGCTAGTGAAAATTTAGGGAATCAAAAAAGCAACCACAATATTCCCAATAAGTTTCCCTGAAACAATGACACGTGTTCAAATTTGGCACACCCCGCATGAGTCACTCGGGACCCACCACATGAGGCACGGGACTAGCGAAGACCATTGATCAAGCCGCCAAGTGTCAACCGCTCAGGCAATTCCACTCACTTCACAAGATTATTTCAGTTCTCACCACAACTGAGCATGGAATAAAATCAGCACCATTGGATTAATCTCATCACAACCGTAGATCAAGATCACCTTTAACAAGAATTGGTCCATCAATGTAGCTCAGTGAAGAGTTCCATCGATGACCCCAAGTCACATCGATGGAAAAAAATTACCAACACTGAGTGCTCATCCTGATGGAACAAGTTACACCGACCAAGCACTTTGTTCAGACTTCTATCTTCATCGAGAGTTAACAGACTTGAACCGACTACTCAGGTTACACCGATGAATGGGTCGGCGAGATTGAGGCACATATTTCCAAAAATCTCCCACTTGACGAAGATCTTACTGACCATTCCAGAGCACCAACAGCAAACCATATAGAATTAAAAACAAAATTAACTTCAAAGGCCAAACCAGATCACCTCTATGAAAAACATTCTCCAGAAATAAGATAGAACACCAGTTAGAACAACAACCAAAACACTGACTGCACCCATCCAACTGATCAACCCATGCGACTGAAAATAGTACCCATAACTCATGTTATTCCATCGAATCTCACATACCTTCAAGGTATCCATATTAGTAAACTCATGCCAGTAGCACAGCCAACCCATCAACCATAGATACAAGCACCATACACAAACCAATTGAAAAAGATCAAACACATCCAAGTACTCCCACTGCATGGGTAATGCCAAATCTAAAAGATCAAAGGCATAACAAGTCTACCAATAAGAACACATAGAAAATGTAACCATGTAGTACCAAGGAAATATCCACAATGATATGCACAACCTATAGCCAACTACTACAAGAATCATTTCTCTCAATAGTCTTCCAAAGCTCCTCCAAGTTCTTCAACACCCAACATAGGAAAGAGATAAAGAACCTCCAAGTTACCACTCAAAAATTTGAATAAAAACAAAAGCTCTGACTAAACCTCAAACCAATGTAAAAAATAATTCAGACTTCCAAGAAGACAACCAAGACCAAAGAGATAAACTCTGCACAACACATACCTGTAGAACATCCTCCTACATACACCTCTAAAATCTATGTCAAATATGATCTCCTTCACATCCCAAAGGAAAATCCATAACAACACCCAACTGTTCAATCACCAAGATCAAACTTAACATATGTTACATGTAATCAATCATGGTTGTAAGCCTCTCAAATAAGATCAAACTCCTTCATTTCCCATCTCAGGAAATCAGCTCATATAACTATCTCCTACCAATTCTCATCAATAAATGATATCACATAAAATCTCAAGGAGATAAACCATGTTGTCCACCTTCCACTATGAATCCTCTAGAACCATTAAACAACAATTCAAGATCCATATCATGAAAGAAATCATAAAACACCTCTGAAAGATATAATGGGAAAATACCTCTCAAAAAGACTTCACTGCTGAGCAGACCAAGAGAGGAAAAAGAAAATGCTCCTCCAAGATATACAAGCCACCATGACTCATCCAAGAGCAATCTCCTCATTGATCTTTTCTAAACTCACATCCAACCAAGGTGTAGGCTACTCAAACTTTCAACTATGATCAACACCTTTCTCAAAGGAATTTCAGCCTCACCTAATTCTCCATGTATCCATGAACACCTACAACTAATCATCTCATGCTAAACTCCAATCTTGCATTATTGCACTTAACATGAAGTTCTCAAGCATATGACGAATGTACTCAAAACACAGAGAATTACCAGACCACTGTCAAAGCTCCAAACATCTGAAATAGTAACTTCTCATGACATCATGGTCTACTTATCCCCCTTAGGAGATACCACACTTTGAGTGAACAAATTATGGTTTCAAGAGCAATGCAACATGCCAAAACTTTAATGCTCAAGCACGAGTATACATGACATAAAGCAAACAAACTCTAAACCAACATCACCTGTCAAGCACCACCAACATCTCAGCCAAAGAATACAAACATCCTCCATGGTTCCAAGATGTTGCACATCCTCAAATAGTGTCCATGCAAATGTGAAAGAACCCTTCTACAACAACAGGATCTAAGAGTCCCTCCTAGTAACATCTACAACACTAAAGAAGATCATTCACCATGAAGTGATGAATCCATAATCACTACTAAAGCTCCCACTAAACTGTGACACCAAGATTTCCAAGCATCATGACCAAACATCTGTTGATTTGAGAACCCTTCAGGTACAATCGATAACATGTCCATCTGACAACAATGCCAAATAGCACCAAGATCTCCAAACCACGCAGACCATGCCATCACTATCAAAATATTACACTAACCAGTGTACCAAATCCTTCCATGACATTGTGATACACATGCTACAAGTCCCTATAATCGACTATTCAGGTACTCAATGCTATCATTCCTTTCATCTCAAAGTAGCCACGCCAATGCACAAGTGACCTCAGATAAGGCCAGCTAACAGATTTGCATCAACACTCAAACAACCTCATGGATACTAAAAGTCCACTTCTGAGTTTTCCCATGGAAAACATGTAGGTAAAGATAGCCCACAACATGCTCAACCCATAAATCCAATCAATGAAGCCTATAAATCTATCATCACACTGGAAATTGAAAAACTGAGATCTCAAAGAGAAAACCCATGTAGACAACATGACTCAAACACCAAATCAAGCTCAAATTTGATTCACCAATCATGTCCATAACTCAATCACCATAGTCTAGGAAAAATAAAGTAGCACTTACATGCAAAACTACAACTATCTCATCCAGCAACACCCCAAACAACCAAGATCTAGAAAATAGTTTTACCAACAACTCCACAAAACCACAAGTTGTTTTTTTTACCGTGAAAAACTTGCAAAACCACCGTGTTTCCAAAAAACCCATGCACATCCATATCGGCTACACATATGGATGACTCAAGACTCTATACACAACCATCATGGTTAACTAGAACAATGAACTAACATGAATATGCATCATAGACGTTTTAGGAAAATCTATATAAAACCTTAAGAATCAAAGAACATGAATCTGAGCCATGCAAGTACAAGGTATCCATAAAAGGAACAAGTAGTACAGGAACTCCAAGCCCATTCCAGACCAATTCCAAAACCACAAGCATACACATGCATTCAAGAGAGCCAGGCTATTCAAAAGTTTTCAGACCACCCAGAGATCAACTTCATAGCCTTTATGCAATTAGGGTAATAATGAACAATGCCTTCAATGCCAAGTCAGAACACCCAGCACAAGCGCAATACTCCAATGGTTGAATAACAGCCCAAGCATCTCCATACCATCATGGATCCCCTCACACAGACACCCAATATAAACCATGTTCTACTGCAACACAACCATAAGCATAAACTCACACCCCTTGCATCAGGATCATTTGTTGCCAACTAGAAGCCTTAGACCAAATCATTACAATATGATCAACTCCAATTTATCCATCTTCAATGTCTTTCACGCTATGTGTTGTCTCAGAAAGAGCAAGGACTTTTACTCACCAAAGGATAAATCATCAGTCGAATCCTTTAGATCTCCTCAAGCTTTCCAGGCTAAGAAATCTTTACATAAGGAATCCACAGAACCAAAACACCAGGAACTCTTACATGCAAGCACACAACCAACAACCATCAAGGTATTTAATTACCCCATTGACAAGCTTACACCATTCTCTAGCAACACCACCCTATAGCACGCATTGAGCCACCCAACATTGAATTGGATTACAGAGACATACCAAAAAATTACACTATGTCAACCCCGCAATTAATCACTACCAAATAATAAAGCTTTTGATCAATCAACGTTGATTTACAAAAATGATGTAAAATCAATGAATAATATCGTGCCATGTGTTGTAATACTATTCATCCATCGCTTTGACTGACGTGCCCAACATTTGGTTCAATTCAACTTCCAAAGCAAACCAATCATCAAAAACTAACTAGGTGACCAAACGACCTCTGAGCATTTTCCCTTCATATACCGCTTGTCATGGCCAAGACCCACCAAGAAACTTGTACACCACTAGTGCAATTTTGAGGAATCAAAAAAGAATCCACAATATTCCCAATAATTTTCCCTGAAATAGCGACACGTGTTTGAAGCTAGCACACCCTGCATGAGTCACTCGATACCCACCACATGAGGCACGAGACAAGTGAACACCATTGATCAAGCTGCCAAGTGTCAACCACTAAGGCAATTTTACTCACATCACAAGATTTTGTCGGTACTCACCACAACTAAGCGTGGAATAAAACGAGCACCGTTGGATTAATCTCATTGCAACCGTAGATCAATATCACCTTTAACAAGCATCATTCCATTGGTGTAGCCCAGTGAAGTGTTCCAACAATGACCCCAAGTCACGCTGATGGAAAACAAACTGCCAACACTGAGCGCTCATCCTGACGGAACAAGTTACATCAACCAAGCACTTCGGTCGGACTTCTATCTTCGCCAAGAGTTAGGAGACTTGCGTTGACTGATCAGGTTACACCGATGAATCGGTTAGTGAGATTGAGGCACATATTTCCAAAAGTAGTTAGTAAATTACCTTATTTTACGTCTGAAAGTCTAAAAATGTTTACAATTCTGAAACTTTGCATCATATGGATAAAAGTACTTTTCACTTTTGCATGCATAATGTTTACATTCATAAAACTTTGCATAAGTTTGATAAAAGTGCTTTTCATTTTTGGATATACATTGTTTTTATTCTTAAAGTATCGCATACATTGGATATACATTGTTCACATTATTAAAACATTACATGAGATGGTTAAAAGTTCTTTTCATTTTTGGTCAAACAATGTTAGTACCTTACCTTTCTAGGCACACTAATAAAAATTTCATATCCCCTCCCTATGAGAGTGGTTTTTGTGAGAGAGAATACAACCTTGGACAATCCTAACGATCATATACGTTCTTCTCCTAATATCTCTCTTATTTGTGAAGAAGATATTTTGATGTTAGAAGAACTAATTCATGAGATTTTTGAGAGCCCTAGTTTTTTCTCTCCTCTTACCTCTCTTAGTAGGCAAGACATTGATAAAAATTACAACACAACCATATGTAATCATGACAGTAACATTTGTTCTTCTCCTAGTATCTTTCCTAGTTGTGAAGAAGATACTTTGGTCGATGAAAGTCATGGAAATCCTAGTTATCCATCTACACCTAGGGAAACCCTTATCGAGAAAGACAATTAAATCATTGATTATTCCCCTACTTGGGATGAATTCATTTTAGAAGAACCTACCTTTGAGTGTCATGAACATTTGGTTTGTATCTCTCCTAAAAATTCTCCTACTAGGGAAGATATCACAGTGGAAGAAAGTGAGAACATTGACAATAGTAATTCCTTATATGAAGATGATGAAGTGACATTAGACTCCCATTCACTAAGAGATCATTAAAATAAGGATGATTCTTCTAAGGATATTCACATTAGATACCCCTTGGAGTACTCTCCCAAGCCTAAACTTATCATTTATCCAACCTCACAAAAACCACAAGTTCAAGAAAAACTTGTCCTTATCCTTGAACCACTTAAGAACAATGTTTCGCAAAAACCGAGTTACAATATCATTTCTTATACGTACAACACTAGGAAAAATCTATAACCAAGACAAACACCTTCAACATTCCTCCCATTTCCTAATCCTATCTTACTAGGTCCCCCTCATTTTCCCTCACAAAATGGAAAGGAGTATGATCTTGTCAAACAATTTAAGACTACTCCTGTTAATATATCTTTATAGGACCTTACCCAAACCTCCCCCCACGATCATAACATGATTCAAATTACCTTACAACAAGTTCCTATCCATTCTATTGCCCAACCAAATGATATAGAATCCCTAATTCAAGTAATAAATGCTGACATTGTTTTCCACCAAAGTGAGCTCCCTACTTTGGAAGTGCAAAAATAATATGATGCTTTCATGATCATAGATCCATACAATATGGTAGGGATAAAGTGAACCCTTTTTGACAATGTCTCAACCTTAAATGTGTGCAGTGTAAACCTTTTGGATAAGCTTGGTGTTGATAAATCAAAAATTCAACCCGACTCTTTATCTATTAAGGGATTTGATAATGTGGGAAAGAAATCACTTGGTGTGATCACTTTGCCTATCACAGTTGGGAAGGCTATCTTACAAACCCCGATCCATTTTATGCCTCGTGATCTTTCATACAATCTCCTTTTAGGCAGACCATGGATCCATGAGATGCATGTTGTGCCCTCTACCCTTCATTGTATGATGAAATATGTCTACAACAACAAATTTTATACAATCAAATTTGATCCTAAACCATACAGTCATTTGAACATTGACAAAGATAAAGATAATTCTTCAAACATGTTGACACCAACTACAAAAGTAGAGCCTGATGAGCCAAGTTTTTGGCACATTTTGTGCATGCTTTTACAAATACTTTTTATGCTTTTCATTATCCTAAAACAAACATTTAGTGTTGATTATGGGACAGGACATAAACTTTTTATGCTTAATATAATAAGTATATTATGCTAAATCTTTCCATAATTATTACTTTGGAATGTTTTATTAGTTTGATGAAAGCCTTATAACTTTGTGTGATAGCAAAACCTTTCCTGTAGCCTCTACTGTTGAACTTCCTGTAACCATGTCTGAAATAATGTTTGATTTGGATTAATGCTTAAATGAATGTATAAATGAAGTGATGAATCATCTTAAAGGTCGAATGTGTTGAGATAAATTTATGCCTCAGGAATAGTTGTCAAGATATTTTGCAGGTACCACATTAAAGAAGGAATTCAATTTCCACTTGAAGGCTAAAGACTGAATCAATGAAGACTAATTCAAACAAAAAAAGATAGGGAAGCAGTTTCAACTCATTCGTCATGCAAGAAGAGAGTTCCATAAATCTAGCTCAGGCATCTTAATGGCGCATGAATCTAGGATGGTGGCACTTTAAGAGTGATGAACCGATTTGACTTAGTTCTTGCATTTCCATCCACCTCTTTACTTAGTTAGTTGAATGTAATAAAGACTTCCCATTTTATAAGGGAAGGTTAGTTAGTCATTAGATTTTGTTTCAATAAATAGCCCATTCTCCTTCAGAGAAAGGGTTGGAAGATCGCTGTTGTAACACATTTTTAGTTTTCCAGAAATACAGTCAAGAGATTGTGTGTTATGTACTTGTTTATCTTGAATCAATAAAGTTTTTATGAAGTTTACCACATAATCTGTTGTTTACCTTTGGCATTTCCTAAGGGGGACCACTTAGGGACCTCTCCATTCTTTCATTCTACAAGTTAGAATATTTTCACTTCCTTTCATAGAGGTTAAGGTGACTGTTCCTACAACTAGCAGAAACACAGAGTTGTCAACTGTTCCTACAGCCACTAGATGCAGAATGGTTTTATCTTTCAGTTTTCATTTCTAAGCAAGTTTATTCAGCAAATTTGTTTCCAGATACTCAAATTCCAATATAAGTATCTTTAGGTAGTCATGAATGTCTAGGAAAGGTGATTAGTCCATATATTGTGCTGACCCATTTCAATTTTACGTCCCTGGGTTGATGATTAAATGAGGTTCTTTAGTAGGTTATGACTGCCAGTTGTGACGTTCAAAGCCCTGAGTAGAGGAATTCATGTTCCTAGTTATTAAACTGATTAAATGACACTACATCGTTGATGTCGTTGTCGGGGATGGTGCCAAACTAAAGACCTATTGCAGGCATGCTCAATAAAGAGTTAAATTTCATTCCAAGTATTTAGTTAGAATTTTGCATTCCACCATTTTCATAGTTAGTTCACTTTTTGTTGTATGCGTAGAAGAAGAGACCAATTTGGAAGATTCCTTCCTGGAAGAATAGATATTGAAGAAATTGAACCAAACCTTTTCCAAGAAGACCCATATATGGATGCTGGCCAAGATTTAGTTACCTCATCCTCTTCCTCAGGCCAGAGCTTACACTTATTTGATGAACCTAATGACCTTAACCCACTTGTTCAGCATCTGAATAATTTGCAAACTTCCAATAACCAGGGCCCATCAAATAATCCGCTTGCCCTTGTAGTTCACCGGCCTGGAGCTAATCCAAGGGCACAACCAAGGATGGAAACTCCTACTTTTCCATTCCCTATTCTTGACTTGCATGACAATAATAACCTCAAGAACATCCCTACCTCATTACTTCCAAAGTTCTATGGACTTATTACTGAGGACCGTCATACCTTCGTGTTTGAATTTTACATCCTTTGTAGGAGCTATGAATACACAACCTCAGCACACAAGTTAAAGTTGTTTCCCTCCACTCTAAAATTTTCATCCTTGAGATGGTTCATGGGATTGGGGAGCAATGTAGCAACCACTTGGGATGTAATGAAGGATTTTTTCTTGAGAAAATATAAAGAATATTGTAGAGGGAATGATATGAGAGGAGATGACATCTTCAAAATGTCACAAAAGGAGGATGAAACCATGGAGGATTATGTGTCAAGGTTTTTGTTCAATGTGTAGAAGAACACTCAGCATGAGTTGAATGAGGAATCAAAAAAACTTCTCTTTCTAAGAGGAGTTAATGATACATGCATGGAGGCACTTGACCTCATGGCAGGAGATGATGTCACCCAAAGTGATTGGGATGATATCAAAAAAATGTCTCAATTACTCTAGAGCGGTTGTAAGGAAAGACAGGGTTTTTAGACCCTTTGTGACAAAGGGAAATGGCTCTGCAATGTCTAAAGGGGAGATTTATAATCTCTTGTCTGACTTCAAGCAGGATATCATCAATGACGTAGCTACTCAATTGGACACTATGCAAGCTAGAAGGAAGAAGGAGGAAGTTGAGGCAATGCTAGCTAAATATTTCCCTCACTACAGATAAAGTAAGAAGGACTACAGATGCAAAGCGGTGGCCAATCTTGAGGTATAGCATCTTCCCACTAAATTCAAAACCATTGAAGGAGAGGAAGAAGTGTTCTTCGTTGCTCAACGTAGGCCATGGGCCCCAAGACAAGGTATGCCTCAGGACCCTTTGCAAAATTTCAATTCATATAACAATCAGTGGCAGAACCAGTACTCTCCAAATTATGGACCCTACTCCCAACCTCAATGGAATAGCCCTTGTTCCAATGCTTAGCAAAACCGTTGGCAACCTCCTCAAGGGAACTTGCAGTCACCACAACAAATTCAGTGGCAGCCTCCACAAGGGAATTGGCAACAGTCTAACCAATGGAGGGGAGGCCAGCAATGGCCAAATCCACCTATTGGTTTCTTGCAACAACCCCAATAGCAATAAATTATGCCACCTCTTGTAGCTATTAAAAGCTAGAATCCAAAGCCAACCCAACTTCCTGCTCAAGCAGCACCCAATCCAAATAACCAGCAGTAGTAGTAGCAAGTCTATTTTATTGACCCTAATCACTAGCCTGCCTATACTCTCAACCTAAATAATATCAACTTACATTCAGGAACTATGTTACCCACACCATCTCCTCCCATAATCTTAGAATTTCCATCTGAGGAGAATGAAAAAGAAGATACCAATGGCCCAATCCAACCCAATGAGCCAGTTCATAATCCATCATTGCCTAAGGTATCCAATAAACCCTCACCTCCTTTCCCACAAAGGTTGGAAGGTGAAGTTTTGAAAAAGAAAGAAGAGTCTACCTTTGACATCCTTGATCAACTAAAGCACATATGTGTGAAAATTCCCTTGTTCCAAGCAATCAAAGAGGTACCTATCTATAGCAAAGCTATCAAGGAGGCATGTTTGAAGAAACTAGGGAGGAAAAAGAAAGACCCACAAATTGTCCATGTTTTAGGTCAACTCTCTGACTTAATACTAGGGAAACTTACCATCCCAAAATATTCAGACCCTGGCAGTCTTGTTGTGGAGATCAATATTAATGGGGTGCAAATTAAGAATGCTTTAGTAGATCTTGGTGCAACTATCAATTTCATGACCAAGGACCCTGTGGTAAAACTTAGCATTTCATACCTAAGGGCTACACCTATAATACTGCAGCTTGTTGATAGCTTAACTATCAAATCTGATGGGGTAGTAGAAGACCTGGTAGTCACCTTGGATTCTTGGGAGTACCCTGCTAACTTTATGGTTCTGTCCCCAAAAGAAACATTAGGAGGATACCCTTTTATACTGGGAAGACCTTGGTTGGCCACTACTGATTCTTACATTGGATGTAGGTCAGGAGACATGACAATCTTTGATGGGTATAAAACAAAGAAGCTTACCCTTTATTCTCCAGCCCAGCCCCAACTCGAGTCTGGACAAGCTGTTTGGCCAGATTTGGGAGAAGAAGAGGGCATGAACTCTGTGGACGATCTAATGATGATTACCAGAGGGCCTTTCATTGCCCAACATGAAGAGGAAGATGTACTGTCCAATGTCCTCCTGAATAATTATGGTATTGACTACCCTCATTGTAAATAAAATCCATGCTCCTTGCAGACTATTCTTCCTCCGCCCACATCAGCTCATTATCCTTTAGCAACTGACTGCTTGCACACCTTATTGCCCCATGAGGTAGAAATTTCTTTCCTACCTGAAGTGTCTATGGTTGAATTAACCTCGTAGGTGGAGGTAGCTGCAGGAAAAACATTTAATCTCAACAATAACCTTGCCAGTGAGCAACAAGAATCTATTGTCAAAATGCTAACTAATCATAAGTCATCTTTTGCTTGGGAATATGATGATATGAAGGGTTTAGAACCAAAACTATGTACACACCGCATATTCATCAATAGTGAGTTCAAACCTATTTGACAGCCCCAAAGAAGAATCAATCCAACCTTAAGAGAAATTGTTAAAGAAGAGTTGCAGAAGATATTGACAGCTGGCTTTATCTACCCAATCTCGGATAGCCAGTGGGTTTCCCCACTGGTTATCATTCCTAAGAAAGGAGAAAAATGGAGAGTGTGTTTGGATTACAGAGAGCTCAACTCAGCCACAAAGAAAGATTACTTTCCTCTTCCCTTCATTGATCAAGTTCTAGATAATTTATCCGGGAAAAAGTACTTCTCATTCTTAGATGGTTTCAGTGGATACAAGCAAATCAAGATTGCTCCAGAGGACCAAGAAAAGACTAATTTTACATGCCCTTGGGGAACATTTGCCTACTCATTTTTGTCTTTCGGTCTCTGCAATGCACCTGCAACATTCCAAAGAGTAGTAATAAGTATTTTCTCAAACATCTCATATGACTACATGGAAATATACATGGATGACTTTATTGTTTATGGTACAACATTTGAGGAAGCTCAGGACAACTTGTAGAAGGTACTACAAAGGTGTGAAGATCATAACTTGTCACTAAATAGTTAGAAATGATTCATGATGATGCAAGAAGGAATAGTGCTTGGTCACTACATTTCTGTTGTAGGAATACAGGTTGATCTCTCTAAAATTGAATTCATCTCTAAACTACCTTTTCCTACCAAGAAAAAGGACCTGAGAATCTTTTTGGAACATGCTAGATATTATAGAAGATTCATTCAATATTTCATTCAAACAGTAGGACCCCTATACATTTTGCTAAAGAAAGATGCAGAGTTTTCTTGGACAGTAGAATGTGAAAAAGCATTCCTTGATCTGAAAATTTTCCTTACACAAGCACTTGTTTTGAAAGGACCTGATTGGTCACTTCCATTCCATATTCATACAAATGCATCAGATTATGCTATTGGTGTTATCTTAGGACAAAAAGGTGGTTCAACTGAACATAAACTCTATTATATCAGAAAAAACTTGCAAGGAGCCAAACTCAACTACACTGTTACAGAAAAAGAAATGCTAGCAATCATATATGCCCTCAACAAGTTCAAGCATTATGTTACAGGCTATTAGATATTTGTCCATACTGATGATGCAGCAATCAGGTATCTCATGAACAAGAGCTCCATTATAGGGAGGTTGTCAAGATGGTTGTTGTTGATGCAGGAATTTGATATTACAATTGTGGACAAGCCAGGTAAAGCCAATGTGGTTGTTGATTTCTTGTCTAGAATTCAAAGGCAAGATGACTCTGCACTTATTAAGGATTCCTTTCTAGATGAGCATCTGTTTGCAATCAACTTCATTCACCCATGGTATGCAGATATAGAAAATTATTTGGCTGTAGGAAGAACTCCTCAGTTCTCACCTAAGGAAAAGAAATTATTAGTAGAGAAAAGCTTTAATTTCTCTTGGATTGCAAACTGCATGTTCTATATAGGAACAGATCAGGTCATGAGGAGATGTGTATGAGAAGAGGACTCATGATATTATGCATGCAAGCCATGATGAACCTTGTGGAGGACATTTTGCTGCTAAGAGGACAACAATGAAAATTTTAAATACTGGCTATTATTGGCCAACATTACATAGAGATGCAGCCAAATACACCAGGAGATGTGACAGATGCCAAAATATGGAAAGGCCAACTAGATTAGATGAGATGCCTCTATTTCCACAAGTTATTGTTACACCATTTGACAAATGGGGACTGGACTTTGTTGGACCAATTGATCCACCTTCAAATGGTAAGTCTTACATCTTTGTATGTACAGATTATGTAACAAAATGGGTAGAAGCTAGACCTATGAAGCATGCTAGGGATAATAAGGTTGCAAAGTTCCTCTATGAGGAAATCTTCACCAGATTTGGTGTTCCTAGGGAAATAGTGACAGACCAGGGAGCACAGTTTACCTCTATCTTATTACAGCCCTAGTCAATGAATATAACATAAGGCACAGAAAATTAACTCCTTATCATCCCCAAGCTAATGGCCAAGTAGAGATCACAAATAGGGACATAGAGGCAATTTTGAAAAAAAATATAGATTTGCATAGAAAGGATTGGGCTGCAAGATTACCAGAAGCTATATGGGCCTACCAGACTACATGGAAGACTACTACAGGATATACACCTTTTGAAATGGTGTATGGTAAAATGGTTGTGATGCCAATAGAGTTTGAACATAAGACTCTCAGAACAACATTGGAAATGGACATAGACTTAACAGCTACACAAAAAGAACGAATCATGCAGCTCAATACCTTGGATGAGCTCAAAAAGAATACCCTGCAGCATACTAAGATGATACAAAACCAGCGAATAAGGTGGCATGATAGATATATCAAAGGAAAAAAATTCAAAGTAGGAGATTGGGCTTTGCTTTATGACTCAAGGTATAAGGACAGTCAAGGGAAATTGCAAACTAGATGATTAGGTCCATATGAAATAGAAGAGGTATTCAACAATGGTGCGGTACAATTGAGGACCATTGATGAGGTCAGGTTTAAGTTATTAGTCAATGGGCATCGCCTAAATCTCTACTTCAAGCCCATTGACAAGGAAGAATTTTTGAAACAATTCGAGTTTATGCAGGAGGCCATTGATCCTACAGCCAAAGGAAATAAGTCTCGACTCACTTCCCTACGCCAAGCATAAATGACCCTCAAAACATCATAATAAAGGGGTCATCCATGAGGATCCCCATTCCATTCAATCACTCCATCCGCAATTCATACACTCACTCTCTATCTGCCACCTCATCCACCTGTCATTCACCATACCATCCACATTTCTACGAATCACAATTTTCAATAAAGAAGTGAAGTCACCTCAGGTAATCATGGCGGATCATTCTAGGTAAGCTCCACTTCACTTTAAGATTGCTTATTTGTTTCATTTATTACATTTATTTTGGTATTAATTAATGCAAACTACATTCATATACGGTTGCAATCTCTTTCTGCTTTTTTGCATGATTGAAAATATTTTCCTATCTATAAGCCACGTCATTAATCATGCCACCACCATGCCTTGTAAACATCATTTGTCACTATCTTTTTGGCCTAAGCCCCACATATTTGAAAAACTACGATAAAAGATCAAAACAACTGTACTTCCTACAATAATTCTTCAGAATGCCTTTCGCTCCTCCATGATTACTATTTACTTTTAATAAGATAGGATGTTCAAAATCTTTTTCCTATTTTTCTGCATCTTTTGAAGAGAGGTTCAAAATTTTAGGTTGAGGGGAGGCAGAGTACACTAAAACTGGTTTGCAGGAAGTTACATTGTGTAAGTTGAATAAGCTTCGTGAAGTATCGCCCTGGAAACATAAAATTGTAGAGAATTAAGAAGATGGGAGGTCACCCAATTCGGTATGAGCCTACAGAACATAACGTCATGTTGCAAGATGTACGGCATGTGCCATTATTTAGACAATATAGATGGCTTAATTACTTCTTGAAGCTTGAAAATTTTGATGAGAGCATTGCAAAGGATTCTTACGAGGATATTCCGTGAAGGAGAGGCAAAAGTTAGAGGTATAACAATAGATGCATCAGTTGATAGAATAGCAAAGATAACTAGGTTGCCACAAGCTGGTGAGCTATTCCCTAGAGGAAGGGATGCGCAAAGTGCCAGGGCGGAGTTTACTCAGCTGAATGACCCTCCTTTACGAGTAGATAAGCAAGGTGCACAAAGGATGAGTCTGCCGCAGGACTGGGTATCACGAGCAGAGTACATAATCAAATATATAATTTGTGAAGGTCAGTTTTCAGTCTTACATTCTCATCACTTTAAACTCTTAAAAAGGGTAGGGTTAACTCTGTGTCCCACCATTGCCTTATTAAATTACTTGTTGAAAAATATGTTAAAGATGTCTTAGGGATGAACTGGGAAGAATTCGTTGTCTATTTTAAACCTAGGATTCTAAATGTTGGACCTAGAGGGAAACCTCTCACCTTCAAACAATGAGCCTCCCAGTCCATAGGTCCATCCTATGTTGTCGCATCTCCTCTTCAGGAATCATCTGATTCACGAGATGTTGTTCCTCTTTCTAAGAAAGTGTATAAGCACCCAACACAAACCCCTGTCATAAACCCTGAGCCTTCCTCCAAAGATAACAAAGGGAAGTCACCCATAATGGTTACTCCTAAACCTGTCAAAAGGAAGAAAATGGGAGATTCCCCTGTTCCTGCAGCCAAACCCTCAAAGAAGCGTAAGACAATTCCTACTTCCGTAAGAAGAATCTCTAGACTCCATAACCAGTCAACCTGCCAATCACTAGATACTACTCCAGCCACACCACCAACCTCAGACCCTTCCAGTCTTGTACTCGAGGAGGTAGAGTCTATTGTCGAAGAAACTATGAGTACTCCTGAAGGAGTTGGCCTAGATGAACTAGCATCTATTGCAGAACAGATACAAGAGGGGATGGCAAAGCAGCTGCAGGAAGATGTGGGATGTGTTGAGAAGGAGGAGGTAACAATTATAATTCCATCAGAAGAAGAGGGTGAAAACATTGACATAATTGATGTAATGCCTCCTGGTCAGGAAGAACAAGAAGGCTAGAAACATAATGATAATTTGGGAAAGGAAAACTCTGGCCAGTCAAGTGATACAGAAATAATTGGAGAAGTAGAACAAGACAAAGTGGATGTAACTAAGGAAATACAGAAGATACCTGCAGCAAGTCATAATCATAGGCCTTTGTCTCATGTCATGAATTTTGTTGCAGGAATGACAGGTTTTGAAGAACTCCAACATCAACAGACTACTTCTGCACTTGAACTTGAGAGGTTACAAAGGATAATCCAGAACAAGAATCTAGAAATTGCTAATTTAACCGACACTCTCAACCAGGTAGTAAATCTTGTTCCACAGTTGATGCAATGTCGAGCACCTTCACCTGTCTATGTAATGTACCTCACAGAGCTATGTTTGAACTTCCAACTTATCAGAATTTGGAAAGGTAAGAGCCCTTCCTTAAACACTCTAGAAGAATTTTATGAAGCATACAGAGATTCCCCTCTACACATCGGGAACCTCCTATGTGAATTTTTTTTGCACAACTTGGTTGTACCCCAGGATAAGGAATGGAACCCCTTATGGTATGTTGGTGATATTCACATCAGCGCTTTGATCTCCTGGATCACCAATGAGATATGCAGGGGGAAAATTTTGATAGTCATAAGCATGATGAAGTCAATATGCCATTATCTGTGAGGAATGAATCTAGAAATGGAATGGGTATTTACTTTGATTGGAAGAAATTTTGGAAAGATGAAAGAGCTAGGTCACTGATTAAGCCTTTTAGATAAGAGTATTTTCTCAGTATTCCCAAATTATAAACAATGATCTTAATGTTGCAACCCTACACATTCAAACCAGATGGGAACATCTTCCATTTCAATTAAAAAGGGCAGAACCGCACACTCCCAATGCCTTGTACGTAGCAACCAGAAGGGCAGAAAGATACATGAGGAATGTCAGGACAAAAAGGGAAAATTGGTTACCCTTAGTTATACAACCACCTATTGTCCTATGGCCATTACTGGCCATACAGGGAGACTGTAGCACTTATAATATAAGCTCCGAGGATAACATATGACAGAGGTTGGAGGTAATGTGAGATCACTTCTGGAGTTTCCAGCATGGAGAGTGTGGACAACAACTGAATGCTGATCTGAGAGAATTTGTCAAAAGAAGAAATTCTAGACTTGCTAAAGGGACCAGCAAGTAGATGGTTGAGGGGAATGATGAGCCAAGTTTTTGGCACATTTTGTGCATGCTTTTACAAATACTTTTTATGCTTTTCATTATCCTAAAACAAACATTTAGTGTTGATTATGGGACAAGACATAAACTTTTTATGCTTAATATAATAAGTATATTATGCTAAATCTTTCCATAATTATTACTTTGGAATGTTTTATTAGTTTGATGAAAGCCTTATAACTTTGTGTGATAACAAAACCTTTCCTGTAGCCTCTACTATTGAACTTCCTGCAGCCATGTCTAAAATAATGTTTGCTTTAGATTAATTCTTAAATGAATGTATAAATGAAGTGATGAATCGTCTTAAAGGTTGAATGTATTGAGCTAACTTTATACCTCAGGAATAGCTGTCAAGATATTTTGTTGGTACCACGTTGAAGAAGGAATTCAATTTCCACTTGAAGGCTAAAGACCAAATCAATGAAGACTAATTCAAAAAACAAAAGATAGGGAGGCAGTTTCAACTCATTTTCCATGCAAGAAGAGTGTTCCAAGAATCTAGCTCAGGCGTCTTGATGGTGCATGAATCTAGGATGGTGGCACTTTAAGAGTGATGAACCAATTTGACTTAGTTCTTGCATTTCCATCCACCTCTTTACTTAGTTAGTTGAATGTAATAAAGACTTCCCATTTTATAAGGGAAGGTTAGTTAGTCATTAGATTTTGTTTCAATAAATAGCCCATTCTCCTTCAGAGAAAGGGCTGGAAGATCGCTTTTGTAACACATATTCAATTATCCAAAAATACAGTCAAGAGATTGTGTGCTATGTACTTGTTTATCTTGAATCAATAAAGTTTTTATGAAGTTTGCCACCTAATCTATTGTTTACCTTTGGCATTTCCTGAGGGGGCCCACTTAGGGAACTATTCATTCTTTCATTCTACAAGTTAGAATAGTTGCACTTCCTTTCATAGAGGTTAAGGTGACTATTCCTGCAGCTGGCAGAAACACAGAGTTGTCAACTGTTCCTACAGCCACTAGATGTAGAATAGTTTTATCTTTCAGTTTTCATTTCTAAGCAATTTTATTCAGCAAAGTTATTTCCAATTACTCAAATTCTAGTATAAGTATCTTTAGGAAGTCATGCATGTCTGGGAAAGGTGATTAGTGCATATATTGTGCTGACCCATTTCAAGTTTACGTCCTTGGGTTGATGATTAAATGAGGTTCTTTAGCAAGTTATGACTGCCAGTTGTGACGTTCAAAGCCCTAAGTAGAGGAATTCATGTTCCTAGTTATTAAACTAATTAAAGGACATTACAGAGCCCATGCAGGAACAACAAAAATGTAGATGTCTGAAACCCTTCACAATGATATCACTAGATGATGTGGGATCATTGAGTTTCGAACCAACATTCATGGGAGAATACAAGATCATAAAAAAAGATTCAAACAAGGGAAAATAAAAAGTGGTAATGTCAACACAAAATTCCAATGACCCTTCAAAAGCTATCACCTCAACCACTTTAGAATAAAAATAAAATTATACAACAAAATTTGACGAAACTGACTATCAACAACCTCTGAAACCTAAAGAAATGAAAAATCTTTACGGAAAAGTTTATGAAATTATGAAATAACTTGGATATAGTGGAAAAGGATGTGATGCTCAATAACAAGGTATCAGTGTCCTTATAGAACCTAACATGCAAGAAACAACTAATGGTCTTGGTTATTATCCCTTGATAGAAATAATCAATCCTTCACTTAATATCAACACCATTACAAAATATTCTTTGCAAGAAATTTTAAAAAAAAAAAAAAATCTTCGCTTAATGTTAACTTCATCATGCAAAACCCCATAACGATTCGTGTTCCATAGAGTTTACATATTCCTTTAAAGAAGAAAACAAAATCTCAAAATCTAAAAAGTCTTGTGTATGTATGACACCTTGTTCTAAACAAAAGATATATTTTTCACAAATTAAAGAAGCATCCTCTACTTTTGATCAAGAGAGTATCTTGATGAGACTCCTCAAAGCTCATCTGTTCTCTCTCCCTCCAAGAACACAAAAGAAATTCTACTACAAGACTTCATTTTACACATATCATAGATTTCATGGTCATGCTACTAACGAATGCAAGGCTTTAAGTTACAAAATTCAACATCTCAAGGAATGTGGTGCTATTCCTTGTATTGAAGAACCTAACTCCTCTAACTAATACTCATTTTCATCCTATTCGGCTCATCCTTGTATTGCACTAAGTGGGGGCAATGCGTGAGATAGTCTTGTCCTCATATGCCACTTGTCTCTTTTGGCTAGTTGACCATATTTCATGTACATATAAGAGCAAGCTTGGAATGTGCGCGACGTGCCTTAAGTTGGCCTTTCCTTTCCATGACATAGCTTATTGAAAACATATGACTTGGCATAGGGCTTTCTGAATAAGTTCTTGTATCTTCTACTTTAAAGCAATTTCTCACAACAATGGTGTTAGCAACTGCTTTAAAGTGGGGGCATACATAGACACTCATGTTTCATTGTGCGATTTTCTTTCTTCCTGCGCTGCATCCTTTTCTTGGTGGCTTCATTGGGTTTTATTTCCTTCGAGAGTGTGATATTTCTTTGACTTGTCCTCTCTTGGAAATATTAAGTACAATGTTCCCTAAGATGAGACCTCGTACAAACTAAGAAAAATCCCTTTGAACATCCCTCTTTATTGTTGTGTTGCATTTTGTGCCTTATTAAATTCATGGAGGTATGGATTTTATATGGCTTCCTGGGGCTCACCTAGTGAAAAACTAGCTTCGTTGGCCTATTTGAGCATACATTTTTTATCCTTATCATAGTCATCAGGGTATGATGTTGGTATGGACTTCCTGGGGCTCACCTAGTGAACAACTAGCTCCCACTATCCCTTGTGAGTGTGTGTTTTGTTTGCATAGTGGACAGTTTGTTCCACTTGTAAAACTCTTAAGCCTAGACCCGCTACACCGAGTTGGATAGCCAGTCGAAGCTTGATCAGCTTAATTTTCCTTTTTCTTTTACCTTTTTCCTTTTTCCTTTCTCTGTCCTTGATGGTGTATGTTTGTGATCTGATTATGGCTTCATATATCATCCGCATATGTGTTCCTTTGTACCTATGTCATTTTTTCATAGGGTCTCAACCTTGGGGGCTTAATCATCCCTCTTGATCGTTGTCATCCTATCTTACTAACATGTGTACATTTGAACCCCTCTTGATTGCATGGTTGGATACTTTAGTGTGAGTTTGAAGCAAGTTCATCCTCTCACCAAAGTGAGGGCTAAATGTAGTTTAGTAAAATTCATACCCTTGCATTTTCACACTCATTTGGGCCTGCCTTGCTTTATTTATGCTCATTTATGGCTTAATTGGTCCTATTTTTCATCCACAAGCCCTATAAACTATATATTTTTATGGAAAATCTTCACAAACATCAAAAGATAAATGATCATTTATTGTTTTTGTCTGTGTGTCCCTAATTTTTGGACTGGGACTAAAACACCACCTAGGGCATCTTTGTCCTTCATAGGTCTTGGGACCTTGATTTTGAAACCTCTCAATTAGGTCCTTTTTTGGAGTTTGTGCCCCAATATTTGAGCCTCGAAACTAAGATGCCACAAAAGGTGTCTTATTCCTCCTTAGCTTATTCTTGGGGTCTAATTTCAAATTTGGGTGGGATTTAGCCTCCTTTAATTCATGATTTCATATGTTGGCTTGTTGTGGTGTAATTTTAGGATATTAGCATGAATAGGTATAAATACAATGTTCCTTCACTCATTTTCATCCAAGTCTTTTATGAGAGAAATCACTATAGTCAAATTTATTTCACAAGAGAATTCAAGAGTAATTCATCAATAATTTGGAGCCATCATCAAGATTCAAGCATCATGTCAAGGGTTTAGTGCATCCATTCATATTGTTGAGCCAAGATTGTGGATGTAGCATTAAAGATCTATTTGCAACCATTGTTCACATCAAATCCAAGGATTCAAGATCTACATTATTCATGGCCACTACATGGTAGATTCTAGATTTTCTTCAGAAGACATCATCCAAGGTGGTATCATTTACATATTTCATGTTCCATGCTTCATTTCATCATTTATTTTAATTACCTACAAGGGGTTTGACCAAGGCAAACCCCCATTCACTAACAATCAACAAGTTTTCCCTCTCTTGTGTGTTTGTATTTTAAAATCTAGGTTGAATATTTGAAGGTCATTTAGAGTGCAAGATTGAAAATTTGCAAAGTTGTCATCTTCACGGAAACTCACCTACAGGCCAGATCCAAAAGTTTTAGAACTTGAGATCCGAGAAGAAGCAAGTGCAGACCTTGGAGATCAAGACCACCTTCAGACTTTTTAGAAATTCAGATCAAGACTAATACTCTACCTTGGGAATCTTAGTCCTCCATAGGTTATTTTTCAAAGATTCTTCGAGATTCTTTTCTAGCATCCGAAGACTTTACATTTTCCCTAAAAAATAGCAGCGGGAATAATACGCCATCTTGGGCATCTTAGTCCTCCAAGGCACTTTTTTTTGGCTTTTTTACATTTCCAGAATTCTCATTGCATCTCCAAAATTCTTGGATACACATACCCTAACTTGGTGTAGCATAATTTCATCATTTGATCTCATTTTTTAGCTTCTATTGCTTAATTTTGTAGGTTGAATGTTCAATTGTATTTTCCAATCATTTTCTTGGTGGTGAACCCCTAAGAGCTGAAGGAAACCCTTCCTAGGTCCTCCTCATTATGAATTGACTCACCTTGTGAGGTTGTTGGTCAATCCAATTTGGGATCCTAGGGAATTATTGAATGATAATAGGAGAAAATTGGTGTTATAAGACCTAGGTTATAAAGCACCCATTTTCCTATTGTTCAATTATTCCTAAATTAAGTGTGGAAAAAGGGATACCTTTTTCGACACTAAATTATGTAGCCACCCTAACGTGTTGGAATTTTCAATTTACCCCATGAGATGAAGAATGTAAACAATGTCTCTCGATAATTTTTTACTAAATGCAATCGACACTTTTTGCAACGTCTAAAACATTGCCTCCATGGTGAAATGACTTGGATATATGAAAATTTGAGAGAAATTATTATAGAGGAACCCTATATGACCCTATACATTTAGATGGAATGTTTATAAGTGCTTTGGTTTTCGATAAATAGCTCGTCAAAGTTCACCACTTTTTGGCACTTAGGGCTCTTAAGAGAAAGCATCAACACAATATAGTCTTGAACCATCTGACATGTTGGGGTGCACAACAAAACCTTGCCTAGCATAAACCCACCCACACGAATTTCTTGGAACTATCATTTTGGCTACACCATGAGCAAAACAAAAATTATACTACCTTGCAACTTTCTCTTCAATACAACTAACACTTTTTGCAACATTTGAAACATTGTTGTCATGGTGAAACAGCTTGGATATATGAAAAATTGAGAGGTTTTTGTAGAGGGACACTATGTAACCCTATAACTTCACATGAAATATGTATAAGTTCCATAGTTTCTGAGAAACGGCTTGTCAAAGTTCACCACTTTTTGGCACTTAGGGCTCTTAAGAGAAAGCATCGGCACAATGTAGCCTGGAACCATCCAGCATGCTTGGGTGTGAAACATGGCCTTTCCTAGCTTAAACCCACCCACACATGGATGTGTTATAACTGTCTGTTTGGTGAAATGATGAACAAAATATAAATTATGCTACCTTGCAACTTTCTCTTCAATGCAAATAATGCTTTTTGCAACATCTAAAACATTTTCACCACAACCAAATGGATTGGAGATATAAAAAATTGAGAGGTTAATGTAGAGAGACCCTATATGACCTTGTAAATTTAGACACAATTTTCCTAAGTTCCATAGTTTCTAAGAAAAAACTCATCAAATTTCACCACTTTTTGGCATTTAGTGCTTTTAAGAGAAAGTGTTGGCATAATGTATCCTATAATGATCCAACATTATTGGGTGTAAAATATTACCTTTACTAGCATAAACCCACCCACTCATATGTGTTAGAGTTGTCATCTTGGTCACACAATGAGAAAAATAAAAATTATGCTACATAGCAACTTTCTCTTCAATGCACTTGACACTTTTTTCAACGTGAAAAAACTTGTCACCACAACCAAATGGATTGGAGATGTAAAATTTTTATAGAGTTTATTATAGAGGGGTCCTATATGACCATGTACCTTTTGAAATAATGTATCTAAGTGTCATAATTTTTTAGAAGTATCTCATTGAAGTTTACCACTTTTTGGAACTTGGGGCTCTTAAGAGAAACTGTCGGTATAATGTACCATGGAATGATCTGACATGATGGGGTGAAAAACAAGACCTTTCCTATCATAAACCCCCCACATGGATGTGTTGGAACTATTGGTTTGGCTGCATGATGAAAAAAATGAAAATTATGCCACCTTGCAACTTTCTCTTCAATGCATTTGACACTTTTTCAATGTGCTAAAACTTCTCACCACAGCCAAATGAATTGTAGATATAAAAAATTGGGAGAGGTTATTATAGAGGGACCCCATGTGACCTTATAAATTTAAATATAATTCTTTAAGTTTCATGGTTTCTAATAAATAGCTCGTCAAAGTTTTCCACTTTTTGGAACTTAGGGATCTTAAGAGAAAGCCTTGGTACAATGTATCCTAGAATGATCCAAAATTTTGGGGTGTAAAATTGGACCTTGCTTATAATAAACCCACCCATGTGGATGTGTTGGAACTATGGGTTTGGCCACATGACGAACAAAAATAAAATTATGCCACCTTGTAACTTTCTCTTCAATTCATTTGATGTTTTTTCAACGTGTAAAAACTTGTCACCACGGTCAAATGGATTGAAGATATGAAAAAATTAGATATTTTATTGTAGAGGGACCCTACATTACCATGAACCTTTAAATACAATGTGTCTAAGTGCCATGGTTTTTGAGAAATATCTTTTCAAAGTTTGCCACTTTTTGGCACTTAGTGCTCTTAAGAGAAAGCATTGATACAATGTAGCCTGGAATGATCTAGCATGCTAGGGTGTAAAAAAAGACCTTTCCTAGCATAAACCCCCCCGCCCCCACACATATTGGAACTACTAGTTTGGTCGCATGAAAAACATAAAAAAAATATGCCACCTTGCAACTTTCTCTTCAATGCATTTGATGCTTTTTTCAATGTGTGAAAACTTGTCATCATGGATAAATAGATTGGAGATATGAAAAACTGAGAGAGGTTATTATTGAGGGACCCTACATAATCTTGTACCTTTAGATGAAATGTATCTAGGTGCCATGGATTTTGAAAAAAATCTTGTCAAAGTTCACCACTTTTTGGCACTTAGGGATCTTAAGAGAAAGTGTTGATACAGTGTAGCTTGGAATGATTTGTCATGCTTGGGTGCAAATCAAGACCTTTCTTAGCATAAACCCACCCACTTGGAAATTTTGGAACAATTGGTTTAGCCACATGATGAACAAAATAAAATTATGCCACCCAATACATTTGATACTTTTTTCAACATGTGAAAACTTATCACCACAGCCAAATGGATTAGAGATGAAAAATTGAGAGAGGTTATTATAGAGGGACCCTACGTGACTCAATAAATTCTAATTAAATATTTCTAAATGTTATAGCTTTTGATAAATAGCTCATCAAAGTTCACCACATTTGGCACTTAAGGCTCTTAAGAGAAATTGTTGGCACAACGTAGCCTAGAATGATCCAGCATGTTGGGGTGAAAAAAATACCTTTCCTAGCATATACCTACCCACTCAAACATGGTGGAACTGTCAGTTTGACCACATGATGAACAAAACAAAAAATGTGGCTCTTGAAAAAAAATTTACTAAACACATCTAACATTTTTTGCAACATTTTAAAAATTGTCGCCATAGTCAAGTGGATTGGAGATATGAAAATTTGAGAGAGGTTATTGTGGAGGGACCCTATGTGACCCTATACCTTTAGATAAAATGTTTCTAGGTGTCACAATATTTGAGAAACAACTCATAAAATTTTCCCACTTATGGCACTTATGGCTTTGGCATGTTGGGGTGTGAAATAGGACCTTTCCTAGCATAAACCCACCCACTTGAATGTGTTGGAATTGTCAGTTTGTCTACATCACAAACAAAATGAAAAATGTGGCTCTTGACAAGTTTTTACTAAACACATCTAACGCTTTTTGTATCATTTGAAATTTTTCCTCCACAGTCAAGTGGATTGGAGATATGAAAATTTGAGAGAGGTTATTGTGGAAGGAACCTACATGACCCTATACCTTCAGAAAAAATGTTTGGAGGTACCACAATTTTTATAAATAGTTTGCCAAAGTTTTCCACTTTGTAGCACTTAGGACTCTTAAGAGAAAGTCCTAATGAATTTATGACTACTCTAATGAACCTATGATTTTCCTAATGAATCTATGACTATCCTAATGAACCTATGACCATTCTAATGAAAATTGAATATCCTAATGAATTTATGATTTCTCTAATGAACCTATAGTTTGGAAAAACCTTTGAGTGTTTAATGATGCATTCATTCATTCATTCATTTTTTTGTTCATTCATTCATGTGTTCATCTGTTCATTCATTCATTTGTTTATTCATTTATTCATTCATTTGTCTCTTCATTCATTCATTCATTTGTCTGTTCATTCATTCATTCATCCATTCATTCATAGAAGAGGATATTGGTTCTTTCTTATAATCTTGTGTATCATGCACGACTATATTCTAAGATATCATGTGTCATTTTTATTTAGTTCAAAGCATATGATACCACCACATGAAGAGCTATCCTTGACCTTGTGCTAATCAGTAAACTCCTAGATTTGACATCAAACTTCATCAATATCCTAAAATATTTGTGATACAATGAATCATTAGGAAGAGGAGTTTGAGAATCAAATTTATATCATGATGTATTATGTATTCTATCCAATGAATTCTACCTTGGCATACATAATTTGACTTTGTGGCCAAGTAATGCGCATGAATATAAGGACAAAACTAGAATACAAGTTTGTGAGTTTAATAAATAAACAAATTAGTGATGAGGAGGAGTCAACCAATATTGAATCACCTTGATTTTATCTAGACCTTCATAGATTCTCGTAAATCATCAACGATGTATACTAGATAGTATATGTGTATTCTATTGAATCTATGGTTGTTAAATTTATATTATAAATTATGGTGGCATAAAGTATATATGATGTGGGAAATGTGCTTCACATGATCTTTTGAGATCTTTTTAAAAATGAGATTTGGTGAGGGGTCATATGTTGTCATTCATATCCACTAGTGTATAAATGTCATTATTAGGTAGGTTAGATGGAAAATACCTAACCATTAATTTGTATAATTCCTCCATAGATTTTAATCTATTTTTTCAAACATCTTTGGGATTAATTGGTACATGATAACACTTGTGAATAATTATGCACCATAGAGCTACTTCAAAAGAGTGCCAACCCATAGGAAAATATATTTATTTTCATTATGATGTTATTAAGAATGCAATAGTCAATGTTGAGGTACCATGTAACATATTTCTCTAGTGAAAATACAATGATACTACAACATGATAAGCTAAGCTTTACCTTGTTCTAATTAATCAACTCCAAGATTTGACATAAAACTTCAACAACCTCCTAAATAGATATACATGATATATAAAATTATTAGATAGAGGGGTTTAGGAATTAAATTGATGTTGTGATGAGTTATGTAATGTGTTAGAATATATTTTCACTATTCAAAGATATTGGTGTACCGTAGTTGTGCCTTTTCAAAATCTTACTAATGTGATAATATTTTTGTAACCTTCTATGCTATATATTCATCGTTGCTCTAGTTTTTAGGTGTCTAAAGGTGAACCATGAGAAGCATGAACTTCTACATGTATAAGATGATCATGTGAAATTTATTAATAGATACTAAGGATACTTTGGTCTTTAATAAAGGCTCAAAATTTTAGAAGCATCAATCACTATCATATAATTCACACTATATAAGTTTATCATTTATCATCATTAATATTATATTTTCATCTAAAAATAATTTTATTATACATGTAAATTATAAATATTGAATCACAAGAAAATCCCTTTAGAGTCTCTTGGAAATTATATTGACACACATTCCCATATTTGATCATAAGAATTTATTTTATATTATTGCAACCCTACAATCATTTGTTCCAACAACTAATATAGTATTTGGGATATGATTTATATAATTGAAACATAAATTGGAAATATATTCATCACTGAAACCTGAACCACCAAAAACTAAGACACAAAGAGGGAAAGAGGAATCCCCCAATGAGCCTCTAGGGTTTTTCACCCTAGAAGCTATCGTTTGGATGAATGTGGCTCTCTTTCCACTTTAGTGGTCTTTTGGTTGTTTTTGGGTGTTCATTCAAAAAAGGGAGGGGTTTTGAGATTTTTGTGTAGGTGTATCTAAATTCTGGAAACTAATGAAATGAACTATCTAAGAATGTAAAACTTAGAAAATAAACTAAACTCGAAAACACGTGATGATATAAATATATACAAAATAACCTAATAATATACACTAACTATTACAGAAAGGGGTGGGATTGAAGAGGTGTGCACTTGGAACCTTGTAGGATATGGAAATGTTGCTAATTTTGATGTTGGAGCCGAAAGGGACACTTGTGCCAAGTGGGGCAATCTAGTCCTTTTTTCTAGAAATTTCCCAAAAACTGCTTTGGAGCCCGTTTCAGCCAAAAGGGTATCCTGATCTACCAAAACTTCTAGGAAATAGCTTTAGTGGGACTAGGTCACATAAAGTGGTGACCTAGTCCTCTTTTGAATTTCTGTGAACGAAAAGGTGTGATATGAGGCCTTTGGTTTGTGTTTCCTACTTCTTCAAATATTTGGTCCCAAAAATGAAGAATTTGGCCTTTTAGGTGTCTTCCAAGATGTAACTAGGGATTATTCAACCCTAATAAGCTTGGATGATCTGTTGGATGATCTTCTGCCTTGATTCCTTTCCAAATCTCCCTACAAGACCTACAAAACACAAAAAAGAAGGAAAACTTGTTGAATGTTAAGTCAAACCCCTTTTCAATAATTAAACCAAAGAGATGAAATAATATGAGAAAACATGAAATGAAGGAGTGGTTTTTAGTTTTACCTTGCCTTGATGATAGACCTTGAGTTGCAGCAATGGTTCAACCCTTGAATGCTTCTTGAAGGATTTCTTGTTGGATTAGACTACTCAAACCCTGGATGGATTGAGAGGAGGAAGGAGAGAGAGAGAGAGGTGGAGAATAAAATGGATGGTGCATAATGAGGAATTAGGGTTTTGGAGGTTATTTATATAATTCATGCCCTAATTTGCTCGAAATAACTTCATACTGATCGACCTTAGGGTTTTAGAAACCTAAATCCCAACAGATATTAAGTTTATATTAAAAATTATGCCATATGGGACTAGGTCACCCAAGGTGGTGACCTAGTCCACCTAGGCATTTTTAAGTGTTTTGCAAAGATTAAAATATTATTATTTATGTTCTTCAGGATTGTCTCAATAAAACACACTAAGATAGGTTTTGTATGAGGATTAAGGGGTCATTAAGGGTTGATTAAGTGATGACAAACCTAAGAGAGCATGAAAATGTTTTACAACACTTTACAGCACTTCATCAAAAGGCTTGGAAAGGTGTAAAAATGGGTTAAAAAGGTCCAAAATCCATAGGCAAAGGTCCAAATGAGCAAAAAGTGAATAAGTCCTCACTTTTTGGCAACACAAAACCACTCTAGAAGAACCCAAAATACTTGCAAACTTAATATAGTGTTTCAGATTTGATTTATATAAAATATTGATACGACGGTCATAATGTCATCAACATAGAACATATGGTTAACTAATGCCTATATCAATTGGTTGGTATAAATTATGGTAAAGAGGATATAGAACATGTGGATTAATCATGAAGAGGATGGAACATAGGCTAGAATAATGATAATAGATGTATAAGATAAGGTTGTATACATTAGTGGAGTGTGCATTTATGACAATAAATAATTGTGAGAAACAAGATGTAGGCATGATTAATTATTAAGATAAGGTTGTAGACTTTAGTGGAGTGTGCATCTATGGAAATAAAGGATTGTGATAACCTAGATATAGACATGAATGATTAATAAGATAAGGTTGTATACAAGTAAGCAATACAAGTACAAGTAAGCAATATAAGGAAGCATAAGTACCTGAATGTAATACAAGTAAGCAATACATCAACATCAATACCCTCAAGGAGGTCCATATTTTATAATACATATTTTAATAACCAAAATAAAGTGATCAATAGCATGATTGTACAAATCTAATGTGTATATTTACAAATCAACATGACTTTACAAATCCAATGTACATTTTACAAATCAACTTGACTTTAGCAATATTTTTAATTTACAATCAATTCAAGGAACCATTTGGGTCTACTCTAATCTTTATTATGTCAAGTATTACCTCATGGTCAGAATCATGAACCTTACACAAGTTATCTTTCAATGGCTACCCCATATTTGATCAAATTAACATTGGATGCCACAAAAAGGTTTGAGTAATGAAGTATTGTATGATACGTGTCAAAGTCCTCAAACAACTAGACATTAGACTTCTTTACTAGGTACCTTCTAAGCCATGTTCTAGTGACAACCACAAACCCTATAAGGTATTTGATGTTTTCTCCATCTATAACTAGGGCCTCCAATTTATTTTTTTACCACAACACAATGACATAAGTAATAATATGTTCCCTCTTCATTGTCTTCATCTGCAATAGTTGCATAAACATGCCCTTCACTGATATGTGCATCCAATTAGATAAATTTAGTCAACATTACAAAAAACTACAAAGTAATGTAAAGTTAGGCCTTTCTTAAACTATGCAGGTAGATATATTACCTGGTTGAACTAGATCTTATATGTGATCAAATTCAATTGATAATTCCATTTGTGTTTGATTTAGTGTGAAAATTTAGGACTTATCAAGACCTATATAAACCACTAGAAATTTTCACCAAACAAATCACTATAATTGATGTAATTATGAGGGTCAAAACATAAAAAAAACAATTAGAAATGGATCCTAACTATTATAGCAACTATGAGGGAATTTTTTAGAGCTCAAAGAGGTCTGTACCTTGTTGAAAGAAGCTTGTTTTTAGGGCACAAAGGACTCATTCACCTTTAGTGGTGAATGGATCCCTGTTAGGGTTTTTGAAACTAATATTTGGGTTATTTTCCTTGATGTCTACACTCTTATATTCCTGGTTGTCAGCTCATGAAAACTTGTACTTAATTTTGTAGCTTCAATTCTTTGTTCTTGCACTTTTAATGATAACTTTGCAACTTGACAACTTTGACAATTTTGCTCCAAATCTTTCCTCCACTTGATCTTCAACCTGTAAATCTACAAAAACACAATCAAGGGAATAAAAACTTGTTGATTGTTATTGAATAGGAGTTCACCTAGTCAAAACCCTTGTAGGTAATTAAACCAAAGGATGAAATGATGTAATTGAAGCATGAAACATGAAATGATGCAATATAGATAGCTTGGATGTTGTCTTGTAATACAAATCTGCTATCTAATATGTAGTGGCCATGAAGAATGTATTTATTGAATTTTAAATAATGCTTGCAATGTAGATCGTCAATGTTACACTCACAAGCTTAGCTCAATAACATGCATGAATGTATCAAACCCTTGAAATGATATGATCTTGAATTGCTGCAATAAACCTTGATAATCTACCTTGAAATGCCTTCGAAAATTCTCTTGTAATGCTCTAATTCTTATAAACTTGAATTCTTGGAGACTTAGAATTAATTTATAGGAGAAAAAATGTGAATTAACCCCTTATTTATACTAAATTAAGTGATTAACCTAGAAATTAAAAAATTCATTAAGGGAGGACCCATTCGCCACCTAGGGTGAATGGGTCCTAGCTCATTTTTCTAGAACCTAACCCCAAGGGTGGAAATATCACTAAAAACCCATTCAGAATCAATTGATAAAGGGGGGTCCTATAGAGGGAGGACCCATTCACCACCTAGGGAAAATGGGTCCTAGCACCAATTTCTAGGACCATAATTTTTCCCAATTAATTGTTATGAAATTTGAATTGTGGGTATCGGGATAGATCTTCGGGAGGTGTCATAATTAAGGCTTAAATTTGAATTAAATGGGTTAATTAACTTTAGTAAACCATAATTAATTAAGAGGACCCTAGATAATTGTGAAAGTGTGTTACAACACTTTACAACACTTAAATAAGGTACACATTAAGTTCATTTCATTAAAAGGTCCCACTATGCTTAATTCATTAAATAAACCCTAGAAAAGTGTGAAAGTGTGTTACAACACTTTACGACACTTAAATAAGGTACACATTAAGTTCATTTCATTAAAAGGGCCCTGCTCGGCTTAATTCATTAAATAAACCCTAGAAAAGTGTGAAAGTATGTTACAACACTCTTGCAAAGGACACATTAAGGTACATTTTAATTAAATAAGGACCCTAGAATGATGTGAATGTGTAAAACACATTACAACACCATTCCAAGATACAATTAATTCAATTTATGTCAATTATCCAAACTAAGTGTGAGAAAAGGATTACTTTTTTTGACACTACATTTTTCCCCCAATTTAGTGAGAGGATGAACCCATGTCAAACTCACACTAAAGTAGGCATTCAAGATTCTTAAGTATGCAAATAAAAAAGATACATAATCATACCCTATCAAAGGCCAATAAAAATAAAGAAAAACTAAGGATTAAGCACAATCATCCCAATGCAATGTGGAATGAGTCTTTTTGTCCAAGAAAAGGATCAAGCTTTGATGGTCCAACATAATGTGGAACACATCTAGGGTGTTTTTCCATAATATATGTTGCTCACTCTGAGGTAGTGAAACCTTAGTCTATCTGCTAGGTGAGTTTTCCCAACAAAGTGGCAAATGAGAGAATCATATTAGCCTCTCATACCATATCGAAGTTATCCTCTTGACAACTTTGATAAGGCACCAGAATGTAATTTTTTTTGTAAATTCTTTTGTAATGTAAAATTTTGTTAAAGGGGATTTTTCTTTGTTCATGTAAAGGTCTTCTTCTTAGGGAGAATTTTGCCTAATGTCTCTAAGAGAGGATAATTCAAGTTGTTATATCATCACTCATGGGATGCCTCATTTTCATTATGCCATGATGGTAGATTGTACACTCTTGGATGGAATCAAACCCAATGACACCACCAAGAAGAGGACACATCACAAGAAAAAATAAAAATCACGGCCATGAATTTTTTTCAAAAGATGTCATTGATGTATGCCCCCACTTTAAAGAAGTTGCTACACCATTTTTGTGATAAATTGCTTTAAAGTAGCCAAAAAAAATTCCTAAGACATGAGAGGTTTCCTCGAAAAACCCTATGCTAAGTCATATATTTTTGAGATAAGTTGCATCATGAAATAGGGAAGAAGGTTTGCCCCCACAAATACATAAGGGATCTATGGATTTAGGGTCAGTATCCTTGTGCTACAATATTGTCATAGAGCATGGAATTGTCATCATTCCCCAAATACACATAGAACTAGAAGAATGACACAAAGAGAGGAAAAATAAAGAAAAATCATTTTAGGTCAACATGGAAGAGACCTAAATTTTTTGATGCCTTGCGTCATCCACAAAAGGAAAACACAAGACAAATGAAAAAGATAAAGAAAAATATTTTGGGTCAATATGGAATAGACCTAATGTTTCAACACCTTACCTCATCCCCAAAAGGAATACACAAGACAAATGAAAAAGATAAAGAAAAATATTTTGGGTCAACATGAAAGAGACCTAAATGTCTTGACACCTTACATCAACCCCAGAAGGAAAACACAAGACAAATGAAATTATTATGACATATAGTAGAATGAAAGATATACATATAGATGAATGCACAAAAAGAGAGAGATACATCAAATGAAACAACATGGGGATCACATTACGTACATGCAATCACACAAGGAAAACATAAAAATGTAAAAGGATATTAAGGAAAATATGAGTCAACCTAAAGCACGTCGTCCCCATCCCAATCTTGGTTGGTATAAACGGAAGGCGGACAAATAGCCAAAGGGACAAGAGCAAGTTTCGAACTAGGGGAAGCACTAGGTTCAACACTCTTTTAGGAGATTTTTCATTTAATCTCATAGAAGAAGAAAATAATGTATTCAACTCATCATGCACTTGTTCATCATTTTTTTCTATGTCAATTCCATCATCTATATTGGTGTAGGAGCACCTAGAAGAACACCTAGGAAACACTAGGAATAGGAAAGGGTTGTGAATTTTTGTTTTTTTGTGATAAGGTCATGTTGACCATTGAAATTGTGGGAGAGACTTAAAAACATCTTGGTCAGGAGCTATCAGGAGTGGAAGAGATTCGGAGTTTTGAATACTCATGATTGGTTAGTTTCTAGGAAATTGGCAAAGGTGGCCAAATGGAACATTTTGCATTTGTTTGCCACCTTGTAACCACAAAGTACGACCAAGAAGGGTGTAACCACTTTGGGAAACATATTTAAGGATTTCCTCGACCTGTGTGAAAGGTTGGAAGGTATTTGAAGTTTTGTAAATTTGAAGTTTTCATGAATGAGAAGGAAGAACAGTAGGAGTAACTGCCTAGTTTTCTGTGTTTGTGTTCTTAGCAGTGTATTAATGGCTTAACCAGGCATTGGAATATGTGTGGAATGTCATTTGGTTGATCTCAAAGTGTTGTTTGGATCTTAATTAGTTGTTCCATCATTTTAGTTGTCAATTTATGTTCTCTAAGTTCTTATTTTTGTTCATTTTGCCTGACAAGCTGCAATAAATGGAGTCCTAGACCACCTTTCCCCTGTACCTGGTGTATGGGCTCTTGGAAACAGTGGCTAGGATCCATGCCTATATTTTTAGTAGTGTTCGGAGTCATTAGGAGGCAAATAAGCATGAAAGAAGACCTTTCCTAGGCGAGCTAAACAGTGCCCGGCTAGGAAAGTCTAGAGGTGAAAATCACCTAACTTGCAAGGGAGACCTCTCCATGACAATTCCCATGGTAGAAAGGTGGAAGAAGGCCATACAAAGGTTTGGTATCTGGTAAGAGGCTACATCAATCCATTTTATGGAAGAACTCTTTGACAGTCCAACCGGGTGGCCAAGAAAAGACAAAAAAACCCTACATTTGCTAAATTGGTGAAGAAACCTGTGTATGGCAAGACAAGGCATAAGACTTTGGGAATCTTGAAGAGTTTGGCATCAGGACCAAGAAAATATAGGGAAGGTTTGGGGTTCTTTGGGAAATTTTTGAGAAACTTCCACTTTTCTCGGGTTAGGAAGGCTAATAGGGGCTCTAGGCTTATAGCCTTTTTAACCCTAAGTGAGGGTTTGGAGGCAGCGATGGAGAAATGGAGTCTAGTGGTTGGTTGATAACCCTAAGAGGATGCTAAGAATCATGTTTTCACATCTCTACACCCCTGCAAGAATCTAGTTGAGTGTTGTGTGTGTTTGGCCTTTAGGGATGATTAAGGGTCAAGGGTGAAACAGAGGTTAAGCACCAAGTTTTGGTTGTGTTGTGTGACATGGATGGAAGAGGGGATGACCAGTAGAACTAGGGGTATCTGCATTTGAGTTAGGACCTATAGGTTGATTTGGTGGAGAGAGCCACCAAATGGAATTGCTAAGGTGAGACTCGGAGCATGGAACAATGAGTGTTCCATCCATATCCCCTTACACTAGATTGGTATCAGAGCAGTGAAAGGTTTGGGATAGTGAATTGTATGTCAGAGGCTGAATCAAGTGGTTCCAACACCATGGTGACCAATGCTGAATTGGCAAGGGATCTGACAGAGCAACAAGAGAAGAACAGGCAACTTGAAGAGATAGTTGAAGAGATGAAGCATAAGTTAGAAGAAGTGGTAGAGGTTGCAGGCAAAATGAAGGTACAGCTAGCAGTGGTTAGAGACAAGGGTGAAGATCAGGTTGAGGAGGACATTGAACCAAACCCTGATCCTCCACTAAAGGAGGAACCCTTCCTTAAGGCATTGAAGGCTTTGAGTGGCAAAGCATTAGAAGGTATTCCCATTTTTACAGGTAGAAGGGATGTTGAGTTGGTAATCGAATGGATAGAAGGAATGGAGAATCACTTTGAGTGCGATGGAGTGACTGAGGCACAGAAGGTGAACATAGCAAAGTCAAGACTAAGGGGACAAGCACTGACTTGGTGGAAGTTCCTACAAGAAGAAAGGGAGAATGAAGGCAAGAAGCACATATCTAGTTGGAAAGCTATGGTGGCTAAAGTGAAGGATTATTATCTACCAGAAGACTATGAGGTCCAACTACATAAGAAAAGTCAAAACCTTAGGCAAAGAGACCTAGATGTGGCTGCTTACACCGAGGAGTTTCAAAAATTGAGTCTTAGGTCTAGGGTGCAAGAAGTGGAAAGCATCAAGGTGGCGAGGTATCTAAATGGCCTCAAATGGAACATCCAAGAAGAGTTGAGTCTCTTTACACTCACCAATCTCCATAGTTGTTTCCAAATGGCTTTCAAGGTGGAGGAGAAGCTGAAAAAGAAGCAAGACTCCAATTCTAAAGGTAGAGGTAAAGGTAGAGAACAAAGAGATCAAAGAGGGCAAAGGGGTGGCTACCAAGGTAGAGGCAATGACCAAAGAAACCAAGGAGAGTTCAAATCCATAAATCATGGCAATGAAACACCTTCTAGATGAGGGTATAACAGAGGTAGAGGTTCTCAAGGAGGATCAAATAGCGGAAGAGGAGCAGGCAGGAGTAATTCCTATTTTGCAAACATGAAATGCTATCATTGTGGTCAAGTTGGACACCCAGCCTATAGGTGCCCGGAGAAAGCAACTTCATCAAGCAATGAGAAGAGAGTGGCTTGTGCACAAGAGGACACCATGAGTCCTAAGGCAACTGAGGTCAGTCATATTGAATCTAAGATGGGAGAGAGTTTGATGTTTAGAAGAGTCTTGATCAGACAACCGATCAAAGAAGAACCAAAACAAAGGAGAGCTCTATTCAGGGTAAGGTGCAAGATACTTGGTAAAGTATGCAAGGTCATAGTAGACTCAGGTTCAACAGACAATATTATCTTAGAGGAGGCAGTAATGAAACTGAAATTGGAAAAGGTACCCCACACCAATCCCTACAAGGTCACATGGCTTAACAAAGGGCAAACTGTTTTAGTGAATGAGCAAGTAACGATGGAGTTTTCCATTGGAGGGTACAAGGACAAGTTAGTTTGTGATTTTTTACCCATGGATGCATGTCATCTACTATTGGGCAGACCATGGCAATATGATAGGAGTGTCATGTATGATGGAAAGGAGAATACAATCTCATTTAAGAAGGATGGAAGGACTTTTAAGTTGCAGTCACTGTCAGAGGAGGATGAAGGACAGTCAAAGACACCAAGTGTGCTACTAAGTAGTGGAAAAGAGTTCCTCAACACCCTACATGAAGGTGGAGAAGGATATGCAGTTCTATTGCAATCCAAAGAGGAAGATAAGATTGAAAAACCAGTCATACCCGGAACAGTCCAGAATTTACTTGAGAAGTACAAAGACATAGTAAGTGATGGCACACCTACAACTTTACCTCCTAAAAGGGCTATTAGTCATCAAATTGACTTCATACCTGGAGCATCTTTTCCTAACAAAGAAGCATATAAGCTTACACCAGATTAGAATTTGGAAGTGGCCAGACAAGTGCAAGAGTTGTTGGATCAAAAATTGATTCAAAAGAGCATCAGCCCATGTGCAGTACCAGTAGTTTTGGCAACCAAGAAGGGAGGCAAATGGAGGTTATGTACTGATTCTAGAGTAATAAATAGGATCACAATTAGGTATAGGTTCCCTATTCCTAGAATTGAGGATCTAATGGATTGTCTTAGAGGAGCTCAATATTACACCAAGCTGGATCTCAAGAGTGGATACCATCAGATCATAATTAAGGATGGTGATGAATGGAAGACATCATTTAAGACAAATGATGGGTTATATGAATGGAGAGTGATGCCATTTGGTCTCTCCAATACCCCTATCACATTCATGAGGCTCATGAATGAAGTGCTCAAGGATTTCACAGGAGTATTTGTGGTGGTTTACCTTGATGACATCCTCATATTCAGTAAGACAGCAGAAGAGCATTTACAACATGTGGAGTTGGTTCTTAGAAGCTTGCAAGAGGAGAAGTTGGCAATCTATCTAGAGAAGTGTGAGTTCTTTAAACAAGAGCTTGTATATTTGGGATTTGTAGTGTCTAAGGGATCATTGAAGATGGATCCAAGCAAGGTGGAGGCAATCATAAATTGGCCTGCACCAACCATAGGGACTGAGGTAAGAAATTTCCATGGATTGGCTCAATTCTATAGAAAATTCATAAGGAACTTTAGTGGTATTTGTGCACCGGTCCTAGATACAATAAAAGGTGGTTTGAAAACCAAGTTTAAGTGGACACAAGAAGCTGAGAAAGGATTTGAGAAACTGAAACAAGAAGTGGCAACTCAACCTATACTCTTGTTACCTAGCTTTGACAAGTTGTTCACTATGGAATGTGATGCTAGTGGAGTGGCAGTTGGAGGAGTGTTAAGTCAAGAGGGCAGGCCTATAGCATTCTTTAGTGAGAATCTCAATGAAGCAAAGAAGAAGTATTCAACTTATGACTTAGAACTTTATGCTTTGGTTCAGTCACTTAGGAAGTGGAGGCATTACCTTCTACCCAAGGAGTTTGTAGTTTTCACAGACAATCAAGCACTCAACTACATCAACACTCAAGAGAAGTTGAGTAATAGGCATTTGAAATGGATGGAATACATCTAGCCTTTACCTTCACCATCAAGCACAAGAAGGGGTAGATGAATAAGGTAGCAGATGCATTGAGCAGGAGGTTGTTGATAGTACAAGAGATACAAGTGAAGAGCATAGGGATTGAAAGCTTTAAAGATCTCTATGGGGAGGATGAAGATTTCTCATAAGCTTATAAGGTATGTTTAGACTTTGAGAATCATTTTCATAGTCAATATGTTGAGTATACATTGCAAAGTGGTTTATTGTTTAAAGGGAATCAGTTATGTGTTCCAAGAGGGTCAATGAGAGAAAACCTCATTCAAGAGAAGCATAATGGTAGTCTTAGTGGACATTTTGGCATCAACAAGACTTTGGAACTAGTACAAAGGTTTCACTATTGGCCAAAGTTGGCAAGAGATGTTAGAAAGTATGTGGAACAATGTGTTGTATGTATGAAAGCTAAGGGAGGAGCTAGTAATGCTAGTCTTTATCAACCCCTACCCATTCCTAACAGACCATGGGAGTGTGTGAGCATGGATTTTGTAGTAGGACTCCCTAAGACCAAGTCTGGTTTTGACAGTGTGTATGAAGTGGTGGACAAATTTAGCAAAATGAGTCACTTTATTCCTTGCAAAACTACTCATGATGCTAGCTACATAGCTCATCTTTTCTTTCAGAAGGTTGTAAGGATTCATGGCTTACCTTTAAGCATTGTTTTAGATAGGGATGTTAAGTTCATGAGTCATTTTTGGAAGACTCTATGGAATAGATTGGGCACCAACCTGTCATTTGGATCAGCTTACCATCCTCAGACCGATGGTCAAACAGAGGTGGTTAATAGGGTGTTGGGTAATCTTCTTAGGTTCCTAACAAAGGAATATGGACAGACATGGGATATGGTCATCTCACAAGCTGAATATGCCTATAATGATAGTGTCAACAGGACCACAGGGAAGAGTCCTTTTGAGGTTGTGTATGGGATTCACCCAAGAGGAATCTATGAGCTCAAAGATCTTGGTGTCATGGAGAACAGGAGTGGACATGATGAAGATTTCAGTCAAACCATGAATGAGATTTAGGAGTAGATGAAGAAGACAGTCACCGAAGCTACACAAAAGTTGAAGGAGAAGGTAGATTTATCAAGGAAGGATGTGCAATTTGTAGTGGGTGAGTATGTCATGGTTCACCTCAACAAATCCAGGTTGCAGAAGGGAGTGTCAACCAAGCTATAGATGAAAAGGGTAGGACCATGCAAGATATTGGCCAAGTATGGGAAAAATGCATACAAGGTTGAGCTACCTACCGACTTAGGAATCTCACCAATTTTCAATATAGCTGACTTGATCAAATATAAGGGATCAGTCAAAGGAATGGATTAGAACAGTCAAGAGATCTTCAAGGACATCAGCAACATACCCCTACCTACTCAGGACAAGCACCAAGCTAAAAGGATCTTGGAGTCAAGGGTGCAAAAGTCTACAAGACACAAGGTGTACATGGAGCACCTTATTAAGTGGAAGAATAAGCATGAATCAGAAGCTACATGGGTTCAAGAAGATCAGTTCTAGAAGCTTGGAATTTACATGTTATTGATCTCTCCTTCTACTCCTTAGTGTTTGGCAGGGAGGGGGAGAATGGTGCAGGAGCACCTAGAAGAACACCTAGGAAACACTAGGAATAGGAAAGGGTTGTGAATTTTTGTTTTTTTGTGATAAGGTCATGTTGACCATTGAAATTTTGGGAGAGACTTAAAAACATCTTGGTCAGGAGCTATCAGGAGTGGAAAAGATTCGGAGTTTTGAATACTCATGATTGGTTAGTTTCTAGGAAATTGGCAAAGGTGGCCAAATGGAACATTTTGCATTTGTTTGCCACCTTGTAACCACAAAGTATGACCAAGAAGGGTGTAACCACTTTGGGAAACATATTTAAGGATTGCCTCGACCTGTGTGAAAGGTTGGAAGGCATTTGAAGTTTTGTAAATTTGAAGTTTTCATGAATGAGAAGGAAGAACAATAGGAGTAACTACCTAGTTTTCTGCGTTTGTGTTCTTAGCAGTGTATTAATGGATTAACCAAGCATTGGAATATGTGTGGAATGTCATTTGGTTGATCTCAAAGTGTTGGTTGGATCTTAATTAGTTGTTCCATCATTTTAGTTGTCAATTTATGTTCTCTAAGTTCTTGTTTTTGTTCATTATGCCTGGCAAGCTGCAATAAATGGAGTCCTAGACCACCTTTCCCCTGTACCTAGTGTATGGGATCTTGGAAACAGTGGCTAGGCTCCATGCCTATATTTTTAGTAGTGTTAGGAGTCATTAGGAGGCAAATAAGCATGAAAGAAGACCTTTCCTAGGCGAGCTAAACAGTGCCCGGCTAGGAAAGTCTAGAGGTGAAAATCACCTAACTTGCAGGGGAGACCTCTCCATGACAATTCCCGTGGTAGAAAGGTGGAAGAAGTCCATATAGAGGTCTGGTATCTAGTAAGAGGCTACATCAATCCATTTATGGAAGAACTCTTTGACAGTCCAACCGGGTGGCCAAGAAATGACAAAAAAACCCTACATTTGCTAAATTGGTGAAGAAACCTGTGTACGGCAAGACAAGGCATAAGACTTTGGGAATCTTGAAGAGGCTGACATCAGGACCAAGAAAACACAGGGAAGGTTTGGGGTTCTTTGGGAAATTTTTGAGAAACTTCCACTTTTCTCGGGTTAGGAAGGCTAATAGGGGCTCTAGGCTTGTAGCCTTTTTAACCCTAAGTGAGGGTTTGGAGGGAGCGATGGAGAAATGGAGTCTAGTGGTTGGTTGACAACCCTAAGAGGATTCTAAGAAGAATTTTTCACATCTCTACACCCCTGCAAGAATCTAGTTGAGTGTTGTGTGTGTTTGGCCTTTAGGGATGATTAAGGGTCAAGGGTGAAACAGAGGTTAAGCACTAAGTTTTGGTTGTGTTGTGTGACATGGATGGAAGAGGGGATGGCTAGTAGAACCAGGGGTATCTGCATTTGAGTCAGGACCTATAGGTTGAGTTGGTGGAGAGAGCCACCAAAGGGAATTGCTAAGGTGAGACCCAGAGCATGGAACAGTGAGTGTTCCATCCATATCTCCTTACACCATAAATTTATCACAACAATAGGTCGAATAACAATGTCCATACAAAGGTCTTGTTTATGTTATGACAAAGGTATAGGATCGGTAGGCTTTGCTTCAGGTAAGTTTAGATTCTTATTTTCAATGTTTTTCTTGTCTTCTTAAGTTTCTAATCTATGAGAAATAGCACATCACCTTTGCTACCTGGAAGTTCAATTTTGGGACGTCATATTTCTTCTAGTAGGAGGACGTCTATTCATCTTCAGGTCTATTCAATTCTTTATTTATGTTCTTAGTGGTTGTATGTATTACAATAGCATGTATGAAGGGAGAGTTGGCTAGTCGCTAGGTTGCAGTCTTGTAAACTTTGAGTATAATATTTATTTGGGTTTAATATATAAGCAGTTTAGTATTCCTATTGTTGTGTTAAGATTATAGTTTCAATGTTAATGAGGAATATGCCTCCAATTTCAATGAAGGATATACTTGAACAAACTTTTAACTTCTTATGTAACATTAATAATACTGAGTGGAAATTTTAAGAATTTATAAATAGAAATTTTCATACACCCTTAACTTTGTTTTGGACTAAAGTGTATCCGATTGGCCATTGATATAGTAATAACCAACCTTAATATGATTTCTTTCTTGATGGATAATCTAAAATTTTTTTCCTGATTGAAGAGACAACATGGATTGAAGGGTCCATTGTTGCATACAAGATGAAGATTAAAAAAAAAATGAAAAATATTATTTAGTTGTTGTATTGGCATTTTAAAGTTTTATGATATTGCTATCATGATTCAACTGTGTAGTTTTCGAGTTAAACTCATTGACCCATGATTCATGAGTAGTGGTTCACAAGAACCCATCTCTCATGATAATGAATGGTCCACTTAGCACTCATTGCATCTAGGTGATGCTCACAGAGGTGAAGCATTGGTCCATCCCGGGAGGTCACCCATCCTAGAACTGCTCCAGCTCAAGCGCACTTAACCACGGATGGGTTCTTGTGAACCACTACTCATGAATCATGGGTCAATGAGTTTGACTTGAAAACTACACAGTTGAATCTTGATAGCAATATCATAATTTGACACGTTGTGGAAGAAACCTCCTACTTATCAATTGATGAGCTAAAGGGGCTCTATAATGAATGGTTCATAAGGCACAACACTTGCTGAAGGTTTTGCAAATGGGGTAGCAAGCTAAGTGGGCTTAACTTTGGGGGAAAATTTGTGGTTAAGTGCGCTTGAGCTGGAGCAGTTATGGGATGGGTGACCTCCCGGGACGGACCAATGCTTTACCTTTGTGAGCATCACCTAGATGCAATGAGTGATAAGTGGACCATTCATTATCATGAGAGATGGGTTATTGTGAACCACTACTCATGAATCATGGGTCAATGAGTTTGACTCGAAAACTACACAGTTGAATCCTGATAGCAATATCATAATTTGACACATTGTGGAAGAAACCTCCTACTTATCAATTGATGAGCTAAAGGGGCTCTATAATGAATGTTTCATAAGGCACAACACTTGTTGAAGGTTTTGCAAATGGGGTAGCAAGCTAAGTGGGCTTAACTTTGGGGGAAACTATGTGGTTAAGCGCGTTTGAACTGGAGCAGTTCTGGGATGGGTGACCTCCCGGACAGACCAATGCTTCACCTCTGTGAGCATCACCTAGATGCAATGAGTGCTAAGTGGACCATTCATTATCATGAGAGATGGGTTCTTGTGAACCACTACTCATGAATCATGGGTCAATGAGTTTGACTCGAAAACTACATAGTTGAATCCTGATAGCAATATCATAATTTGACATGTTGTGGAAGAAACCTCCTACTTATCAATTGACGAGCTAAAGGGGCTCTATAATGAATGGTTCATAAGGCACAACACTTTTTGAAGGTTTTGCAAATGGGGTAGCAAGCTAAGTGGGCTTAACTTTGGGGGAAACTCTGTGGTTAAGCGCGCTTGAGCTGGAGCAGTTCTGGGATGGGTGACCTCCCGGGGCAGACCAATGCTTCACCTCTGTGAGCATCACCTAGATGCAATGAGTGCTAAGTGGACCATTCATTATCATGAGATATGGGTTCTTGTGAACCACTACTCATGAATCATGGGTCAATGATTTTGACTCGAAAACTACACAGTTGAATTCTAATAGCAATATCATAATTTGACACGTTGTGGAAGAAACCTCCTACTTATCAATTTTAAAGTTTACTATTTTAGATGACAAGTGAAAAATTATTTTTTAAATATTTGAAGAGTGTTAGAGATCTAGACAAATTGGGGTGTTGGAAATAATCTCAATGGCTACATTTACTTCTTCTCCTTAGACCATTCACTCTCTTTGTTGTTTCCATATCTTCCTCGACTATTTAAATGTGTGAAATTTCATTTCACCAACTCAACTCCATTTCACCTATCTATTTATTCTCTATTGTAGGACATATTTTAATATGAATTAATTTTATAATCTGCATTCCTAGTTTTTCCCATACATAAATCGGATGCAAAAATTTAATTGTAATTAATTCCTTTTTATTGTATTACTTTTGGGCATATGTCTTGTAAAAAGAGAACCTTTAGTATTATCACACACATGAAAAAGAGTATGGTCAATTGTTTTAGCAGTTTGAAGTAGAAATGAATAGTGGACTCTTTTTTATTCTTTTGAATGAGTGAAAGAGTAGCAACTTTGTATCAGTGTTTATGTTATCAAATTTGTATGTTTTAAAATATATATAATATATATCAATTTCCAATTCATCCTCTATTTTTTCTTGGTTTATTTTTTAGTTTATTTTCTCATCTACCTCTCTCATTCACCTACTATCATAGCTTAAGGTTTTCAAGAAATTGAGGTATTATCTAGCACATATCTTCACAACCAACAATGATAGCCTCAAGCTCAAGCTTAAAAAATCCATAGATTCCCTAGTTTAATAGAAAAAACCATGATTACTGGTCAATCACAATGAACAAATTATTCAATTCTCAAGACATGCAAGATCGTAGAGAATTGTTTTCCAAAACTAGCTAAGGTAGTAGCATACAATGCTTTATCTGAAGCAGAGAAAGATTTACTCTAAGGATAATAAAAAGGACTCCAAATCTCTTTTTTATATTTTTCAAGCAATGCATGAGAGAATTTTTCTAAGGGTTGCAATAGCAACAAAGTGAAAAGAGGCATGATATGTCCTCCAAATAGTATATCAAGGGATGGCCAAGGTAAAAACTACTAAATTGCAAATGTTAAAAAGAGATTTTGAAACCAAATACATGAAATATTTTGAATCAATAAATTTATTTTTCACTCAAATTGTTGGAATAGTAAATCAAATCAAATTTCATGGTGAGACTCTTGAAGATAGGAGAATAGTTAAAAATATTTGAAGTAGTTTACCCGCAAGGTTTGAATCCATTGTTGTCACCATAGGAGAGACAAAAAATCCTCACATTTTTTGTAGATGAGATTCATGAATCCCTTATTTCTCATGAGCATAGGCTAAGTAGGTCAACCTAATCTTTGGAGTGTGCTTTAAAAATACACAAGTTTCAGTCAACGAGGCAGAGGAATATCAAATTTAAAAGGTAGAGGAAGAAATTCCTATAAAGGTGGAAGAACCAGACTAACAAATTCAAGTGGAAGAGGCAACAACCAAAACTCAAGTCAAAATCAACCTCTACGCCAAAGGTATGAAAATTTGCAAGTTCAATGTCATTATTAAAAATATTATAGGCATTATTCGAATGAATGTAGAAAGAAATTGTATGAATTTAGGAAACACAATGCAAATTCTACAAGAGAAAACCAAAACCAGGGTATTATGTTCTTAGCATACAATATTGTAGAATAAAATAAAAATGATGTATGGTTTTTAGATTCAGGGTGCAACAATCACATGACACAAAACCTAGAAATATTTTCTAGTTTGGATGAGAATACAAAAGCAAATGTCACAATGGGCAATGACACAAAGTATCAGTTATGGTAAAAAGAAACATCAATATTCTAACCAAGAAGGGGGTAATTTTTTATTTTTGATGTCACAGTGGGCAATGACAACAAAGTATTAATTATGGGAAAAGGAAACATCAATATTCTACCTAGGAAGGGGAGTTTTTTTATTTTTGATGTATATTTTGTTCTTGGACTAATACATAATTTTATGAGAAGTGGGAGGCTTGTTCGAAAGGGTATAGAGTATTTTTCAAAAATAAAGAACATGGATTGGAGGGTCCACTATTACATACAAGAAATATTTTTTTAAATAATGAAAAAAATATAATCTATTGGAATTTAAAAGTTTATATTTTTTAGATAACAAGTGAAAAATCATTTTAAAATAGTCAAAGATTATTAGAGATCAAAAAAAAGGTTTTACTCCCAATGATTGCATTTATTTCTTCTTCATAGACCATCCACTCTCTTTTTTGTTTCGATGCCTTCCTTGACCGTTCAAATGTGTGAAATTTTCTTTCACCAACTTAGTTCCATTTCACCTATATCTTTATTCTCTATTGTAGGATAGATTATAATAAGAATTAAATTCATAATCTTCATTCTTAGATTTTTTCCAATCATAAATCAAATGCAAAATTTAATTATAATTAATTCCTTTTGTATTAAATTACTACTAGGCATATGTGTTGTAAAAATGTAGTCTTCAATATTATCATATGTATGAAAAGAGTATGGTCTACTATTATAACTAGTTGAAGAAACAACTAATGAGGGAATATATTTTATTCTTGTGAACAAATGAAAGAGAAGAAGTTATGTGTCATTGTTTATGTTATCAAATTTGTATGCTTTAAAATATCTATAAATATATATCAATTTATAATTCATCATCTATTTAATCTCTATTTTCTAGTTTATTTTTTAGTTTATGTTCACCTCTTCCTTTCTCCTTCACCTCATACTAGAGGTTAAGGTTATCAAAGCTAAAGTTTTCCAAACCTATTTTTTTTCAATAAGCTAAGATATTATTCATCATATGTCTTCACAGTCAATAATAGTAACCTCAAGATCAAGCTTAACAAATCAAAAAGTTCCCTACTTCAATGGTAAAAACTATAATTATTGGTCAATCACAATGAAGGTATTTTTCAATTATCAAGACATATAGGTGCTTATAGAGAATGGTTTCCCAAAACCAACTGACACAATTTAGCATACAATTTTTTATCTCAAGAAGAGAAAGGTTTACTCAAGGATAATAAAAAGGACTCCAAGGATATTTTATACATCCTTAAAGCAATTCATGAGAGAATTTTTCCAAGGTTCGCAATAGAAACAAAGTGAAAATGGGCAATGGGATAAACCCAAATAGTATATCAGGATTAGATAAAGTGAAAATTTCTAAATTACAAGTGTTAAGAAGAGATTTTAAAACCATATACATGAATGATTATGAATCAATATATTAATTTATATCACTCAAATTATTGGACTAGTTAAACAAATAAAATCTCATGGTAAGACTCTTGAAGATAGGATAATAGTTGAAAATGATTTAAGGGGTTTACTCACAAGGTTTGAATCCATTGTTGTGGCCATAGAAGAGATAAATAATATCTCACATTTTTTTGTAGATGATCTTCATGCATCCCTTATTTATCATGAGTATGGGATAATTGGGTCATCAAACTCATATTTGGAGCACGCTTTCAAAACACAATTTTTAATTAGTCATGGTAGAGAAAAAGGAAGATCGAATTTCAAAGGTTGAGGAAGAAATTCCTATAGAGGTGGAATAACCAGCCCAATAAATTCAAGTGGAAGAGGTAATGACCAAAAATCGAGTAAATATCAATCTCAAGGCTAAAGGTATGACAAATTCCAAGTTCAATGTCATTATACAAGATTTATGGACATTATTCAAATGAATGTAGAAAGAAATAACGCGACTCTAGAAAATAAAATGTAAACTTTACTAGACAACACCAAAAGTAGGGTAGTATGTTCTTAGCATGAAATATTGTAGAAGAAAATCAAAACGATGTATCATTTTTAGACTCAAGTTGCAACAAACACATGATAGGGAACCTATAATTTTTTTCCATTTTGGATGAGAATATACAATTATCACACATCACATTGGAAAAGACAACAAAGTATCAATTATGGGAAAAGGAAATATCAATATTGTAACCAAGAAGAGGGAGAATTTTCTTTATTTTTTATGTCACAATGGGTAATGACAACAAAAGTATCAATTATGGGAAAAGAAAAGATTGATATTCTAACCGGGAAGGGGGAGATTTTTTATGTTTGATGTCTATTTTGTTCTTGGACTAAAACATTATTTGATGAGAATTGGGCATCTTGTTCAAAAGGGGTATAGATTATTTTTCAAAAACAAAGAACATGGATTGGAGGGTCCACTACTACATACAAGGTAAAAAATTTAAATTAAATAATAATAAAATATTATATTGGAATTTAAAAGTTTACTTTTTCAGATAACAAGTGAAAAATATTTTTTTAAATAGTCAAAAAGTGTTAGCAATCTAAAAAATAGGGTTTTAGTCCCAATGATTGCATTTAATTCTTCTTCATAAATCATCCACTCTCTTTGTTGTTACCATGTCTTCCTTGACTATTCAAATGTGTGAAATTTATTTTCACTAGCTTAGTTCCATTTCACCTATCTCTTTATTATCTATTGTAGGATATATTCTAATATTAATTAAATTCATAATCTTCATTCCTATATTTTTTCCAATCATGAATCAAATGAAAAATTTAATTGTAATGAATTCCTTTTATATTAAATTACCACTAAGCATATGTGTTTCTTTTTATATTCATAATAGTTTACAAAAAAAGATCATGCAAATCCATCATTACATGTTGAGTATTCGCCCCTCAAGGATTCATCTTTCACCTATCTATACATAAGCATACTATTTACATGATTTTTTTGCTTTACAAAAGTGATATTCTTATGATAGTTACATGTCTATCACTATTTATAGAAAATGGGACTGCTGAATTATAGAGTTTACAAAAGGGTTGCTAAAAATATATTTTACTATTTCAGAATCAACAAAAGTCTTGCTACTTCTATATTTTTAGTCTTTCTTCTCTTTGGCTGAATTCTTTACTTTTTCATTTTCTATGTTGATCTTGGGGTGCCCCATGTTAGGTTTGGTGAAGTTTTTGTAGTATAGCCACTGATTTATGAAACCCACTTCCTGTTTGTTTATTTCCACTTGCCATCTTCTTGAATTTTTCTTTGGTCATCTGGATCATTATAGTTACCTGCATATAAATATTATGTAAGGTCGGTAAGACCCCTCCTACAACCCTAGTACTTCTCGTTATTCCTTGCTTTCCATCTATGCCATAATATTTTAGAGGAGATGATTAATCAAAATAGATTGTTTATTTTCCAATTCCCTATATTTTTCCCATTATGATTTCATTTATATTGTTATTATTCATATCTCCCACTCCTCTCACATCAATTTGAAACAATTTACATATTTATTTTGCAAAGAAATAGTCAAATAAAATATGCATTATAGAATTATACTTTTTGCAGATATCACATATACTTATGTTATTATTAGAGTCCACATTTGGAAACCTTTGCCACAACAACATCCATATAAATCTAGCTTTTTTAGGATCTAATACATTATTCCATATGTAATTGAAATTTTTGTTCCATTGTTAGGTTTAAATTCCATCCTTTGTTCAGGGAGGTAGACTGATCTATTGTGTTACCTAGCATTTTGTATATGTCCTTATATTTTAGTCCTTTAAATCTATTTTTATTTTAGCCATTCAAAGTTTTAGTGAACTTTTTTAGGGTCGAAATTCACTTTTGGTGCCCCCATATTTTTCTTTACTACATCATAAGTTATTTTTTGAGTTTGAGGGATGTCATATTCTTATGTAAGAGCGTCCCATTCTTTTAGTTGTTCATTATTAGTAATGTTTTGAAATTATGAAACCCCTTTTATATACCATGCTTTTTTTGAGTAGCCTTGTAAGAGTGATAAAGGTTTTTTGTTGTGGAATGTATTCCACCAGATGGATCTCATGTATTATATCTTATTTCAATCTTGGTCAATTTGACATTTATTACATATATCACTTTTGCAGACCTCCCATGCCTTCCAAATACTTTTAAATACATTGGGGTCTGGGGGAAACTATGAAATTACTGAAGATCATATCACAAGTAGGCATGTGTCTCCAAGATTTAGCTTGCTTTGGGACAACACCTTCTATATTGTTTTTGATCAACACTTTCCACAACTCTTCCCCTTGAAGGGCCTTACAAATCCACTTGGCAGCCAGTGTCATACCTTGCCTCTTGAGGTTTTTTAACCATATTCCACCCCTTTCTTTTTCCATGCAACATATTTCCTAATTAATTTTATGCTTCTTTTTTTTAATTTTCCATTTGACCATAGAAACTATCTAATCTTCTTTTGAATCTCTTCAACTTGGTAGCTATTAGAGAGCCATACTGAGGCATATTAAAAATATAGGATGAAAATATTTTTTGACACACTTGTGTCCTTCCTACTAATGACAGGCATTGTTTATTCCAAAAAATAGCTTTTTTCAATTTTGTTCTTTACCCATTCCCACATTTCTTTCAAATTGGGGCTAACGCTAAAAAGTATTCCTAGATACCTTACAATCATGTTTAGTCCTCCCCATTGGAGCTCATATTCTCTAAACCAATCTGGTTGGGTGTCCTCCCACCTTAATAGTGTGGACTTAGCTTTTGATAGTATAGTTCTTGCATCTTGGTACAAAAAACTCAATTTCTCCATTAAGTTATTGTAGTTCTCCTTTTCCAAGTGTGTGAATAGTGCAATGTCATCTACAAACTGCAAATTGATTAGCTCTTCCCTATTTAGAAGAGTTAGTCCTTAAAATTTTAGGTTGAAAGAGTAGTCTCATAAATCATGGTGAAGTGCATCAACAACAATTACAAATAGGGAAGGGGGCAAGGGGCATCCTTTCCTAATATATCTTTATATTTCAAAAACCTTTGTAAAAGATCGATTAATTTTAATCTGGGAAGTTGTATATTTTAGTAGTAATTTAATCATCTAGAAGAATATCCTTGGGAAGCCAAAATCCTCAAGGACCATATGTATGAAATTCCATTCTACTCTATTGTATGCCTTTTCAAAGTCAACCATCAACATCCCTATGTTTTGGTTGGAGGTTTTTTCCCATACCATTGCTTCCCAGCTTGGTAGGAGGTTCTCAAGTATATACCTTCCTTTTATAAAGCCTATTTGAGTGTTACTTATGTTTTTTGGGAGGACCTCTGTAAGTCTTAATGCAATGACTTTTGTAAGGATCTTATATGAGATATTTAGGAGTGTAATAGCTCTCCAGTTTTTAACTAATGTTTTATCCCCTTCCTTAGGGAGTAGTTTTATGATCCTTTTATTTATGGATTTTCATAGAGAGATAGCTTTTGTAGCATCTTTGTAAACTTGAAGGATATCATTACTTATCCACTCTATGTTATTTTTGTAAAAGTATATGGGTAGTCCATCCACACCTAGAGATTTGTCATTGTTAAGAGAAAGGATAGCATTTTTTATTTCTTCCTTTGACAATACCTTGTTCAATGCTTCAACATCTTGATTGAACTTTATGAGGGATCAACCTCTTGTATTCCTCCCTAGCCTTCATGTTGTGGGGGTTGTTACCCTCAAATATCAATAGCTCTTTGTAAAATTGGAGAAAAGATTTTTGCAGTTCCTTAGGATTCTTTTCCAAGGCCCCATCTTTCCAGATCAAGTTGATTGCTTCTTTGGATTCCTTATCCTTTAAGAACCCAAAGAAATAATTATACCCTCTCTCACCATGCATTGTCCAGTTCAATTTTTCCCTCTTCTTTATCCCTTGGTCCATGTGAGCTTGGATTTTTCTCAATCCACCTTTAATAGATACTAGCTCCTTATTAAGCTCAATTTTCTTGGGTTCTTCTTGAAGAAAACCTCTTGCCTTTAGTAAGTTCTCTTGCAGAGCATTCTATTTTCTTTCTTAAGTTTTTTCCCTTTTGTTCACCAATTGCCTAAAAAAAAATTTCCCATCCCTCAATGTTTATATTCTATGTCTTAATTCATGAGGTATCTTTATGCATCCACTTATTAATTTCCATGATGGTGAATATTGTATCATTATAGTCTTCATTGTTCAGGAGACTTGTATTCAACAAGATTTTTTTTATCTCTTTTTAATGTTGTAGGGCTGCCCTTCTCAAGAAGGATTTTTACTAAGATAGGGTGGTGGTTTGAGAGTGTCCATGGAATTACCTTCACCCTATTGTTAGTGCCTTCCACTTGATCAAATTGAAAGGCCTCTCTATGTGCATAAAATCTATCTAATCTACAATAAATTTTCCTATTTCATTTTTGATAGTTGCACCATGTGTACCAGATGTTTTTGTTTTCTTTTTTTGATCCCTTTATTAGATATATCATTTTAAGTTTATTTTTCATTCTATACCAAAAAATATTCTCATTTCCTTTCCACCCCATGTCACATCCCCCAATTTTGTCTTGTACATTTTCTATCATATTGAAGTCTCCTACAATAATCCAAGGTACATCCTGCAAGTTACTCAATCAATCCCACAACTCACTTCTCTACTTATGATCATTTGAGGCATAGATGGAACATCAAACAAATTTTATTTTCCCCTTTTCAATTATGACCCAGATAACTCTATTACATGGTGAGATGTCATGTGATATTACCCACTTGGTCGAACAATTTTCAAGTAAGATTGCAGCCCCACCCTTGCCTTTCTCATGTCTAGTGACATAGTGGGAAAAACATTTCCATATGAATTTAAGGATTGTTTCTAGATTGAAGCTTACTAATTTCACCTCTTGCAACAACACTACATCTTTGTGTTTAACTTGACATAGGTATCTTCTTACACTATATTTTCTTTCTAGGGACTCAAGTCCCCTAATATTACAAGAAGAACAACTAAAGGTCATTAGCTTCTATTTTTTTAGGATTTTCTAATAAGATCCTAAAGCTTTTAAAACATTTAGGAAGAGTAACCTTATTCTATGTTTTCTTTTGATAAGGGACTAAGTCCTCTTTATTTATTTTCTTCTTTTTCTTTCTTTTTTGTTTTAGCCAATTGTTGACAAAGGAACCATTTCATTGTTCATCTTCTACAATCTCCTCATTTCAGAGAGTGGGATCCAAGCGTCCTTGGGGCTCATGCCTCCCTATGATCTTTTCATTTTTTAAATTCTTAGTTCCTCCTACAGGTTTTAATTTATTTACAAGGGTTTAGTGTTCTTTCAGAGCATGGTCCTCTTCTGAGGTTATTCTTTGGGCCTCATCTTGAGGCTTGCTATCTGAGCAATTCATATTCTCATTTTTGGAGCTTTTAGCCACAATAGGGAGTTTTTCTCAGCATGGGATATCTTTCCTTCTTTTAAGATTCTTGTATTTTTATGCTTAGTGGGGTTCTTCACATCTATGGCCAAATTAGGGGGCTTTGTTGACTTCCCTAGATATGTCATGGATGAGGAAGAGTCTCCCACATTATTTTCCATCTCTTTTGGGTCAATTGTGCCCAGTTGAGTTTCTTTTTGAGTTCCTTATTCTTAGGGAGAGGTCTCCTCTCCTCCCTTACACTCCTTTTGTTCTACATTCTAGTTAACAGTGTGTAGGGACTTATTTTAATTTTCATCTATATTATTTCCCTCTTTCATACTTTTATTATCTTGACCTTTTGTGAAGCCCGAACTCTTGCTTATCTTTTCATTCATTATCTATTTAAGTTTTGTGTTGTTTAGGATCTTATTATTAATTGTAATTTTCTTTCTAATTTTATCCAATACTAACTCCTCGGTATTTTCTTGTGCCCCAAAGATTTGGTTTTTTCTTTGTTTGAGTCAATCTCATCTATCTTTTGGCATCTTATCTTGGGTGGGGATAATCCTGACCCCCCAAAATTTTGGGATGATGTGGTTACCATATTCCCTTCTACCATTTTGACATCCATTATATATATTCCTTTATAATTTTACCACTCCCTAAAAGCATATCATTCTCATTGAGATTTAGATCTTGTTATAGTTCGAAGCCTTCTAGAGCTCCTACCTAAGGCTTCATATTGTATTGGATTTTATGTTCATGGTTTGGGGTTTCTTTCCCCTTGCTTGGCTCACTAGGATGGGGTTAATCTTCAAGTTTATTGGAACCCTCGACTTCCCCAATTACAATTTCTATAGAATCATTAACATTTCCATTTTTAGTCTCCAATTTCTGAGCCTTGATAGGCTTGCCTTTATTTTTTAGAATTGGCCAATTTTTCTTTTCTGCCCTTCTTTTTTACATAGGAAAAAAGCATTTTCCTCCCCCCAAGATTTCTATTTTATATTTTAGGATATCATTATCAATTTCTAGTTCAATTTCATCAAGGATTTCCACCTCAGGGGTTATTGTCAGGAGCACCCAAGTATCCATATAAAATAAGGGTCTCCTTGTTTCATCTACCCCATTGGTTCTCTTGTATTGGGATAGAAGTTGAGGCAAGACTTCCCAAAGCAGGGGCGGTACATTTTTAACATTAATCACACTATGGTATGAGAGGGCAAGGAATTCATCATTAACCACATTTGGTGACAAGGCTATTTCCCTAAATATAGAGTTTCCAATTGTCCAAAACTATTTTGCAGTTGTCTTTCTTTGCATTTCGTTGTTTTGGAAGAAAATAAAAAATAATCCCTTTTGGATTATTTGCTAAAATGTATGATGCAACTCTAGCTTCTTATTCTAGAAATATACTACCCAATCATCTAAAAAATTTGTGAGGGTTTTTCATTACAATCAAGGGAAACAAATAATATTGCTATAATTTTTAACCTTTTTTCTTCATTATCAAGAACCCTAGCCATTTATGCATTTGGAATGAAGCAATCTTTCCTAGGATTTGTAGGGGGTTCTTGCCTCTCCCTCTAGAATTTTTTGTTTGTTACTTTCAAGGAATCCATCATCAACCTAGATGAATTTTATAGTTGTGGGAACAACAGGCCTTCCACTTTTAGAAACAAATTATTTGAAATATTTACAAGTTGAGATCAAAGATTTGGAAGAATACCCATTTATTTCCTTTTGTATTCCATCAGGGGGTTTGTCCTAGGCTTCCCCACTCTCTTCCATCGAGTATCTTTGTGCATGGCACCCACAAAAGAACAATGGGAAGGGAGGGCAGTATGCTTAAACTTTAAAGCTAAACAGGTCATGGGTTTTTAACCGCTTATAGGGAATCCACAATAATGATTACTATAACACAATAAAGAATTTTGAGGAAAAGAATATAAATTCATAAGGAAAAATATGAAATAGGGAGAGAACCAAGACAAGCAAAGGGCTTACATCTATTTTGAAACCATCACATCACACACTAGAACCCTCGACACTTGTAGAGCCCTCCTAGGAGGAATATTAGGTCTAAGCATATGTGTTTAAAAAAGGTTGTCTTTAATATTATCATATGTTTGGAAAGAGTATGGTCTACTATTGTAATAGGTTGAAGAAGAAACTAATAGGATACTCTATTTTATTCTTATGAATGAATGAAAGAGAAGAAGTTTTGTGTCATTGTTTATGTTATCAAATTTGTATGAAGACATATTTACAAGGTATGGAGTGTCAAGATAAATTGTGACAAATCGGGGTCCCCAATTCACATCGAAACTAGTTAATAAATTGTTAGAGTAATTGGTTATTTACTTGATTAATTAAACAATATTTGTTTAATTAATTAAAGTTCCCTCTTATCTCTTTTACACTTAAGCTAACATTAGTTGCATAATAGTTCATTATTTTATTAATTATTCATGTGCAAGCCTAGGGTTTTCCTTTTTAGGGTTTTTTGACCTATATGTGGTTGAAATCTTTTCTTTTGCATCATTATTCTCTTACACATTGGATAATATAGAGCTCCACATTTTTGAGCATTTCTTTATTGCTTCTCCCTGTAACAGGTATTCTTCGCTTGCAGAGATCACTGGGATCCTATGAAGTTGTATTTTTTCAACTTCTACATGGTATCAGAGCTTTAGATCTGTAGCTTCTTGTTCTTGTTTTGATAATTTTTTGCATTGGAAGCAGGTCTGGGGTTTCAACGTGATTTTTGGTGGATCCGACATACTTTAGTTTTTGGGTTCACTTTGAGCCCAAACGGACCTCGCCGTTGGATTCGCAACATCCAAAAACCCCTAAATCGACTGTTCATTCGTTGATTTTGGCTACAGTTGATCAGGGAGGCAAAAACAATTTTTCCTAAGGCCGTACGGCCCCAGGGCACGCCTTCCGCAAGCAAAAAAATTGAAAAAAAAAAAAACCGAAGGTTTTTTTGTTTTAATTTGGTGCTACCCACACACACAGGCCGCACCACTGGTGGGCTGCTCGACAGCCACCACCCGGCCACCGCCACCGACGTCATCCGCCAGCCACCATCGCGCTGCTGGCCCGCACGCCGCCCACGCACCCCCTGCGCTCCACCTCCTGCGCACCAGCCCCCTGGTCGGTCATGTGATCAGGGGTCAAAGAATTTAAGCCTTGGAGGGCTGTGAAGTTTTTTTTTAAAACCATTTTAAGCTCCTTTCATAAAATCGGACATATCTCGGACATTTTTGCTCGATTTTTCGAACAAAAATAGGCATTGTAAAGCTGCTTCTGACACCAATCTGATGGTGCAGGCTTTTTTCCAAAAAAAATCAGCTTGGTGATAGTTTTTTCCTGTCAAAGTGGGGTCTTTTTTCTGCACTTTCGGGGCCATAGAAGGTGCAAAGGACTCCACTTTTCAAAAACGAATAGGCATTGGAAAGCTCTCAACATGCTCTATTCAGATATGTGATCTTTTTTCTCAGAATTTTCATCAGGTACACGAGAATTTGTTTTGAATTATTTTTTGCTTATGCATTGCTTCCTCTTTCTCAATTTGTCCTAGGGTTTGGTTTTATCTCTTGTGGGGGGGTGTTTTTTTTTCACTTTCTGTCATTTATATCAGAAAACTAGAACACCAAAACTCTCAAAAAAATCAAATGCATCTTCTGTCTATTCTGAAAGATCACATAATAATAAAAAACACAAGCAGATACAGGTGCAGGGTTTCATGGCTGACTCCTCAGTTGAGTTACTCATATTACACAACTATCTCACCTGGAAGTCTCGCATGATGAGGCTTCTCAGGTCACAAGGGTTGTGGTCTTGTTTAGATGAGGTTCAGCCTTAGTTGTAGCGTCCTTTTGAGATTATGCAGCACAGGAACAAGATGGATGAAGCTATGGGTTTTCTATCCATGCACATTTCAGATAGTCTTTTGTTTCACCTTGATGCTTTGCTCACTCCTCGAGCCATGTGGTTGAAGTTTGAGACACTTTTTGGGGCCATTAATGAGTTTTGAGCATTAGAGTTTGAGGCAGAGTTGACTTCACTGTTACCTGAATCATTTCCCACTATTGAAGATATTTTGAACAAGTTTAAAACTATTCACACTATTTTACAGGGTTGTGGCAAGAATAAGTCAGACATAGAGTGCATTTACTTGATCCTTTGGAAGCTTCGTGGTCCATTTCAGATATTTGTTTCTTCCTTCTATTCCACCATGGATGGCTTGGGTATTCGTTCTACCATGCCTACCTTTGATGTGTTTTGTGAGCATTTGTCTCATGAGCAGTCACACCTTTCTCAGATGGATATGCTCTCAGGATCAAAGAACAAAGCATTGATTGCTCAGTCATCTAAGGAGAAACAAAAGCAGAAATTGAAGCCCAAGAAAGATTTTGCAGGTAGTGAGCATTCCTCCAAACCTCCTCCTAAGTCTGATTCCAAACCACCACTTAATCCAAAACAGGGGAAATCTTTGAAGTCCGGTGAGTCTTCCTCCAAGACTAAGCAAAAATCAGGAGACACTTGCAGCTTATGTGGCAAGGAAGGACATCCAATTTCCAGGCGTTGGAAATGATTAGAGGCTTTAGAGGAATCCATGCAGCAACATCACATCTCCTCACCTCAGTCATCTTCTCCTTCCACAAGGAAAGGCCATGCTCTCACTGCTCGAGCATCAACCTATGGGTCCACTTGGATTTTAGATTCTAGTGCTTCTCACCATATGACTCACACTCAGCAGTTGGTCACTTCTCTTGCCTCTTGTGGTACCTCATAGATTGTAGTGGGTGATTCTACACAACTTTCAGTCTTGGGTTCAGGTTCTATCTCTTTGGATGGGGGCACTCTACAGGATGTTTTGGTTGTTCCTGACATCTCGACGAACCTCCTGTCCATTTATCAGATTTTCCATACTAGCTCTGGTAAGACAATTGAGTTCTCACCACATGATGTGGTTATTTGGGACCTCCATGACTTTGATCTGGTTGTGGCTATTGGGAGTGTTGATACTGCATCTCATCTTTACATATTTGATGGATTTGAGCCTTTTGAGGGTACAGGTTCATCTCTTATAGCACATGCAAATTCAGTGAGTAAGCTTTGGCATGAGCGTTTGGACTATGTCAATTACAGATATCTTCAGTAGATGAGTACACAGGCACTTGTTCTTGGTCTTCCAGAGATTTCCTACACATACGGTGTTTGTCATGGTTGTGTGCTTGGTAAGCATCACAGGGATCCCTTTTCGAAGGGAAGAGCCACTCGTGATTTGGCACCCTTGGAGTTGATTCATAGTGACCTCATGTCATTTCCCACTCCTTTTTATGGGGCCAAGTATGTACTCACATTCATTGATAACTTCTCAAGACGCACATGGGTGTACTTTTTTCGGTACAAGTCTGATGTCTTTGGTTCCTTTCGAATCTTCAAGACATTTGTAGAGAAGCAGTTTGGCCTTTCTATTCGACGAATACATACAAATAATGGGGGGGAGTATGTGAATCAGGATTTCAAAGATTTTTGCACTGAGCATTATTTGTAGCGTCAATTTACTATTCCCTACACCCCTCAGCAGAATGGTGTCGCTGAGAGAAAGAACAGGACTTTACGAGAGATGGAAAATTGTATGATTCAGTCCAGGTCCATGGATTCATCTTTTTGGGCAGAGGCAGTTAATTATGCCAACTATATTCAGAATCGGATGCCTCACAAGGCAATTCGACATATGACTCCTAAGGAGGCTTGGTCTCATGACAAGCCTGATGTTTCATCATTTTGAGTATTTGGTAGTGAGGCATGGGCATTTATTCTTGATGCTCAGAGGAGAGCCATGGAGTGGAAGATTCAACCCCTCATTTTTGTCGGCTACTGTGAGGATGTTAAGGCATACAATTTATTTGATCCTAATTCTAGAGAGGTCCTATTTTGATGGGATGTCCAATTTGATGAGCGCCTTCCCACAGTGGATACCCTATCTCCAGTGTCTACTTCACTACCTACTCCTCCCATTGCAATTCTTCAGGATTATGTTGAGGATGATTCTAATGAGGATGTTGATGATCCCCCATCTCCACCTCCACTTGCTCCACCTCAGTTGCCCAAATGGGCTCGCTTTATTGTTGAGGCAGCAGGATCTATGGTAGGTGATCCTTCAGACACTCATCGCACCCATTCTCATATTGTGGGTTCTAGTCTTTTGAGTCATGCTCTTTCAGAGGATCCTCAGAAGTTTTCAGAGGTGAAAAGTCACCCTAAGTGGGATAGTGCTATGGAGGAGGAGTATTCTTCTTTGATGAGGAATATTACTTGGGATCTATGTCCTTTTCCTAAGGGCATAAAGATGGTTCGGTGCAGATGGTTGTATCGCACCAAGTATGTTGTTGATGGTTATATTGATAAGTATAAAGCACATCTTGTTGTGAAGGGTTTCTCCCAAGTTTAGGGTATTGATTACTTCTAGACATTTTCCCCTATCGCCAAGATGAATTTTATTCGCTTTGTACTATCACTTGCAGCTTCTAGGGGATGGCCCATTTTTTAGATGGATGTGAAGAGTGCTTTCTTGCATGGTGACCTACAGGAGGAGATCTATATGGAGCAGCCTCAAGGATTTGTGCAGGATGCTTCTTTGGTTTGCAGACTTAGGCGTTCATTATATGGTCTGAAATAGGCCCCTCGGGCTTGGTATGAGAAGATGGACTCTTTTTTGCTCTCCACTGGTTTCACATGCTGTCATTTTGATCCCACCGTCTATATTCAAAATCTTGAGGGTGAGATCCTGATTCTTGTGCTATATGTTGATGATCTCCTCATCACAGGTAGCTCATCCTCTATGATTCAACATGCTCAACAAGCTTTGATGGAGCAGTTTGAGATGATAAATCTCGGTCTTCTGCACTATTTTCTTGGTCTTCAGGTGATTCAGTATTCTGATGGTATCTCCATTTACCAGCAAAAGTATGCTCTTGATATGCTTTAGCGCTTTGGCATGCTTGATTGCAAGCCTGCCCCCACACCTTTTCAGTCAGGGGTTGTTTTGACTACTGCTTGCCCCACTCCTTCGGTCAATTCTTCACTTTATAGGCAGTTAGTTAGCAGTTTATTGTACCTGACTCACACTCATCCTGATCTCTGCTTTGCGGTTGGCCTTGGCTCTCGATTCTCCCATGATCCTCATGAGAATCATTAGCAAGCTACCAAATGTATTTTGAGGTACATTCGGGGCACCATTTCATATGGCATTCACTACACATCAGGGGATCCTCACATTGTTGGTTACACTGACTCAGATTGGGTTGGTGATGTCAATGATCGAAAGTCTACTTTTATCTTTGTTTTCTGTCTTGGATTTGGTCCTATCACATGGTCTTGCAACAAGCAGACTGCTCATGCATTATCATCTACAGAGGCTGAGTACTGAGCTGTTGTGCTCGCTAGCCAGGAGATTTTATGGCTTCGATAGTTGATGACTGAGTTTGGTTTTCCTCCTGATAGTCCCACTATTCTTTGGTGTGACAATCAAAGTGTTATACACATTTCTCGCAACCCGATGGAGTATCATTGGACGAAGCACATTGAGCTTCATATGAATTTCATCAGACAGTTGATTCTAGATGGTTCTCTCATCTTGGAATGTATTCCCATTGCTGAGCAGGTTGCAAACATCTTCACAAAGCCTTTTGCATCACCGCGCTATCTTCAGTTGCGCTCTATGCTTGGGGTGAAGGAAGTTGTCCTTGGGGGGTCTTTATGAGGCCTTCCTTCCTTCATGTTTCTTTCAACATGTTTTTCTATCTCTTTTTGGAGAGGAGTTTTTTCCCACTAGGTTTTCTCCTTTTCTCTGATTCATAGAGATTTCCTTGTACTTGGGTACCTGATCTGGCCTTGTTGTCACGACCCATTGTTGTTTGCTTTCAGTAGCTTATTCTAGGTTTTAGCTTCTCTCTAAGTCTAGCTTAAGGGGGGGTGTTAGAGTAATTGGTTATTTACTTGATTAATTAAACAATATTTGTTTAATTAATTAAAGTTCCCTTTTATCTCTTTTACACTTAAGCTAACATTAGGTGCATAATAATTAATTATTAATATGTAAGCCTAAGGTTTTCCTTTTTAGGGTTTTTTGACCTATATGTGGTTGAAATATTTTCTTTTGCATCATTATTCTTTTACACATTGGATATTACAAAGCTCCACATTTTTGAGCATTTCTTTGTTGTTTCTCTTTGCTTCTCCCTGTAACAGGTATTCTTCGCTTGCAGAGGTTATTAGGCTCCTATGAAGTTGTATTTGCTCAACTTATACATAAATTGGTCTAGGAATATGAAATAAGTCATAGGGAATAAAAACCCTATCACTCTCAAGCCAACAGGAAAGTGGAAGTAAGAAATAGGGAGATTAAAAATATCTTGACCAAAACAGTGAAAATTCATAGGAACGATTGGGCAGCCAGGTTGCTTGAGGCAGTATGGGCCTATAGGAAAACATGGAATACTACAACAAGATTTAAACCATATGATTTGGCACATGGCAAATTAATAGTATTGCCTATTGAATTTGAATATAAAACACTCAAGACAATAGTTTAACTAGATATGGACTTGACAACAACACAAAAAGAAAGATTGCACAATTTGAATGGATTGGATGAGATAAGGATGGAAGTTATGCACCACATGAAGATTGTTCAGAAACATAAAGTAAAATGGAATGATTAGTTTATCAAAACAAAGGAGTTCAGTGTGGGAAATACTTTCATGCTATGGAGGTTTTTATTTGAAGCAGCTAAAAGGAGTGGATCTATGATAATAGATTTTAGGGAGATGACCTTGCAGTATAACCTTTGGCCTTAGTTTGTTTGCTTCAGAAAAAGAAAATGTCTATTTGAAAAGAATGATGAGGCCAATTATTAGCCTCTTTTTTATTTTTTAGTACATACTTTTAGACATTTCCAGATACTTCTTTCATACATATTCCTAAACTTTACAATTTTTATGATCATTACATCTTGAACCTAGTTTTAGTATATGGAAATATGATTATTATTATGAACCCCTAAACTTTCAAAAGCTCAAGAAACAACAAAAAATTAAGGTGTTAGATCAAATGCAAACAAGCATAAGAGATTCCCCATGAAACCCATCTATTTAAAACTTAAACTAGGAAATGAAGAACACATATAACAAAAACATGTAAATCCTAATTAACAAAATAAACTTATGATCCCATGGGGAATTGGTGCCAATTGAATGTTGAAATTGGCCCTTTCCCAATTCCTAAGTTGCAAATGTGAAGATTGTAGATTGATCAAATCTCTCCAAAGAGATTTGAGCATAACCTTTCTACAAATTTGTAAGAATGATGAATGGTTGAGTGGAAATGGGTAAAATTAGCTCTCAATGTGAAGAGAGTAACTTTGCATGAATTTGTGGATGAATAATGAGGAGAGAAGCCTCCAATTTATAGATTTCAATTTGGAAGATAAATCAAGATTTGAGCAATGTGGGACTAACTTTCAATCCAATGGTTGAATGTTACTTGTCACCATGTGAATGGTTGATGGTTGTGCACATTTTAGCCAAAGTGCCAATAATTGCAATTAGTTTGAATCTGAATTTGTGAAATGACTTGTTGAAAGGGGAAGGGAAATGAAGTTAATGTCACTTGGCTTAAGGAAAAGGACTTGTAAGAGGCTTTAAATTCCTTGTTGGAATGACCAAGTCCACTTGGCCTTTTTGAATTCAAATAAGGGAATATTCCCTTTTGATGCCATGTGAGGAAAAATAGAGGATTAAATAAATTAAAGTAATTGATTTATTGTGCAAGTTGCATTCTCTAGAGGATTTTAGTGAGAGGGATTAACTTAATCAAAGTTTTGATTAATTTAATAGGAGATTTGATGATTTGACAATTTTGACTCAAATAGATGAATTAATCTAAATCAAAATTTAGAGGAAATGATTAATTAAATAAATGATTTGATTTATTTAACTAAAGGGGAATATGTTAGATTAAATCAAATAAGTTTTAATTTATTTAATTTAATATGAGGACTTTAGAGAATTTAATTAAATAAAATGATTTATTTAATTAAACTAAAATATAAGGTTAATTAAATTAAATTGATTAATTTAATCAAAGGAGGTGACAAACCTAATCAAATGAATAATGATTTGTTAGATTAAGAGACATAATATGATGAAATGTTGAGAGTATGATTCGGGAAGAAATGTTGTTAGTAATCAAGATCAAGTGTGCCAAAATGAAATTGTACATTTTCCATGTCTACAATTGTATGTTAGTAATTGCATGGTTAAAATGTGTGAATGTGTATGGAATTTAGTGTATATCTATGCTTAAATTATGTTAATTAGTATTGTGTATGTTTTTAGTGTACTAACTCTTTACAACCAATAAGCTAGAGCAAGCAGACTATAGCCTGTAACAACTAAGAAGCTCAACCCATAGCCAAAGGAGTTTAAGACAGAGATGCAGGGGAAGTTTAAGAATAAGAAGAATGTGACAATTGTAGAATTGGAGGCATTTATTTATCCAGATGATTGTGGGTCACCATGTCACTTAATAAGACTATCGAAGGAGAGGAAACCTGCTATGATTGGGAATCCAACATGATCATTTCCACAATCCACATTTCTCTTTTATTATTGCAATAGAGTTGCAATCCTAATCAACTTCTCCTATCTTTTCAATTATGTTTTTAATTATGCAGACTTTGTCACACTCTATTTTATAGGAGAGTGGTGATTTGCATTTATATTTCAATTCTGAGTCCTTGTTTCAATAAGACTCCCCTGCACCTATGTATATATGGTTTAGTGGTCGGGGAGAATAACAAGCATAGAAGATGTAGCAAATAGATATGTTTAGATAGTTTTTTTTTGTTACATAAACAATACTTGTTTCCAGTTATGTTTTTATGAATAAGATATCCTTGAAGATTCTTATTAGATTGTGAAATCTTATGTTATTTAATGAAGGAATTTTTGGGTACTGTTATGGTTAATTGATTTGAGAAGCTAGATTTGAGTTTATTCCATGGAGACAGTCACTTGAGTAAGGGCCACTCAACGTAACTTTTCCCCACTTTAATTTCTACATATTTATTTTTATTGTTACAGTAACTACCTTCATTGTTTTCTTAATTAGATTCTTCATGTTGTGAATGTGAATGAAATCATGAATAAGAAATTATCTTGTATTTAATGTTGAGTGTCTCAATGCATTATCCTCCAGAGTGAGTCAAATTTAGCAGCATTAGTTAGTTACAAAGTTTAGTTTTGATAGTGAACTAGTCATAGTCTTTAGTTGTAAGTACTCATAGCAATAGTTCCAAATTCATTTATTTTTATTGTTATGTAGTTTATGTTTTTCCCACATGTGTAAATGCCTATTCTAGGATGATATAGGTAGTGTAGAGTCTTTGGATGCACATACAATGCTATCATCATCACAAGCTTACATTAGCTAGTTGCTAATTAAATGAAGTCTTTACAAGGGTTTAATGGTCTATTTAGTTAGGTAACCCTTCTAAATTGTGTGAATATCACCAAGTTCACTCAACATTAGTTGGGCCTTACTCATGTTCTTTGAACTTACTTATCCTCTTGAGGGAGAATACCTAAATCCTATCCTCGCCAATGACTGAGGCATCATACCACTAGTCCTCATCCCTTACCTACCCACTATATTTATTCTTCTTTGATACAACACCACTTCTTAAAGTCGTAATGTCATATCGAAGAGGGGAAAAACATAGACACGTGAAAAATGACCATACCTAGCTACACTTGATTTTACCTATCATAGCCATTAATTAAATACATATTTTTTATTTAATTAATTAATTTATCCTTCATCTTTATCCACTACTTTAATTAAATAAATATTAATATTTAATTAATTAATTTATCCTTCATCTTTATCCCCCACTTTAAATAAATAAATATTTCTTTATTTAATTTATCCTTCCACCTCACCCTTCTCCAATAATTAATTAAATAATTTTATTATTATTTAATTAATTATTGAGAGTCACTTGACTAACTAAGACCTTGTATAGATTAGTTGAAACTAGAAACTTGCCACAAAATTCAAACTAACTTTGCATTGCTTCCATCCATTTTATACTATATCTCCAAATCTCGACAATTCATAAATTAGGATATACCTTAATGTTACCCTAATCAAATCCTAAACTTATCCCTCATGTGACACTTATTACATGACTACAACTTTAATGAAAATCCTAATCCTCATTCAATCATAGCCATCCATCAACCAATCTATCTTGGCCCTTGATTCCCCTCTTGGAAATTTTATAAATTAGAGGCTTCTCATCCCATTTGATCATATTATACCTTCATATCCTTATGCTACCCAAATTTCTATTAGATCTTCTATGAAAAAAACCTTATGATACTCATTTTCTATTTAATCCATCTTCATCATGCCCTCATGCTATTTATTTGATCATTCATCATCTTAATCCTACTATCATTTAGTTAGTTTCAAAAGCAACCTCATTCCATACATATCAAGGGAGTATTGGGTGCAACTCTTCTTCTAGCCCAATTGGAGGAGAAAGGAGTGAACAAGGTAAAAGGTTTAATTTGCATGTGAACCACCAAAAACATAGACACAAGAAGGGAAAGAGGATTCCCCAATGAGCCTCTAGGGTTATTCACCCTAGAAGCTAAATTTTGGATGAATGACTCTCTTTCACACTAATAGTTTTGTGTTTTTGGGTGTTCATTCAAAGATAGGGGTTGGATTTAGGGGTTTGTGATATGTGTGTGTAGTGTGGCTGAAAACTTGAAATGAAATGATTGTAATCTAATCTATGAATTGTAAAGCAAATGAAAGTAAACTAATACAATCTAATCAAAATGATCTAAATATATACAATGAAAATAGTAAATGGAAGGTTCAAGACTTGTGCACCTGGGAATGAGATGTTTCAGATGAAAGGCCTCAAAATCCTCTGGAAAATGTTTGAAATCTTCATAGGGACATTCTTGCCAAGTTGGGTGACCTAGTCCTCTTGTCAGGAAACTTGGTCGGAACAGGTTTCTACCAAATGGGTATCCAAAAATGTAAAAATCACAAAATGGCCTATCCAGAGGGATTAGGTCACCATTCTTGGTGACTTAGCCCTCTTCAAGATTTTTGGAGTTTTTGAAGAGGAAACGGAAGCCCTAGGTTTGCACCCTAGTTCTTCACACTTTCCTGCTTCTTAAACTTTGATATTCGAGCTTGAGAGTGATTTTTGGTGGATGATTTAACCTTGAATGCAAGGGGTGGTCTTCAACAAGTCTTAAATGCCTTCAATGATCTTCAAAGTACCTGAACCTGCAATCACACGTGGAGGAAAAGAGAAAATTGTTGATTGTTAGATTATGGAGGCTTACCTTGGTCAAGCCCCTTGTAGATAATCAAATCAAATGAAGAAACAATTAAGTAAAGCATGAAACAATGGAGAGTGATGGATTTGTCACCTTGTCTTGATGATTGATCTTGAGTTGCAGCAATGGATCAGCCCTTGAGTACTTCAAAAATGATGTCTTGTTGACTTGGAAGGATCAAACCCTAGCTTTCTTGAGAAGAAGAAGTGTATGAGAGATGGAGAGTAGAGTTGTGTGAGAGAGGAAAAATGAGTGTTACATAATGAGGAATTAGGGTTTTGGGGCTTATTTATACAAGTTATGCCCTAATTTTCTTGAAATTACACTATATTGACCGACCTTAGGGTTTTAGAGACAATAATCCTGAAAGAAATTAAGTTAAATTCAAATTTTAAGCCACATGGGACTAGGTCGCCCACGGTGGCAACCTAGTCCACCTGGGAAATTTTAATTGATTTTTGGGGATTAAAGTATTATTATTAATGTATGTTGGGATTATCTCATTAAAACTCACCAAGATAGGATTTGTATGTGTATTAAGGGATCATTATTGCATAATAAGGTGTTGATTTGGTGATGACAAGCTTAGAAGAGTGTGAAAATGTTTTACAACACCTTACAACACTTCGTCACAAGGCTTGGAAAGATGTAAAAAGGGGTTGAAAATGGTCCAAAATCCACAAGAAAATGTCTAAATGAGCGAAAAGTGTCAAATTCCTCACTTTTTGGTGACACATTTAGCCCCCACTTTAGTGAGAGTATGAACTTGCTTCAAAATCACACTAAAGTAGCCCAGTGGAAATGGAAAAGAATGACGAAGAAGAAGAATGGGAAAGAAGAAGGAGGTGGTCAATCCCCCAAGGATTTGAGATTCTAAGTCAGCTCAACATCAATACAAAAGACATTCAAGGGTGAAATGCATTACAACAAAACAAGATACATAATCATGCAATGACAAGATTAGTGTGAAGAGAGTAAAGAGATATGTGCTCACTCTGGGACCACAAAACATCAGGTTGTTTGTGGGGTGAGAAGTCCCAAAAGGTGAGAAACATACACGCGGTGGGTATGTACTCACAAAGGTGGCTATGGGGAAATTCATGCCACTCATCGGGCTTCCCACTCAAACCATACCAAAGTTATACCTCATGATAACTTTGATAAGGTGCCACAAGAGAAAAGTGATGTTGTTCAAAGGGATTTTTCTTTGTTTGTGCGATGTCTCATCCTAAGGAAACATTATATGTACTGTCACCAAGAGAGGAAAAGTGCAAATGTACTCATCTTGTATGCAAGAGAGGCAAAGGCTCATCTTGTATGCAAAAGAGGAAAAATGCAGATGTCTTAATCCTGAACAACATTGTGTGTAATGTTTTCAAGAGAAGGAATCAGAAGAAGAAAGAAGATTGCACAATGGAATGTGATTGGTGATGTATGCCCCCACTTTAAAGGAATTGTGAAACATTGTACTGTGAGAAATTGCTTTAAAGTAGGAGAGGTAAGGGACATGAGAGCTTGTTCGGAAAGCCCTATGTCGATTCATATGGTTTTCGATAAGTTGCATCATGAAAAGGGGAGTATGTCACATGCAAGTCAACTTAAGACAAGTCGTCCACATCTCAAGATTGCTCTTATATGTTCATGAAATATTAAAAAGTTGAAAGAGACAACGACAAGTGACATACGAGGGGAGAAAGGCTAACTAACCTCTTGCCCCCACTTAGTGCAGGACAAGAGTGAGCCAAAAGTAGTAAGGGAATGCAAGTTTGAGGGAAAATCAGTATCAATTAGAGGGATAAGGTGTCCCCACATAAGCGAGAGTACCAAACTCAATAAGATGTTAGGTTTTACTACTCAAGGCCTTACACTCGTTGGTATGATGACCATGAACTCAGTGGTAGGCACAAAAGGAATGTTTTTTGGAACATTTCTTTCGAGTTTGAGGAGGAAGGGAGATCAAGTGATCTTGAAGGAGTCTCAAAAATATGCCCTCTTGATCAAGGGGAGAAGGTGTTCCTTTGGTTTGGGACAAGGAAAGGTCTTGCTTAGTAGAGGATGGCATACCTACGCAAGGCTCTATGAATTGTGAGATTTTGTAGACTCCTTTGGAGGAGCATGTAAAATATACATCAAAAGGAGGTTGTGGGATGAAATTTTCCTTAAGTAAAGATTCCTTTGTTGGCGTCAAAGGATCACTTTGGAAGGTGGGGTTAGAAGGGTGAATTGGGATAGAGTTGATTTTGGAGGAAGGTTCGATGATTTCAATGAAAGGACAGAATCCAAGACCATGATTGGATGTTTGTGTGATAAGCTCGATAGGGTTGCAGATACCTTGTTCGTTAACACCACAACCTTTTCTACTATGGCCAAGTTGCTTCATGATCTCATAACCTTTTCCAGAAAGCTTTTTCAACTTCTTTGGATTAGGTGAGGGGTCATTTTTTGTATTGACCTAGCTAAAGTAGTCGAGGTGGATGCTTTTCAAGGATCAACTAAGTCTTGTGTTAACAAGAATACATTTCCCTTTGGAGAGTCTTTGTTGTTGATCTTGGTGTCTCCTAGTAAAGGAGGGGAGAAGTCTAGGGAACCCAAAATATCATCTAAGGACTTGGTTTGTACGAGTTCCATTGGCTTAGTTGGTGGAGTGGTGAAGGGTTTGGATCTGGTTTGCTCAAGGTGTAAGCCATTGTAAGGTTTAGGATCAACGTCAAGTGTGTACACTTTGTTGTTATAGATGTACTTCATCTTGCGATGAAGAATGGAAGGCACGTCATTCATTGCATGAATCCATGGCTTGCCCAAAATGAGGTTAGATGAAACATCATTTGGCATGACATGGATTGATGTGTTTAATGTGGCCACTCCAACTATAAGAGGTAAAGTGATCACACCAACTGGATTTTGTTTGATATTGTCAAATCCAGTAAGAGATAAGGAGGAAGGTTGGATGGTTGATCTATCGATATGGAGCCTATCCAAGAGATTGACACTACACACATTAACCGAGGAGCCATTATCAACAAGGGTTCACTTGATCCCTATGCGTTTGTATTGAGATATGATCACGAAGGCTTCAACTTTGTAATGTACGTCCAAAGGAGGGAGCTCACTTTGGTGGAAAACAATGGCAGCGTTCAAGCCTTGAATCATAGCTGAAATATCATTTGTTTGTGTATTAGGACAGATAGGAATGTGTTGTAAGGCTTCCTGCATTACGGTGTGATAGTGAGGGGAGGTTTGGATAAGGTCCCATAAAGATATTTTAGCAAGATTATTCCTTAGTTGATCAACAAGTTCATACTACCTAAAGAAGGAATTAAAGTGAGGGGCAATAGGAAGAATAGGAGGGGATGAAGGTAAAGGTGTTAAGGTTTATGGTTGGGAACACGGGTTGTTTCGGGTGTAATGTGTATGAGCAATGGTATTATGACTCAAGTGCTCCAACACATTAGGATTAGATGGGGAGAGGATGAATTCAGGTTTAGAAGGTGGGGAGAGGATAAGTTGAGGTTGAATAATATTAACATCCCCTTAGGAAGGAGAGTCAATGTTATCCTTGGTGTGCATCATGATATCCACCCTAGGAGGAGAGTGTTTAGGAGAACTACAACCATCATGTACTTGACATTCGAAGTTTGGTTCTTCAAACATGACTTCATCACAAGTAGGGGAACGATCAATGATGGGATTATGAGGGGAGGGAGGGGTAAGAGGGGATTCTATTTGATTTTCTAGGGTCTCATTCTCTTGTTCCATACCATCTACCCTAGTAGGAGAGCATGGAAGAGGTTCATCACATGCTTCATTATAAGGGAGGGAGGCATCAAGAGAAGATCCACTATGATTGTCAAATAGATTACCCCAAAGGGGAGGAGCATTAGGAAAGGAAGGGTCAATAGTATCATGACTTGTAATAGGTGTGTCTTCTAACACCAAACTATCCTCTTTACATCAAGGAGGGATGTTAGAAGAAGGACAAGTTTGAGTGTCATGGGTAGGGAGACCAGGTAAGGTGATGTCAAGAAATGTTTGTTGTTAAAGGTTGGGAAAAGGGGGATGAGGAGAGGGATAATCAAGACCCTCAATGCTTGTATCTTTTGTCACCAATATACCTTTGTCACTAAAAGGAGAGGTATAGGGAGAAGTAAAAGTATGAGTGTTATGATTGTCAACACAAATTTCCTCGTCAAGGGGTAATGCAATGGTAAGAATTGTGTTTATTGTTTGGTTATTAACATGTTCTTTAATGAATTCATTATTATAATCTACATTGAACTCATAAAAAGGAATATTATATTTATACAATCCATTTGAAACCAAATCAAAGCCACGTATTTTGAAAGAAAAAATTATAAGAGGAGAAAGGGAAGAGAATTCAATGAAATTATTTAAACTAAAATATTGAAATGTAATATTTCAGATGGAAAACAAGGTAATTTTTGGATTACACTATGCAACAATCTGAAAAAGAAATGGAGTATATGCAAATTGAAACTAAGAAATGCATAAAATGAGTTAATGAAAGCTAATTTTAATAAAATACATGTAATAGAAACACAACCAGTTGTTACAGGTAGGTAATGGTACAAAACAAAGGCTTAAAAACTAAGTTTTCAGCTCTGTAAATGATAGTTTCAAAAGCCTGAAGGGACTAGGTCGCCCAGGATGGTGACCTAGTCCACTTGGTGATTTTTTTGAGATTTTTCAGGTATGTGTTGTAAAGTGCAGGTCTAAGGAGAAAATGCAGAATTATAGAAATATGTAATGTTTTACAATGCAAAAATGTAGTCTAAATGCACCTTTCACTAATGCAAATTTTGGAACCTTGGGATGCACTTTCACTAATGCAAGTTAATCCTGGGACAATGATGGACTCTAAACTAGAAAGGAAGGGTGTTGAAGGGTTGAGCTCACCAAAATGAACCACCAAAAACATAAACACAAGAAGGGAAAGAGGATTCCCTAATGAGCTTCTAGGGTTTTTCACCCTAGAAGCTAACTTTTGGATGAATGGCTCTCTTTCACACTAATGGTTTTGTGTTTCAGGGTGTTCATTCAAAGATAGGGGTTGAATTTGGAGGTTTGTGATATGTGTGTGTAGTGTGGATGAAAACTTGAAATGAAATGATTGTAATCTAATCTATGAAATGTAAAACAAATGAAAGTAAACTAATATAAGCTAATCTAAATGATCTAAATGTATACGATGCAGATAATAAACGGAAGGTTCAGGACTTGTGCACCTGGGAATGAGATGTTGCAAATGAAAGGCCCTAGAATCCTCTAGAAAATGTATGAAATCTTCACAAGGACATTCCCACCAAGTTGGGCGACCTAGTCTTCTAGTCGAGAAACTTGGCTGAGACAGGTTTCTACCAAATGGGTATCCAGAAATGTAAAAATCACAAAATGGCCTATCCAGAGGGACTAGGTTGCCATTCTTGGTGACTTAGTCCTCTTCAAGATTTTTGGATTTTTTGAAGAGGAAACGAAAGCCCTAGGTTTGCACCCTGGTTCTTCATAGTTTCTCGCTTTTTAAACTTTGATATTTGGGCTTGAGAGTGACTTTTGGTGGATGATTTGACCTTGCATGCAAGGAGTGGTCTTCAACAAGTCTTCAATGCATTCAATGATCTTCAAAGTACCTAAACCTGCAATCACATAAGGAGGAAAAGAGAAAATTGTTGATTGTTAGAGTATGGGGGATTGCCTTGGTCAAGCCCCTTTTAGATAATCAAATCAAATGAAGAAACAATTAAGTAAAGCATGGAACAATGAAGAGTGATGGAGTTGTAACCTTGTTTTGATGATTGATCTTGAGTTGCAGAAATGGTTCAACCCTTGAGTACTTCAAAAATGATGTCTTGTTAACTTGGAAGGATCAAACCCTCGCTTGCTTGAGAAGAAGTGGATGAGAGATGGAGAGTAGAGTTGTGTGAGAGAGGAAAAATGAGTGTTGCATAACGATTAATTAGGGTTTTGGGGCTTATTTATACAAGTTATTCCCTAATTTTCCTGAAACAGCACCATACTGACCAACCTTAGGGTTTTAGAGACAATAATATCGAAAGAAATTAAGTTAAATTCAAATTTTAAGCCACATGGGACTAGGTCGCCCAAGGTGGTGACCTAGTCCACCTAGGCAATTTTAATTGTTTTTCGGGGATTAAAGTATTATTATTAATGTATGTTGAGATTGTCTCATTAAAACTCACCAAGATAGGATTTGTATGTGTATTAAGGGATCATTATTGCATAATAAGGTGTTGATTTGGTGATGACAAGCCTAGGAGAGTGTACAAATGTTTTACAACACTTTGTCACAAGGCTTGGAAAGATGTAAAAAGGGGTCGAAAATGGTCTAAATCCACAAGAAAAGGTCCAAATGAGAGAAATGTGTCAAAGTCCTCACTTTTTGGCGACAAAACATGCTTTAAATCATTATATCATTTATCTTGTTCATTTTTCTTGTCTTCGCTGGTGATGATGGATTAGTGAATATTGATGCAATTTATACCAAAATCTCTCTTGGCTCTAATGAATCTAGAAATGCATTATTTTTTCTAGATGATTTAGAAACATTCCATGAGCCTTGAACAATGAAACTATATGTTAGTATATTATACTTGATACTAAGTTCAAAACTAAAATATTCCTTTATGATAAAAATTTCTTAGAAATTAGATTTAATATTGGAGGCCTAGTGTATAACATGTATTCCCAACCTTAGGTAAAATATTTTAGTGTGATGAACTACAATAAGATTTATGATGATTAGAATATGGTCAAAAGCTTACAAAAAATAAATAAATAGAAGAAAGTTTTTTATACAAGATTGCTCTTGCACCTTAGAATGCTCTTGTATCAAATAATATGGGTGATTTAAAATTTGAGTCCATCACTTTCCAATGGCTAGAGGGAAACCAGGACAATTTACCTTGACCTTAAAAATCCAAAATGAATCTTCTTTAGGATTTCTTTTTCACTTCACCAAATATTCCTCATACTATCTATTTTCGGAGCTCATATAAATCCTACTATCCAAAATCTCCTCAATATCCTCTTTTTTATATTATAGTGTATAATTCTTGAATTGTACTTCTAAACTACTATCTCTTTACTCTATTAAATTAATGTAACTATTCAACATTGAATATTGTTGATATGCCCAACCATGTTAATAACTACACTTCATATGTATGTATTGAATAAAATACTTTAACAACTCTACAAGGACCAAATTTCTTCATATTTAATGTATTAAATGTCTCAATAGAAAATATTTTCTAAGATACACTATCACTTCATATCCAACCACAAACTCCTTGTGTCTTCTTATCTCATCAATCTTCTCCTTACACTATCCATTCATCCTCTCCAACTAACTCCTTAATTACATTTTTATTTATTTTTATGTTCTAAAACTTATTATACTTCCAAAATCCTCTTCTCTTTATTAAGGATACCTCTCAACTCTATTACATTCCTTGGAATACTACCATATACAACTATAAATGGTGTTTCCCCTATACCCTTATTTATTGAATGTTATATGCAAATATTGGTTGCTTCAAAATCATATCTCAATTTCCTATATTCTCTCCAATCCAACATCTTAACAAATTACCTAAACTCTTGCTCACACTTTGAGTGGTATGGTGAACTGAACTTCAAATCTATTTTTATATTCTTCTACAAATATCTTCCAAAAGTAACAAACAAACTTAATATATATTGGGGGCGATGGGCCTAGCTCGATTGGCTAAAGCATCTTGTTGTAGGCAAGAGGTCACAAGGTCTAGTATCCTCACCATCCTCATGGTACCGGAGGGCATGTCGTGGCAGCACCATTGGTCACGTGAATAAAGTTTACCAGGTGCACTACAGTTTATAGGGAGACAAATACCTGACCGATTCCTGCATTCTAAAAGAAAAAATAGTATATATTGGGATGATCAAGATAACGACATTGATCATCAAGATCATATTTGTATAATAGATCTTTATCTTGAACTATATTCATTAATAATTCATGTAGTCTCACAACTTCTCTAAAAATAGATCTACATGTATCACATCATCAGTTTTCTTAAATTTAATAAAATGTAGATCATATTTAGAAAATATATCTAGAATATCAACTATAGAATCATGTCCTCTTTATATCCCAAGAAACCCTAATATAAAATTCTTGCTTATATCTTCCCAAGGTTTCTTTAATATTGATAATGGCTAATAGAAGCCAACATTTTGACTACTTCCTTTTGCAACATGATGAGTTTTGCAAACTTGAAAAATTCCTCACATCCATGTATATTTGTGGAAAAAAAATAGTTCTCATTTACCAATGCCACTATCTTATCCATCCCAAAATGATCTACTAAACCACCACTATGATTTTCCTTGATCAATTGTTTCCTTATTAAACTTCTAGGAATACAAAACTAATTATTTTTTAACAACATATCATTTTGAATAAAATAGTAAATCCATTTAGTTATATCCACATTTTTAATTTATTTACACTCTTCATGCTTGTATAGAATTTGGGTTAGCTTCATACAAACACTTCAACTCATAAAATCCAACTACCTCTACCCTCATTTCTATCAAAAATATGTCTTCTACTCAACACATCAACAACCTTGTTTAATTTACCACTCTTATGTTTCAATATGATGCAAGAGGATCCAACCCCTCAACCACAAACTCTAACAATCATAAATTGGAAAACTGAAATGGTTTGAATCAACCCAAAATCTGCAATATGTGTCTTCAATTTCTTATTTCAAAATCTCTTCAAATTACATGAAATCCTAGAAAATATGAAAATACAATGGATGCATCTTATAGGTTTATGGAAAATAATCATGAATCTGATACAATCAACAAATATAAACAATAATTCATCCTTCTCCAATCCAACTTCTTATAGCTTCTAGCTCACTACACTGGCTATCTTCTACTAGAAATCATTATTGCAATAACCTACAATATTCAAATATTTTGTTGTGTATTCACTTCAAAACCTACACAAAAATGGAGTATTTTGCCTCCTACAAGAACTATGCCAAAAAAATTTACTCCCCAAAACAAGGCATGAATATAAAGAGTTTCATGAATGAAGAAACCACTATGGTTTCTGAAACAACCTGCCAAAACCCACCTAGGAAAATCCCACGCCTTTCTTGAGGAAAATATTAAATGCTCCCATTCATTTTTTTTAGGTGAGAGTTACAATTTTTTCTCCCAAAGTTCTCCAATTCTTCCTCAATCCATCAACTCCACTCCCAAGCATCTAGATTCCCACTCCTCATTAAATGATGTCAAATTTAAATTTCTAGCGGAGTTACAAGATGCCCAAATTAACCTCTTCCATCCTAGACCTGTGGGCTTTTGTGTTGGCATTAATTTATATTTTTTTAATAATTTCCAGCACCAAAATTCTAATATTTAAATTTAATTTCCCAACCATACAAATTGGTTAAAGAATAAAAAAATTCATGCCTACAAGACAGCACCACCAAAAATGAGAAAATAAAACCAACACAAAAATAGAGTGTGTGGGATTTCCCATTCACCTAGATGCTCCTACATCACAATACAAAATTATAAATCTACAAAAACTGAAAGGAAGCAAGGTACGTGGAAATTGCTTTGAAGAAGATACACAAATTATAGGAAATAAAAAAATAGCATCACCATAGATAAATGTACATGACACAAGATGTATGTGGGGAAGACCATTTTGGGAGAAAAACCCCTCACTCCAAATCCTACTCAATGAACTACAAATCAAATAGATATTACAAACACTTGCAAAGAAAGTTTATTTTAGGAGAATCCAATGTTGATTTTGGAATAATTCTAGCAGTATATTAGTACATGCAATAAATCTCATAATACAACTCCAAAACCAAACACTTGTATATATAGTGTTTACAATGCAAAATAAGGAAGCTTTCAAAATGAACACCTAGAAAATGTCACATGTCATTATTTCCTACATTGCATACATGAAAAACTCCACATTATATGCATAATGCCTCCTCACATACAACATGCAAAGCACATGCACATGCAAAAATCAATATGAAATCACATGCACATGTTAAACTCAATATGAAAGAACATGCACATGCAAAGCACCTACATGCACAACTCCACTTGTCATAGAAACTTTTATTTCTAACTCTTATAATTGGCATAGTTTCTATCATAGTTAAACTGAAAAATGATAATGAGTTAACTTCCACAAAATGAGATACCTATTTCCCAATGTGGGGTCCATATGCCACCTAGTCACCTTACATGTAGGATTCATACATCTCTCTAAGTCAACTCCCCCGAAGTAACATCACCAAATGCACATAAATAATTAAATATATAGGTAGATAAATAATTAAATAATAAACTAATGATAGGAAATCGCAAAGGTTGAGACACCTTAATTCCCAAAATTCTCCCACTTTTTGAACACCTTTCAGGAGCCAATAAAAAGATATGGTTTTAACTACTAGGGTTGACAAGGCCCATAGACTTCAAACACCATTTTAATTTCTCTATTCTCATAGACTTTGTCAAGGAATCTATAACATTCACAAAAATTCCAAATTTCTTTAATTTTACCCTCCCATCCTCTACCATGCCATGAAAAAAATTGTATTGGACATCAATGTACTTTTTCTTCACATGGAAGGTCACATTCTTTGCTAAACATATGATACTATGATTGTCACAAAAATAGTAATTAACCCTACATCAACCCTTATATTTGAATATAATATCTTAAGTCAAATGGCTTCCTTACAAGAATGAATGATTTTCATGTGCTTTGCTTCTATCATGGACAAAGTGAGTTTAACTTTTCACTTCCTCATCTAATTGATAGCACCACCAAACATCATAAAAACATATCTAATCATGGATCTTCTATTGTTAATATCACTTGCTCAATCTTAACCCAAAAATTTGTGAATAAAATGAATCTCGAGGCCATGTAGGATAACCATGAAAACATAAGGAATAATTGAAAATACCCTACAGATATTTGAACACTTTATTTACTACATCCCAATGTACTCGTCCAAGATTAGCCATAAGCTAACTAAGGACTCCCATTGCTTGGGAAATTTATGGTCTTGTGCAAACTATTCCATACATCAAACTATCAAAAACACTCACATAAGGTACTTTACTCATGTCCTTCATCTTGGTAGGCTATTTTAGACAATCCTCTACAAATAACTTCATTCCTTGCAACATAGGAACAACCAAGGATCTACAAGCTACCATGTTGAATCTCTCCAATGTCGATTTCACATACTAACTCTAGCCCAACCAAAGCTTTCTACTAGATTTCTCTCTTTTGTTCTCCATCTCCAAGATGTACCTAGACACCCCTAGATATTTCATCTCAAACTTTTGAAAGTTGAGACTTAAATAAAAAATCAAACTCTTACCATTCCTAAGAAATAGAATATCATCAACATATAAATTAATAACAATAATGTGATCATTGTCAATCTTGTAATAGATACAATCATATGATTTTGATCTTAGAAGTCTCAAAATCAACACAAAGGCATAAAAATTTTGGTACCACATCCTAGGAGATTGCTTTAGACCATACAAATACTTCTTTAACTTGAAAACTAGACATTCTTTACCTTTTAGAATGTAATTCTCAAATTGCAACATATAGATTTCTTCCTCCAAGTCGCCATGAAGGAAATTTGTCTTCACATCCATATGCTCAACTTCTAAATCATAAGTTGTAGCAAGTGATAGCAAGAACATAATGGATGGGAGCTTTGCAACCATGATCAATTCCCTCCACCTATAAGTAGCCCTTCACAACTAACCTTTTTTTATGCTTCTCAACAATGTCATCAAGACCAAACTTCTTCTTTAACATCCATTTACAACTAATGGGTTTGCATTCATCAAGAAAAGGTACCAAATCTCATGTGTCATTTTTCTTGAATGTAAAAATATCTTCTTCGATGGATTTTATCCAAGAAATTTCATCACTCATACCCATAGCCTTGTTTATTGTCCTTGGCTCATCAGTGTTAGCAATAAAAAAAAAAATACAATTATAATCTAACAATGAATAAAACCAAAACTTTCAAGTCATCGCTTGATTTTGAGGTTGAGGCTCTTCTTCTTCTTAACTTTCAGAGTTGTTAGATATCACCTTAGCATCAGGTCCATCATGGTTTTTTGGTTCAAATTTCGTATGGTTAAGAGGAATTAGAACCATGACTTCTTTCTTTTGTTTCTTTGTAGGCTGAAAAATAGTGGAATAATGACTTGTATCTTTTAAGATAACACTTCTACCATATAAATTTCTCAGCCATTGGACCCCAAAGCTTTTACCCTTTCACACCAATACCATAATTGATGAAGACACACCTATCTTCCTTGTTATCCAACGTGGACCTCTTCTCACTCAACACATGAGCATATGACTCACAACCAAACACATGAAGATGTATCAATGAGGGATTCTTTCCCAACCACACCTCCATAGGTGTCTTCTTAACAAGCACTCATTTAGAAAATCTATTAACCATATAGTTGACAATGGCAATAATTTCATACCAAAAAAATTATTCAAAGAAAACTCCACTCAAGATAACTCCTAGCCCTCTCCATCAATGTCCTATTCATCCTCTTCACAAATCCATTTTTTTAAGGGGTATATGGAGTTGTCATATGTATCTCAATATCATTTTCTTCACATACCCTATTGAAATATGTAGAAAAAAAATCACCACCATTGTCAATCTTCAAACACTTAATATTTTTACCAGTATAGTTGTCAGTAAAATCCTGAAACTCTTTGAACTGACTAATCACTTCAAATTTACATATAAAGAAACACAACCATGTCCTTCCACTACAACCACCAATGAATGATATAAAATATATAGATCTAGATAAAAAATGAACATTAACAAGGCTAAACATGTCAAAATGAATTAAGTCTGACACCCTAAAGATTTATTAGAATTGAAATGAAACTAAACATGGTTATGTTCACCATAAACACAATTTTAAAAACAAGTAAAATCAATATTACAATCATTTATCCCCTCAACAAGGTGTTTATTTTTCAAGGCTCTAAGACCCCTCTTGCCTATATGGAAAGTCTTTTTTTCCATAACAATTTCTTCTCAATTGGAAGTTTCATCTTTAAACCATGATGACCCTTGGGTACCCATAAATAATTACCATCAAAATTAGATGACACTCTTCTTCACAATTGGTTCCAACAATGAGGATGAATACTTTGAAGCTCGTTTATTTGTATCCATACAAGAAATATCACGTTGAGACATGCATTCATCCAATTGAAACAAAGTGTTTATTCAAACACCCTTAGAAAGTACCATAACTCCTCTTGTAATCTTGCGTCATAAATTTGAGAAGACAACCTACACACACATCATTCATATGCTTACAAAAAATAGGTTCCATGCAACCAAACCAAGGATATGCAACACGCCATCAATCTCCTTCACTTTAACATCTGAAAAAGAAATCTTGACTCTTCCACACCCAACTATTTTTAGGTGAGAGTCATCACCTAAGTGCAACTTCTCATTATCAAATTCTTCATAATCCAAAAACCAACTTGAATGTGAGGTCATGTGGAAATATGCACCAGATTCTATCACCTACACATATTTTGATGTATGTGATATAAAGGCTATGAAAAAGCATCACAATCCTTTTCCATCTCTATCCTTTTAGATGTGTTAACTATTTCCTTCCTATAAAAAGGTTACAAAATACTCTACAACAAGGTCCCACTCAAGTGAAGATTAGTTCAAGAAATCCCTACCTAATAACTAGAGTCAAAGGTGATCAAACTCTTATACCAATTGAAAGCAAACAAGATACGAGAAACACTTCCTACACTAATCTACTAAGGAAAGATAGTGTAAATTTCCAACCTTAAAACAATTAATTTAAAGAAGATACACAAATTAAATTAAATATAAAAGCAACATTACCAAATATAAATGCACACAACACAAGATGCATATGGGGAAAATCCCTATCAGGCAAAAAACCCACACTCCAAAAGTGTGGTTAATGTATTACAAATCAAATGGTTGATTACAAATGCTTGTATAGAAAGTTTATTTCAAGAGAATCCAATGTTGATTTTTGGAATAATTCCAAAAGCCTAATGATTCTTGTAATGAATCTTATCAAACAACTCCAAAACCAAACAATTGTATATATAGAGTTTGCAATGCAAAATAAGGTCACGTGATATTATTTCCTACATCACATGCATGCAAAACTTCACATTTCATACATAATACCTCCTTGCAAGAAACATGCAAAGCATATGCATGAATGAAAAATCCACTTTGCATACAAACCATCTACATGCGCAACTCCACTTGTCATAGCAACTTATATTTTCAACTCTTACAATTATCAAAAATTTTATCATAGTTAAACTAATAAATGAAAACGGGTTCTAGCTTTCATAAAATGGGATGCCTATTTTCCCATGTGGGGTTCACATGCCACCTAGTCACCTTATGTGTAGGATGACACCTCTTTGAGTCAACTCCCATGAAGTGACATCATTGGATGCACATAAAAATTTAATACACAAGAAAATAAATAATTAAGTAATAGACCAATGTTAAGAAATTCCAAACTTTGAGACACCTTATTTCCCAACATAAACTCTACCCATTTCACATTTCTCTAATTTGACTAAGATTAATAGTTGAAATAGTGAAATAATTATAATTGTTAATATCAGTGGCAAGCCACACAATCAACATGTGAGAGTTATTATTTATCTTACAAATCAATCCAAAATGAAATATGATAAAGCTTATGAATTTATCAATAATGATGCTAATACACAATGACCCACACATAACAATAATATTTTCTTTATTCAATAAATACTTATGGCCTAATCTACTCAACCAGCTTGTGGGATGATATAGATAATATTTTCCCTAGTGGAGCAATAATTATAACTCAAATATTTATGATTCATAGCCTGCAATACATAGTATTAAACCTATAAAGGGTTATCCATATAATACCATATTATGAAAAGCATGCTAGGTGCTATACTATTTTCCAAATATCCCAGCATTGACGTTATGATAGTCACTAGGAATTATCCAGCTCAAATTTTTTGGTGATGTGAAGTTTTCTAATAATCATATGTACGATGTTATAAAAGTTGCCTCAATTCACTACAAAGAGGGTGATATGAGTGTCATCAGTATACCAAGATTAACATCATGGTATTTTCTCCAAGAAATTTATAATGATATGAGTATGACATTGTGTTAGACGCCAATCAAATAATAACTACATGGATATGTAATGTGCTATACCATATTTATCCTTATATTAGTAGCTACAACAATACAAATTGACCCAATATAAGTAGTCAATAATAAATTCAAAAAATCAAAATTATGCAAGCTTCCCATGAATAATTCAAACCTATAATGGCACTAATATAAGTCATCTTGAAGAACTAATATGTGAAATAAATTTGTAATATATAGATTCAACAAATAAGAAGTAGCACTAAAATAATTTTACCATGAGCTTGTAAAAACTATGGTCATAGACAAAAGTTGCAAATAATTTAATTAAAAATAATGCGTGCTTCATCTCACATTTTCATTCAATATAAATTACATATATATAAGATTTATATTTCCTATATTTTAGGAAACTCCCTATAACTACTAGCTAAAGATATGAGTTATTTTAACAACTCATAATAAACAAACAAAAAAATCACAACCAAATAAAAAATAACCTACAAGAATGGTATGATATTCCCAACACTCATAACAAACCTATCAACTTGTTATTTTATGCATCCTAATATTCCTAACACTTATATGTGAGCACTAAATTCCAACACCCCCTCTTAGTGTGAACATGGGATGAAGGTACATCACAATACTTGATGACCACACATAGTAGCTCACCAAACAGTATAAGATAAGACTAGGGACATACACATCTACTCATGACAAGCAATGGTAGAACTAACCTCACCATGCTTACTGTACTTCCATCCAAGGATAGGGATAAACACATCTACCCATGGAATCGAGGATAGGGACTAACACATCTACCCTTGAGGCATTACATCCAATTTGGATAGGGACAAACACATCTATCCAACATCAAGGTTATAAATAGGGAAAAACACATCTACTCACAACAATTATGATTGCGAACACACACATCCAATCATAATTACCAACTCATGTGACTGGGGACAAACACATCCAACCATCTTGTGAATGGGGATAAACATATCCATTCATAATTAACCAACAATAGTGATTGGGGACATACACATCCAATAAAAAATACAAAGCTTGAGAACCAGGTCTTTGTTGTCACGTATTCAACCACCATTATAGATCATTGCCACTCTGATCACAAATAATATGAGAGGGTTTTCGCTGCCACCTAGAAACTGATCTTGGCTTTAGTCATTTTGGCACAAATAACTTTGTCACTAATGCAAATTTCCAACCCCGTTGTTAGTGACTGATGAGAGGTCGTTGAGTGTCCTCCAGCCTCCGGTGCCTCCATCCTCCAATAGATTTGACTTAGAAAACATATTCCTCCTCACTGTCTTCGTGTGGAGAGTCTTCAGTTGCTACCCCATGAAGGCATTCTTCATCATCATCTACAACCATGCCTTATCTATATTTAACTTGCCATCAAGGAGATCCTTGGCACGCTGAGTACAATTCATAACAATGTGTCCCTTCTTCTTGCAATAGTAGCACAAAATTCTATTTTTGAAGAAATGATCTCCTTTTGATGTAGAAGAACTAGATTTGAAGGATTGCTTAGGCCTATTTTTTTCATACATTGCAGTTTCCTCTATAGTTGAGCCAAGTTTCTTAGATCCTTCATCAATTAGAGTGGATATTGTATCTTCTAGGCTGGCATCTACTTTGTTTAATGTGAAAATAATGCTTCCATAGCTAGAAGGCATGCTATTTAACAAAATAGCTTTTGCATCCTCATCGTCTACTTTAGCATTTATTCTAGCTAGTTGATTTAATAAGGAATGAAACTTACTTATATGTTGTACAATGTTGTCACCTTCCATCATCTTCAGCTTGAACAATTTATGCTTTAAGCCCATCTTTGCACTTGAGGCTTGTGATCCAAACAAAGAATTCAAATTATCCCACACTTGCTTTGAGGTCTTTGATAAATCAATATGGTGGAGGTATGCATTTGACAAGCCAAGACCAATCAAAGTTATTGCTCATCGATCCTTTACAGTCCACTTTGCACTCTCATCAACATCAGTTGGCCTTGTCATTGCTCCACTTACCACATCCCATAGATCCTTTTCAATACTTGAATCAGTTGTAATTTGATTTGCCATGTATGAAATTATGAACCTCAAATTTTTCAATCAATACACTATTTTTTCCATTTAAAGAAATACTATTTGATCCTAACTAAAAAAAATATAACAAAATGTTTCCTTAAGACTAACACCTAGCCTCCCACAAAAATAGATTTCGAGTACAAACAAGAGTACATCCAATTACAATTGAAACATTTGAGCCAAAATATCTCTATAAAATGACTAGTAAGACATCTTGAAAACTTAAAATAAATAATACAAAATCACTAATTTAAATGACTGTACTCATTACTAATCGGCTTAATTACAACTTGACTCCTAATATTCACCTAAATACTCAATAAGAGGAAGTATCTAAATCAAAACAAATTGTGACAAAAAATAACTAAATATCAAACCGTTTGCTTTGATTTGTGGAGGCTTCGTTGGGCTTGGAACATTGAGCCAACACGTCCTTTGTAAAATGAAAGACCATGTGGCTGTTTCAGGGAAGGCCACAATTTGACCAAAACATTAAACTTCCACATCGGTAGGAACATGAAACCTTCGATCATCTAGATCCAATGCGCAAAACGCTGTCTCAAAAAATGAGCAGGCTGTATTCACTTGGCAAAACCATTTGTTGATTCCAGTTCTACACGGAAAACATAACGGCGAACGACTGGATCAGGATAATTGCGTTGTCAAACAACGTTGCTTTTAAATGCTGCGGACTGTTTTGGCGACTGGTGCGTGTCTTGTTTACATGCAGATCTGATCAAAGCAATGCAGATCTGATCAAAGCAATGCAGATCAGGGAGAGCATAACAGGAATATGCCAAGGTCGATATAAGAAAATATTAACAATTTCCCTCCATGAATGCAAGAAGAATTGGTAGATGCTACTTGTAGGAACTGTCGGTCATACAGATGCATACAACGTTGAATACAGTTGCGTCAATACAGGTAGAGGATAACTGTTCTACTTTCAAAGCCTTATCTTCCATATCAAACCATTCACAGGAACAGTAGATGTATGGACAACACACTAAGAGTCACGACTTGTAAATAATGCAAATGATCTTCACAGGCTGTGCATAATCTGACCAGTTTGAGAGGTATGAATTTAACTCAATAACAGATCAATTCATATTCAGAACCTAACCTTGCTTTATGACCAACAATTGTGCTTCACATATAACAATTCCTCTTCATTGGCAGCTGCCAGGTGTACGAACAACTTCTACATACTTGATCGACTGTGCTCTGATACCATGTAAAAAATATGGTCATAGACAGAAGCTGCAAATAATTTAATTCAAAATAATACATGCTTCATCTCACATTTTCATTCAATATAGATTACATATATATAAGATTTCTATTTCCTACATTTTAAGAAATTCCTTATAACTACTAGCTAAAGATATGAGTTGTTTTAACAATTCATAATCTACAAACAAACAAATCACAACCAAATAATAAATAACCTATGGGAATGGTATGATATTCCCAACATCTATAACAAACCTATCAATTTATTATTTTATGCATCCTAATATTCCTAACATCTATATGTGAACACTAAATTCCAACAAAGCTCCAATTGTCTACCAACGTGAAGCTCCAGTACAGTCTATAGAATTGATGACCCTAAGAACCTAGAGATTTTGGCCCCCAAGTTTTATTAGAAATCTATAAGGTTTTTGTCTTGTGATCTCTTTGATTACAAGTATTTTCATCCTTGAATTTTATGTTGAACAAAGGGCTTAAACAATATGAAAAAACTAGATAATTAATAACGTGCCTTCCTTTGATCCTTTACCTTACTTACATAGATACCTTTTTCCTCTCCTTTCCATCCAAAATATATCTTTTAAAGTCCTAATTTAGCATTTTCATATTATTGGCTAAAACAAGTAATAACTCCTCGTCTTTGATATTAAAATATATATGAGTTATAAAAGCCACTTTTATATTCTAATAATAAAATTTAAGTTATATGCCTTTTTTGTAGCTTAGGGACTTAACTTAAAACATTATTCTTAGATTATTTTCAACTTTTTCTTTTAGACCATGAGAAATAATTGAGGAATGATATTTTTGGTCCCTTGCTTGGGATTTTTAAAAGGGGACATGACATTCTTGATGATATATATACAACACAAATTTCTTTGGCAAAAAGTAATGTATCCACTTCTTCAATTCTTGAATTATGGCATAAATTCTTGATCATAACTACTTAACTCCTTCTTGCATCATTCATCTTCTAAGTAATATATTATATTGGTGTTCATTCTTAGTACAACACTACTTGTTTTGTATTTTTACTTGTGTGATAGTCAACCTAAAATATTTTGTTAAAAAATTGGCAATGTTAATAATGGTTGTTATGTCACATTCTTCTTTAACAACTCAAAACTTCCATTGGTTGATGATGTTGTTTTTTATTCCTTCTTATATCCCCTTATAGTATTACTTAATAATTCACAAATATCACTAATTTGTTTTATGAAATTTCTATAGAAACTTGTCAAGCCACAAAATATCTAACCTCTCCAACATTCACTAGTGTACGCCACTCAACAATTGATTTCACTTTCTTTCGATCCAACTTTAATCCTTCAACCAATATTATAAATCCTAAGTACACCAACTTTATCTCCATGAAACTACACCTTTCACATCAATCAACAACTTATATTTCCTCAATCTCTATAATACAAATCTAAAATTTTCTAAGTGTTTTTCCTTAGTCTTACTAAACATAAAATATCATCCAAGCAAATGATCACAAACTTATCCAAGAATTAACTTGAAAATTTAGTCCTAAATTTTATAAATGTACTTCCAGTGTGTTATTCAATCCAAAAGGAATAACCATCCATTCATATAGTCCCTCATTAGTCTTAAATGTAATTTCCATTCACATCCTTCTCTAATTATATGATGATAACCAATCTTTAATTAAATCTTTGTAAGGTCCTTCGCTCCACTCAAATTGTCCATTTTATCATCCATCCTTGGTAATGGGAATCTTTACTTACTATACTTACATGGTGTTACATTTCTTTAGAATTAATACAAAACACATGTTTTCGTGCCTCACGTAACTTCCTTTCATCCACTAAATAAATATTGTCATTACTACAAACTTTCCTCTCTATATCCTTCAGTGGAACCAATTTGTGTCTTCTATCATTCTTCATTATAATATAAATATTTTATCTCCCATTATGCATAATATTCTTATCAAATCAGAAAAGCCTCCCCAACAATAAATGACACACATCCATTGTCATTATATCACACAAAATTTCATCATGATATGTATCTATCTTAAACTTGACCAACATTTCTCTTTTACCAACACCTTATTCCACTTTTGTAACCAAGCATTACCATATGTCTTAGGTTGTTCTAACATTTTCAACTTCAATTTATCAACCATTTCTTTTATAACTAAATTGACTATTCTACCACTATTAATGACACATAAATACAACAATTTCCTCCTTAGAATTTATGATTTTTTCTAAATAAATTCTTCCTTTGTACTACGTCCTCATCATCATGTTTTATAAAGGTTCTTCTCATAATAAATGACTTGCCTAGGTTTCTAGTTCATCCTCAGAACCATAAGATCTCTTAGTCTCCTCATCAACATACACAACTCTTGCTTTCTCTCCATAACACTTCCTAGGGATTCATTGACCTTGGTCAAATTCAAACACTCAATTTTCTTCCTCTCAAAACTTGAAATAAGTTCCTTTGAATGGTCTTCCATTGCCTCAACCAAATATCCCTCTATCTCTCTAATATCCATTAGTTTTATCTTATGGCACAAGTTCCTATCATCCTTTTCCTTGCAATAAGGTCTATTTCCTTCTCTATTGTTACAATAGAAATGAATGCTTCCTCCTTCATTGTGGTATGATTCGTCACTCCTAGAATCCTTTACATATGGTCTACTATCGTGTTGCATTGAGGATTTTCTCTTCATTATCTTTATTCTCTTCCATTTTCTTAGTTCTATCTATCTTCAAGTCTTTTGTTTGATTTATTTTGTGTGGTTATGGCCAATTGGTATGGTCCCTCCATTGTTTAGGTATTAAACAAACTTAACTCTTCCTAAATTGGTCCTCTAAAACCACTGACGTATCTTGCCACTTTCTCTAATCCTTTGTTATGATTTCCTAATCAAATTGTTAGCTTGTAGTATTTCTTATTATAATATTTTATAGTCATATACTTTTCTCTCAATTTGTGCAACTACTTCAATAACTCTAAATGATAATCATAAAAGTGAACTTAGATTTTAGTTTCTTCACCATCCTATCCCATTTTCCAATGTCAAGTTTATGCTTTCTATTTATTTCTAACTAAATTTCCTTCCACAAAATGGAAATATAACCCTTCAACTTAGTCTTTAGAAAATTTTACCATATCTAGATAATCTAAATCTTTATAATCAAATCATTTTTCAAAATTAGTTATCTAATCTATCGATTATTTGTTGAAGTTGGGAAAAATCAACTCCACATCTGCCAAGGATCGCCTACAATCAAACACTTGTCATAGAAAGAGAGAATAACAAAACTATGGAGGCCAAGAGTTATTGATCCAAAAAATCATGAATCATTGATTAATGTGCATCTTCTAATGATTATACAATAGATAATCCTTATAAAAGGATTATTAACCTAGAAACCCTAGGCGAGGATAAAACAAGATCATGACATGTGTCCTCATCCTATGGCATGATACATAAATAAAACATTACCTAAGTAAGCTTAAGTAATTAGAGGAAAAGGAACCTAATAATTAATTAGGAAATACCTTTTACTCTAACATTATTTAGAAAAACTACCAAAATAATTTAGAATGTCTTCTCTCTAGTATTCTTACCAGTACTTGATATAGATCTCAACATCATTTCTTCCTTTTCATCTTCCATGCTTTCAAATTTCTCAGTATTGTTAGCTTCATGTTCTTCATCATTATCATCATCTTTGAGGTTAGGACTTCTTCTACAGTCTTCTTCAAAAAACATCTATTTGGATCTTCATTGTCTTTGTCATCTCAAACATTTCTGACATCTTTCCAACAACAGTAACAACACCTTATCTTGTCTATGGATTCATATTGGATCTAATGTAAATTACCTCTTGGTAACAATTGTCTATAATCACTCTTATAAGTTTCCTCACAATTTGTGTTATGTTTAGATTCTTGTGTGTTGCCTTAATTTGGTGATTTATTTACAAGAAAAAACCTTCATTCCCCTAAGGATTCAAAATTATGTTTTGATACCATTGATGTAGTCATGGAAAAATGATCCAATGGAGGACTCTCCAATCATGTGGCCAAAAAATAATTACACATTGAAACTTTAATAATAATATTGTCCTTATTGATTCATAGTCATGAATGACTTACAATATGTCACAATGGGCTTCCAATATGCTAGGTTGTAGCTATTTGGTTACAAATAGGAACAACTATGCACAAATAAACAAATTGAATAAGTAATATAGTTTCAATGTCAATCTTCCAACTAAACTAACTACCTTCCAATGATCATGAGAAATGTTTATATGATAACATAAAGCATTACAAGTGATCTCAATCAATCATAAGTAGGTGCAAAGCTTGATGCCAAGTGTAACATATTGTCAACCAAACATGTGAAATAATATTTTAAAATGAATGTATTCATGGTGGATCAATTTGAACCTTGATGTGGTTCATACCATAATATCTATTGGGTTCAACGAATCTAAAAATATGTACTTTTATTTCCACAAGCATTAAATAGTAAAGCTAAGTATTAGTCTATTATGCCTAGAAATAAGTCAAAAATTGAAATATGGGTTTGTGGTGATTATAATCTCCTTAATATTGAATGTGATGTTGTAGGCTCAATGTAGAACATGTATCCTTAACAATGAGGTAAAATATGGTAGGATTTTTGGTGAATAGAATGTTATCAAAAGCTTGCAAACAAATACATAAAGTAAAAGAAAATATATTTGAGTTAAATGAAAGATTATACTTCATAGGATGTTACCGCATCAAGATGTTTACAAGGTTATGAGATTATCTAGATTTAATTGGAATCCCAATACATCCTAGTGAGACTATTACTTTCAACATTCAAATAGATACATTGTTGAAGCTTTCTTCCCATATTAGGTTTCTTCAAGTTGAATAATTATGTCATGGTTCCTTGATGTTATTGTGATATATTTGGTTGTTTCATTTTGTTTTTAATTTAGAGAACTCTTCTATCTGCCTATTGAACTTGCATTATTTTGGACTAGTTATGGAATGTGGTATGGGCATGAGAAGAGTTGTAGGTTTTTTTGGTGATCCGAGTTGTGAACCCCAAATCCCTAAGGTTGGATAGTCTCCCAAGTGCCAAGGGTGTCAAACATGGGAAGAGTATCATGAGACCCATATTTAGGTTGGATAACTTAGGACCAATTACTGAGCTAGGTAAGACCTCTTTCAATTTTGTAAGACCAAGGGAGCTTTACCTAAGGCACAAGATTAAGAAAATAATTATTGAATACTTACCTTGCTGCAAACTATACCTGTTACGTGGTTTATCCCAATATTGGTGTCACAATATACCTATTTTTTGGTTTGAAAATCAAGGGTACACACCTTTAATAATAGAAAAACTATCAAGTATGAGGTTTAATGAAGTGGATATATCCACCCTATAGTTTGTATACCTTTATTCCTAGAAATTAGAAAAACTATCATACTCCAACTAAAATAAAGTGATTTTAATGAATTATTCTAGTGCTGAGTTGATGAGAAGTGGAGTTATAATAGATTGATGCATATTCCAATAGGGAAATAGAGTCATGGGTCCATTTAAACATGCAATTGATTGAAATATTAATGGTAAACCTTAATGAATATTCCACCAAAGATTATATTTCTTTGAATACATAAGCAAACTAGGTTCTACACATGCATTCAATGAAATAACTAAATTTGTAGAATATTAAAAGAGTCTACTTAGTAATCTACAAAAAAACCTAAACATTTATTTTATTATATATGAAGAGGTTCACCATGCAAAATATTTAAACAATTTTTTATATTCATCTAGTTATCCAACTGATCACATACATATCCATAAATGAAGACAATTCCAATTAAGACACTCAAATAAGGCTGATTCTACACTTTGAATTCATTCTTCTAAGATTAAAATATGTTGATTACACATCTTGGATGAACACAAATTTTCAAAATACAAAGAAAATGTCTTTCCCTTAATTGAAGATAGAAACCCTAGCCTTTTGAAGTTGGTTTTTGTTCTTTTCCTCTCTAATTGATTTTCCTATGCTTTGAAAAGTGAAAATGAATGAATATATACCTCCACTATAGGTTTCCTAGAATAAAAAACATGTAGAATTGCATGTGGATCATGAATTTAATCGATGATCTTTTCTACTATAGGGGGTGCCTATGTCTTACTATCAAGGTTTTCTATCATTTTCTATACCTGAAATTAGACCCAATCATGTCTTGACATAGCCATGGAGTATGAGAATTAATATTCCTCCTATAGGTGTCACTTTTTTCTCATTAGTGGAGCTCAAGAAAGGAGGGAGAGTAAGTGAGAAAACAATTGCAAGTAGTTGGGTGGGTAAATGCAACACCACTGTATTTGGTGCTCAAAGTAGGATTTTCCCCTTAATTATCTCAACATCATGGTGGAACATCAGAACCTTTCAATATTTGGCATCGACACAAAAATCCCTTTTGAAAACCTCACTAGGCACTGAAAAGGTTGTGAGAACCTTGTTGAGATTCAATAAAGGTTTTGGAACCTCTTCAACTCATTAAAATCCCTTTACTTGACTAATTCATTCTTCTCGCTCCAATTCTTTGTTACCAAACCAAGGTGGTGAACAAACTAGCCTCGACAACCACAAGTGGTGTAGAAACTACCTTAAATCCTTACCACGTGAAATATTTCTTCTTTATTACTTACCCTTTTTGGAGGTTAGACGAGTTCTAGAAACCCCATCATCCCTTATTAATGGTTATAGAACCACCTAACAACTTTGATACACAAGTTGCTCAAGCCACTCCAATTGCCTTCTACAAAGTTATAAAAAGCTCATCAACTACCAACAAGATTGCAAAAACCATGTTGGCAGATGATAAAGGTTACAAGACCACATAACTCTATTGATGAACACTTTAAACATTGCATTCCTCAAGAGTTAGAAGAACTCGTTGAGCCTTGCCAAAGGTTTCAAAAGCAACACAACTTGCTGATAAATATAATATTTGGCGAATATTCATATCTTCCTTTCCATTCATTCAACAAACCAAGGCAATGAATGAACCAATTTCAAAAACTTTAGGTGGTTATGGAACCACCTTAATCCTCTACCCACATTATCCTTTGCTTTCTCCAACAAATGTCAAAGAGCTTATAAGGGTTTGCCAATGTTGGGAGAGTCGTGTTAGTAGCTAACACAGGCTCTAGAAGCACTTCCATACACTGATGCATGTGACACCTAATAGGCCTTATGCCATAAGAAATGGTTCTAGATGACACTTGGGACTATACATCCTTTCTACATATAGTACCATCCAACTATGTACACATGACACCTACCATCAAACATGGCTATCAATTATTGGCTTGAACTATAAATATTGACACTCCACATTTCATACAATAAAAAATCATCAATGCAGATCTTTTGATGCGTTTCACTTGGAAATTTCACACTTCAATCTACTGAGTCCAAGACTCCAACTTAGTTCTCTCACATTAACATGCTCTATGCTTTGATATTTTTCTCAACATAGTTTAGCCAAATTAGAAGAGATGTTTTGTCCCTTTTTCGATCATAGAAATTCTCATTTCGAGCCTTTTATGTAAATAATACTCTTACGTATTTATCCCTATTTTAATATTGAATAGATGTGTTTCTACTAATCTTAAGTTGCATGCACATGTTGTTTTCTAAGTTTCATTATGCAGTTTACAACTCATGGTACTGTTTAGGTGATTGCCCTCACTTAGATAAGTTGTGAATTGTCCTTCAATTATAGTCTTGGACTCAAATCATATTAGCAAAAATAACAACCAAGCTTGCAATAGATGTACAATAATGCTATTAGAATGCTCTCATAAATATTTTATTCATAAAACTCTAGCATGCTCCTTAATTATTCCTAAAAAAATTCAAATAAATGAATGAATGTTCTTAAATATAGTAAACAAGCATACAAATCAACATAACACGTGCTAGATAAACTCATAACAACTAATGAAAAAATTAGTAAGATGAAAATTCAAATTTTAAATTTCAAATAATGAATGATTAAGATGAATATCCACGAAAGTAACTTGAATCAAATCTATCCCAAATTTAATTTAAAATAACAAAACAATAAATTTTAAAATTAATAATACAAATATAAAAATTAATAATAAAAATAAAAATACCATCAATCAACTTTATACATAATATACCACGTATAAACTAAATATTATATTGCAAACATTAAAGAAAAGGGCATGTGTATGCACATATAAGAGAAAAGAGATAGAAGGAAAATTGGAAGGTTGCTCGCTACTCATTAGCCATCTAAGTAATCTAATTAAGTAGCATTACGAAACAAACAATATAATTTATAGGACTTCAGCCACAATATCTCACAAGTATTCAATTGGTTTTTGGCTTATGTGCAAAATTTGATCTTATGTTTTATTATTCGACCTTTCCTGTCCTAGATTTGAATGCATAACAGGGTAATCTTCTGTGCATTCTCCTGATATTCTCCATTGCGGCTCCTCCTCAGTTGAATTGAAGGAATCAATAATGGCCCCTCCTGTTCAATCTCAACGTCTCCCACCTCCCTCCCAGCCATCTGGGTATGTTAATTTCAGATTTCTTAGGATTTTTTTTTTCTTTCATTGTGTCTTCTCAATCAAATCTTGCGTAAATAAGGAAAAGAAAATCGATTCAATTCTTCATTATTTATCTCTTATTTGATTTCATGGCCATTTTTTCAATCGAATATTACATTTCCAACTTCGATTTTTTTTTTAAATTTTTGGCAGCAAGGGTGAAGTAGGAGAATTGAAAACCCAACTGAGGCAATTAGCTGGGAGCAGAGCAGCAGGAGCCGAGGACTTGAAACGGGAGCTATATAAGAAGGTCATATCCTACATGACCATAGGGATCGATGTCTCTTCCCTCTTCAGTGAAATGGTCATGTGCTCTGCAACATCAGACATTGTGTTGAAGAAGATGTGTTATCTCTATGTGGGCAATTATGCAAAGGTTCATCCAGATTTGGCTCTTCTGACTATCAATTTTCTGCAAAAGGATTGCCAGGATGAAGATCCCATGATCAGAGGGCTTGCTCTCAGGAGCCTTTGTTCTCTTAGAGTGAAAAACCTGGTGGAATATCTTGTGGGTCCTTTAAGAACAGGGCTTCAGGACAGCAATAGCTATGTTAGGACAGTGGCAGCCATTGGGGCATTAAAGCTTTATCACATCTCTCCATCCACGTGCATTGATTCTGATTTCCCTGTGGCCCTGAAGGCACTTATGATGCATGATCCTGATGCCAAGGTAAACTTGTTGCTTATTTTTTGGTTTATAATTAAAGTATGATCAATTCAGTAGAGGTAAGCTTGAGCTGGTCGATGTTCTCGTTTCTCTTTGTGTTTGAAAATCATTGGCTATTATGCGGATCAAATGCATTTTATTCTGTTATTTGTGTTTTTTGCATTTTTTAAAGGTTTGAATTACGAGTTGAAATACTTTTGTTTGTTGTTGGTATGTTTGGGAATTTGGGGGATTGGTTTGGTAACAGGTTTCAGTTTTTAGCCCAATAACTACAAAGTTAAAACTGACATCAATCTAGGGCGAGTGCAGAGTATGTTGATCCTATACCTGTTACCACATCAATTCCACAATTGCCCAAAAACGACAACAGTAAACAGTCAACAAAAATCCTAACGCAAACTTCTAGAGAAATATTAAATACCAACTACACCAAGGTGCTAGCAAGAAGAATATAATATTAATGTCAACAAATGACCAGAGTAGGTTAGATTGAAAAGTACAGAAGCGGTGAAAATAGCTAATAAAGAGATCTAAAGTGACTCTATCATATCTAGATTCAAATCTTGGAAGCAATTCTAATAAGATTCTGAGATATGTAGCTGTGGAGGGTGAAGACCCGATCCAGGATTTTGAATTTTTGTAGTTTTTGGCGCTTTGATATCTTGATCAAGATCGTAATCCCATGGACTGGTGTTATTGAACAGTAATCTCAAGGAACTTGTAGAGGTACTATGGCATCTACATTTGTGTTTATTTGCTCTTTGGATGTCTTTGAACTCTGAACCAGCAAGGCTTGAGCTCAGAGGGTGGACTGAGATAGTTTGATTCTTTCAGGACTGGGGCTTAGTTACTGATGGAATTGCTCTACCAGGGGAAACGTCTTTGACTCTTTCATCCTCAAGACCTTTCAACTTCATGGTTTAAAACATCGAGTTTTGTTTTACATCGAGGGTGCAATTTTTTTGAGACATGTTTTGTGTTTCTTAAATAAGCTTATCATAACTGATGTCAGTGATAAAGTATCCATATGGTGTGGCCTGTGAAACATAATAATAGCAGCAAAATACAAGTATAGAACCAATATTTTTTCTTTAAGCTGGGTCCGGGACAATAGGGCTAGAATAGAGTAAATAGATTCAGCTACACACTATTTTGTTGGTCAAGGCAAGTTCCCTTTTCTGTGCAGTGAGTGTACCTTCTAGTTTTTCCTTTTAAAATTGCACCCGTTTACCACTACACCAAATCTCAATAAACAATTTTCCAATTTCTTAAATACATCAATCAATGTCTTTGCGTGTGTGTACATTGGTTTCCTGTAATATTTTGATCAGAGCTACATGATTTAGTTTGCACATGAAGAAAACAATTACTTTGAAATATCCCCTTATAATTTTTTCCCAATTTTGAGCACAAGATTTCACCCGTTAATGTTAGATAATCATAAACAACTGAAAGTAACCCTTCACTTTCTGATCACCCAAATCCTGATGAGGGCAAGGTGAGAGCATACGGTAGAAAGGGGATTGTTAGGTGAAATCCAAACTGAAAGTACAAATGAGAGACGGCTGAGCCGATCAGAACGTAATGCATATGCAAGCTCAACCACTTATTCAGCGAGAGTGTAACAGGCGGCTCAACCGATCAGCATGATATGAAAATGCATACTCAACCACTTATTTAGCGGGAGTGTTATTACAAGGAAAGTAAATGTCTGGGTGGCTAGCCAACCCCTTCCACTTTTCAGTAGGCAGTACAAGAAAGTAAAATACTGAAAGTAAATAGACGGCGAGGCCAGTCTCTTCCACTAAAAGTGGGAATACAAAATGTAAATTGCAGGAAGTAAAAGAGCTGATCAGTACTACTGATTCAGCGTTACAATATGATGAACAATCTGCAAATACAATGAGATATTGATATCTAAAGCACTCCAAAATATCAGGAAATGAACTCCAAACAAGTACAAACTATGATAACTATCCAACATATGAAAATTAGCAAAAAGGAGGAAAATACCAAGTCTGATATAAAACTGCAGCGTTCAGAAATCTCAGACCAGCAAAGCTCAAACCCCACCAAAATGCTCATAACTCGGTCAATACTCCTCTGAATGGCATGAAATCAAATGCAAACAGCTCCAGGGAGATGGGCAACCAGTTTTAAGCCCACAAACAATAACAAGCACCCTCTAATATTTAATGCACACTTCCCAATGAAAGGACAAGCGAGGTACAGCCTCTTTGAAGGGGCGCCCAAGGTAGTTTTAAACAATGGGCCAATACCCAAAACCATCAAAAAATTGTGCAAGGAGCTATGATAAAAAAATGTGCTTCAGCCATGTACCACACTAGCATCATCAAAACTGATAAAAACTCTCCAAAATCAGAAAATATCAATGAAACTATCTCTATGAAGCTCTATCTGCAACCTTTGAATGAAGAAACAGTCTCAAACCAGGTAGGTACTATCTCTCAAGTATGAAATTGATATAAGCTAGGAGATATGCATTCCTCAAAGCAAGGGTTTTGAAATAATTTTAGCAGCATTTCGTTATGATAAGCAATGGATAATCCAAAGTGAGAGCAAGGCCTCATATTTATAACTTTCTCCACCCAAGAATTCAAACTTCTTTTCCCTCCAAATAGGGCACCCAAATGAGAAATGAAACATTTCACTTAATTTGCATTTTGATTTCACCTTGACCCTCTTTGACTTAGGCGTCCAAAAGCACATAAGGAATAATACTTTATAAAATGCAAATATCATAAGTTGGACATCCAAATACATTTAAGTGAAATACTTTATATTTGTCCAAATATATCTCCAAAGCTAGGCATCCAATTTAGCCTTAGTTAAAATTTCACTTAAAAACATTTAACTTACCAAATGAGGCGTCTGACATGAGAATTACTTAAAACACTGAACTTGCCAAAACAAGCTCCAAGAATGTTGGAGACCAAACTGATCAAACTGCTCAAATTGCCTTGCCTGTTATAGCCAATGAATTGAACTGTTGAACCCCTGCCAAAAATAGCATTGCTAAAAATAGCACTTACTATAAATAGCATATTGCTAAAAATAGTAAGTGACTCCAAATGCATTTTAACCACATTTTGAGCAGCCGTCGTAACTTACTAAAAATAGTAAGTCCGGAAAAGTTTGTCAGATGCAAATGCATGTCATACCACTGTGAAGCTCTCTGAAAACCCAAAAAGAAACCAACAACCAATCTGCAAAACTCCAACATGCAAACCCTTGAATCCTCAAAAGATACCTTCAAGCAGCTGGAAACCCTAATTCTGCCTCTGACTAGCCTATGGGCATTCGAGAATAGGCTAACAATCATTGGAAAGTGTAGTGCTAAAAATGGGGACATTACAGTCTGCCCTTCCTAAAATTGTTTGTCCTCGAGCTATACCACCACAACTCCAGAAAAATTCAAACTGATCCATCCAAAACCAAGTACAATCCCAGGGTCCCAAGTTCGTCTCAGAAAGGACCCACCATGATGATGCTGCACCACTCTGATCACATCAGTGAAACCATCGTGCCAAATTTGTATTGTCCTCCCATGTAACCCCAAAATGTTACCATCCATGATACTCACGCTGAAAGCCCTGGAAGGACTAAAATCAACACCTTGCAGTGTCTCTTGCCCAAACAACTCTAAGAAGTCCATATTAGCAATGTCATTGTGTATCTCAATCCTGGGCAATAGGAAGGAAAGTCTGCTCAACTCAAAATCAAACTCCTTAGCATAACTCCTCAAGGTGTCAAGCAAAGCCACAAGAGCATGTGCGACTTCTCCAAATCTTCTTGCAAAGAGGAAAGCAATCCTTTGCAAGAGCTCAACAAACTCATCCTCATAACTCCACATGGAGCTACTATGTCTTATCTGAATTATTTTGGTACAACCATGAAGAATTTTGAAAACTCTTACAATTCCAACTCCATGGTTTTCAGAATGTAGAATCAAAGCATGTGGGAGTACGCTATCCAAAACCAATATTGTAAGGAAACTATTAAATTTTACTTCACAAACCTCCATAAGTTGAACTCTAAGAGTAGGATAGGTTTGAAGAAACAAATAATCACTTGTTCAAAGGTGGGATCAACGTAGTACAATTTGTTTTTAGAGCTCTACACAAGGAAAAACAGCAGCACCAATGAAATTTCCAAGTGTGAGCATGTGAGATGAGCATTGTGTTGCTTGATGACACCCTCAAAGTGGCTGGAAAACACACTAGAGCAAACTCCAACTGAAAAGTACCACCTTTTTGACAAGAAGTGACGAACCAACTCTCTTGAACAAGAGTAACCCCACATGTAAGGTGGCTGGTCTGCCTCCAATTAACAAACTTGTATCTCAAAATCTACCCTTGTCTTAGCCGAGGATCACTCCTTAGAGCAACCAACTGTTCATCTCTCCAAACCATACTTAAAATTTCCCTCCAATCCATTTGTTGATGAACAAACGGGACCATCAAGTGGCTGGTAAGGAAGGTAACAACACCATTAATTCTGAAATTTAGATCCTTATACCTCCAAAAATTCTTCTTTCCACTAGTAATAAGCTCTATCAACCCATGTCGAGGATCCGAAGCATGGATACCCAACTGAAAAAGATTTCCAACACACCTGAAAGAAAACTCAACACATCCCCAAGTGCTAGTCAAAACCAAGTGCATACTCAAGAAATTGGTGTCCCCTCTAGTGAACCTTTGAAGCCTATCCATGGAAGTTTCAACAACAATGGAGGATGAAAAAATTGTTGTCATCAAATCCAACTCCCAAAATGGGCTAGTATGAGCTAAAGCATCACTCATCCCAAGGGAAGGATTGTCAAGCATGCAATCATTATGTTTTGGTCCTTCTTTCTCCCAAACTTCATGAATAACAAGTCTGAAATCTTCACTCTTTGCTGCTGTAGTGTAATTACCAGTAGCTACCAAAACTTGTTTTGTTAAACCTTGATGTCTAAATTGTGGAAGTTATTATGATCGAACACTTCCCAAGTAAAAACTACATCCTCAATCCTACTTAAGCATTCTATTACAAGCAGGCTTGGAAGTTTACCAATCACAATTTGTGTCACATCCTCATGGTTTGATATCACATCATCCATACACTGGAAATCATACTCAGTCTCATGTTTGGTCACTTCACCACATGTTTTATCATCCATCACGAAGAGAGGGTTATCAAGAACTTGGAAGTCATCCCTTTCCTCTTGCTCACTTCCATCTTGCTGATCCGAATCTACACATGCAACTTCTATTATTTTGTGAAACTTTCAAGATCAAACTCTTCTCGAAAACTATCAAGCTCACCGATTACTTGCTTGATTTCTTCAACTCTTTGCTCATTCTCTTGCTCCTTGAAAAGTTTGAAATCAGCTAACTTCTCTTCTACCTCCATTAATGCCACTTGAATATTTTCTAACATTTCTTTTGTTGACTCAAGCTCAAGAGTAAGCTCATCAACCTTTCTCTCTTTTCCCTGGAATGCATTAAGGGTCTTTTTTGCAAATTCAAAGGCATGATCTCGATCTCCAATCAAGTGTATGTACTCTGACTTCAATGTCTCCAAAGAGTCTTTAATAAGTTGCAGATTAGGAAGAGTGACTACATCCTTAACCCCTTTCTATCTCTCATCAATTTGAGTCTTCCAGTAGAGTTCTTCAATCAAACTATGTGTGCGATCAAATTGGGAAAGAGCTTGCACTTCTTTTTCAGCAGATACTTTGCATTGACTTTCCCACTCATGAATGTGCAAAGGTGATGTACTGCTGATAGGCTGTAAGTAAAAATCAGAACTCCGATGTACTGCTGATAGGCTGTAAGTAAAAATCAGAACTCCGTTTCTTGTCATTGTTGCCCTCATAGCTGCTCCAAGACTCTTGTCTTTCACCACCAACAAGTTGAAGATGCTCAATATCATAAATAGGATTAAACTCCACAAATTCTTCGTGGCATTGCTTACAATCAACTTCATGCATTGATAAATCAGATTTCTGTTTAAGAACCTCTTTAAACTTTCCATCTTCAAGAGCCATATGGTCCTCTAGCTCTACATCTTCCTCACTGTCTCCTTGATCAAAGGATATGGCAGCCCCCAACTCGATCAATGAATCTTTATTGATCGCTGTCTTGAAAGTTTCGGTAGCAACATACCCTTCCTTAGTGGCTGCAACCACTTCAAAGGGTTCATTATGAAGCTTTGTCAAATAAACTTCTTCAAATACACCTTCTCCTCCAATGGCCACCTCATAACTTGCAATGCAATCTGAATTTTCAGCTTCATTAGGATCAAAGGGAAATTCATCCCACATAGGTTTTTTGTCATCCTTAGGTGCCATCACACCTGGATCCCAAGTGTTAAAGGGCTGATTGTTCTAATCAAAGGAAATGTGCTCACCATACTCCTCTTTGGGTGATGACTCTTGGAATAAGTCACTATGATAAAAAAGTGACAAAAACCATGGTAGCCCCTAACTCGCAATCAATATTACTATCATTGGTATGATGATAATGCTCTCCAATAGGTGCTGTTATGAAATTTTCAGTAGCACCAAACTCAACATTGATGGTCACAACCTTCTCAAAGAGATCGTTCTGTAGTTTTTTAGTACAAGCTTCTTCTCCAAAGGCAAACTCATAACTTACTTTATGTTCTGATTTTTGAACAACATCAGAATTATCACAAACATCATTACTATGGTAATGGTCAAAAGATGACTCAAAGACACCACCATCGTTGCACTCAACATGTTCCTCATTAGTGAACTCAATAATCTCAGAACCATCACAGGATGAATCCAAATAAGGATTCAAAACCTGTTGTTTTATTCTTTTCACCAACCAGTCTTCATCATTTCTAAACACATGCAAGTCTAAGGGAGTAATTTTGGGCTCTACCTTAAACTCCTCATTTGCCAAGGTATCTTCATCAAGCTCACAATCATTTTGAGGTGACATGCACTTTGCTTGTGCCATCTTCAATACTAGTTAACTGATTTTTCTCTTCAACTTGCTTACTTTTGGGCTGCAACCCACAAACAAGCACTTCTTCTTCCTTCCTTGACCCTTCAACAATGGCATGTTTTGCTTCCCTTTTAATCATTTTCTTGATGTAGTTGACCATAACCAATTTTCTAGGTTTCAAAACCACCACACAATTCAAGTAGGAGTCAAAAGTAACTGCATTCTTAAACTCATATGTCATGATCTGATATTCTGCACAGAGTAGGGAAGCCTCATGTTCACATTGCCTCTTGAACTATTCGACATCTCTACTGAATTCCATTGTGGCAACTCCATTTTTTTGTGTTTTGCCAACAGGATGGCAGGAACTTTGGCTCTGATACCACTGAAATATCCCCTTATAGTTTTTTCCCAATTTTGAGCACAAGATTTCACTCGTTAACGTTAGATAATCATAAACAACTAAAAGTAACCCTTCACTTTCTGATCACCCAGATCTCGATGAGGGCAAGGTGAGAGCATACAGTAAAAAGGGGATCATTAGGTGAAATCTAAACTGAAAATACAAATGAGAGACGACTCAGCCGATCAAAATGTATTGCAGATGCAAGCTCAACCACTTATTCAGCGGGAGTGTAATAGACGGCTTAGCCGATCAACATGATATGAAAATGCATACTCGACTACTTATTCAGCGGGAGTGTTATTACAAGGAAAGTAAATGTCTGGGCGGCCAGCCGACCCCTTTCGCTTTTCAGCGGGCAGTACAAGAAAATAAAATACTGAAAGTAAATAGACAGCGAGGCCAATCTCTTCCACTAAAAGTGGGAAGTAAAAGAGTTGATCAGTACTACTGATTCGGCGTTACAATATGATTAACAATCTACAAATACAATGAGATATTGATATCTAAAGCACTCCAAAATATCAAGAAATGAACTCCAAACAAGTACAAACTACCCAACATATGAAAATTAGCGAAAAGGAGGAAAATACCAAGTCTGATATAAAACTGCAGTGTTCAGAAACCTTAGACTAGCAAGCTCAAACCCCACCAAAATGCTCATAACTCGGTCAATACTCCTCTGAATGACATGAAATCAAATGCAAACAGCTCCAGGGAGATGGGTGACTAGTTTCAAGCCCACAAACAGCAACAAGCACCCTCTAATATTTAATGCACGCTTCCCAATGCAAGGATAGGCAAGGTACAGCCTCCTTGAAGAGGGCGACCAGCAAGAATAAATTCAACTCTTCACAATAAAATATGTAACTTAGCAAGAAGGGGCGCCCGAGGTAAACTTAAACAATTGGCCAATACCCAAAACCATCAAAAAATCGTGCAAGGAGCTATGATAAAAAATGTGCTTCAAACAGACACCACACCAGCATCACCAAAACTGATAAAAACTCTGCAAAATCAGAAAATTTTAATGAAGCCATCTTTGTGAAGCTCTATTTGCAACCTCTGAATGAAGAAGCAGTCTCAAACCAACTAGGTACTATCTCTCAAGTACAAAACTGATATAAGCTAGGAGGTACGCGTTCCTTGAAGCAAGGGTTCTGAAATAATTTCAACAGCATTTCGTTATGATAAGTAATGGATAATCCAAAGTGAGAGAAAGGCCTCATATTTATAATTTTCTCCACCCAAAAATTCAAACTTTTTTTCCCTCCAAATAGGGCGCCTAAATGAGAAATGAAACATTTCACTTAATTTACATTTTGATTTCATCTTGACCCTCCTTGACTTAGGCGTCCAAAAGCACATAAGGAATGATACTTTATAAAATGCAAATATCATTAGTTGGACGTCCAAATACATTTAAGTGAAATACTTTATATTTGTCCAAATATCTCTCCAAAGCTAGGCATCCAATTTAGCCTTAACTAAAAATTCACTTAAAAACATTTAACTTACCAAATGAGGCGTCCAACATGAGAATTACTTAAAACATTGAACTTGCCAAAACAAGCTCCAAGAATGTTGGAGACCAAACTGATCAAGCTGCTCAAACTGCCCTGCCTGTTATAGCCAATGAACTGAACTGCTGAACCCCTGCTAGAAATAGCACTGCTAAAAATAGCACTTACTATAAATAGCTTATTGCTAAAAATAGTGACTCCAAATGCATTTTAACCACATTTTGAGCATCCGTCGTAACTTACTAAAAATAGTAAGTTCGGAAAAGTTTGTCAGATGTAGATGCATGTCATACCACTGCAAAGCTCTCTGAAAACCCAGAAAGAAACCAACAACCAATCTACAAAACTCCAACATGCAAACCACTGAATCCTCAAAAGAAATCCCCAAGCAACTGGAAACCCTAATTTTGCCTCTAATTAGCCTATGGGCATCCCAGAATAGGCTAACAATCACTGGAAAGTGTAGTGCTAAAAATGGGGACATTACATACTTCACAAGATCAAAATTCATTTTTAAAAATGTGATCCCTTGAACTAGACTTGCAACTATTGTTCAGCTTAACCCTTGAGAGACCGGATGGATTAATCAACTATAACTCCAACTGGCTAGGATTTAGAATAAAAAAATCCATCTTCCTCCTTTTTCTTTTTCTATTTTTATTTTTAACTTACATTTTATTCACTATTCTAAACCAGCTATAACATTGAAAAGGAAAAGCATAGCTCAATAGAATGTGAAAACCAATACCAGCCTCGAGGGAGCATATCTTGAGCATTATTTTAAGTTTATGAAAGGCCATGCAGGGTAATGACCATTTGTTTGTCATCATATACTGCTTCAGCTGGATGGGTGTGAGCGTGTGTGTGTGTTAACACATTGCAGGAAAATTGTATTGTATACTTTGGTTTACCAGAGTCTATAGCATCAGATCAGGTTTCCCTATTTCTGAGCAATTTTTTGGATAGCTTCATGGAGCTGGATGGACATCAAGTTGCTAAGATCCATGAATTTCCACCCATATTTAGATGGACAAATCAATTGCCAAGTTAGAATTTTATACACTAATTCAGCAAATATAACCAGAAGAATCTCAGAATTTGGGATGAGAGTTTGCCATAATCAATATAGCTAAGATTGATGCCATGTTTGATAACAGAGTTCCGTGGAGAATGCAGGGAGATCAAAAGCTAATGAATTTGTTAGTTTTGTGGAGAGGTTCAAATATGTTAACTAGCAGGTGCAGGAGCAGCTCTGAATGTGTGAACAAAAGTGCAAGGCCAGACATGACTAGCACAGGGAAACTCAAAATATATGATGTGGGATTATGGTTTGGTTATACTTGAGCAAAGACAGGCTTCATGGGCAAGTAGAATATCATCAAAGCAATTTTGTATGGACCTTTCTGGATCTTGTGCAAGTGAATTAAATTTCTTTAAATGGGACCTGCTTTTGTACATGCACATGTTATCAATCATTAAAGCGGAAGATTCAAACTGTTTGAACCTTGTTGAATCAGGTAGATGGGACAGAAAAATCTACTACTGGTAGAAGACTTAAGCCCTGAATTTCAATAAGAAATCATTGAGGACATGGTACTGCAAAGCTAAACACGACCAAGAAGAGCAGGAGAAGAAATAATACTTGCAGATCTGTTTGAAGGAGTAGCTGCTGAGCAAGGCCAGATGGTTTCCTTTATGCTGGTGAGACAATTTTTTCCATATATTAAAGAAATAAATATTTGAAGACCCAAAACCTCCCTATCAAGGAGGTATGATCAGAAACAAAGGTTAGTGAAGAGGAAAAAGGAAATTTAAACAAAGACTAAAATAATGTGTGCATTGGGGATAGAGGAAGCTGACATTCGGAGATTGTGTGCATCTGCTGCAAGTTAGCCGTCTTTCTTTTCTCTTGTTCCCTCATGGGGTTTAGAGGTGACAAGCCCTTGTTGTGTCAACTCAAAAGAAATCCAAAGGGAAAATGAGAAATGATGCTTTAGTTTGTGTGGACACAACTCATGGAATTTATGTGCATATAAGTCAAATGACACAAAGCAATTATTTGGTTTTGACCAGGTTAATGATTCTTTTTAATTCAATAAGCTCAAAGTCATGGAAAGCACCAGTTGGGAAGACCCATCAGCACTGGTTAGCAAGACAAGAATATTTTGAACTGAGAAAATTGGGTCAGCTTCCCTCTAACAGATCAAGTATCTGAAGAAAAATTATTAAATAAACAGTAAAAGTCATTTGAAAAGGAGATAGGTTAGGAAACAAAGAAGTTCCTTGCAGCAATTTCTGTAATTGAGGATTCCTATTCTAATTGTTTGAAAGTAAACAAATATCTCTGTAACTCTATTATGAAGCTTTCCAGAAGGTATAAAAGCATCTCAAAAAATTTCTCTGTTCCACCAATTAAAAAAAATTGTTTTTTGTTCTCATGTGGAGAGATGCTTTTCCTAATTTCTGTTCAATATATTTGGCAGTTGTTTTTCTACACGTTAAGTTTCTGAATTTCAGAATCACCATAATACACTAGTTTTTTTTAAAAACATCCCTTTGATCAATTGTGCTTAATCATAGAACAGTCAATTACAAATCAGGAGCAGGTGTGAGTGAGTTAGGTTGGTCAGGTTCCTGAGGAGAAAAGCAGGGGAACTTTTATAGGCCAAAGCAGGAAACATAAACCTCTTATGATCCTTCTTTCGCTTACCATTCTAGCTTTTAACAATCTCTTTCTAACACCTGTGATTGAGGCCATGTGGACAAGAAAGGGAAGGGACTTGCCAGTCCTTAAAGTACAGAAGAATAGGAAGCTGAATTTGGAAAGGGGTTGAACAAGTGCATTAAAGATCTTGCTGTTTGTAGGAGGCTTGAGGATTCTATCCAGTATAACCTTGGGGTTGGACAAAAATAGTGATTCAAGCACTGTAAATTGAACCAAGATAAGAAATACATTTGCTTGCTCTGACAGTTTGAGGTCTTGGAGGGTATGTACATTTGGTGGCTTAAGCCTTGGCTAATTAAATGATGGTGGCTAAAAGAGGGCTTTCTACCTGTTTACGGAATTTCTGAATTTGAAGATAGCCACAGCTATCTACATCACAAAGACAGGTCAAAAGGATGAAAGAATTTAATTTCACATGGTGCAGAACTGGATGAAATTGTTCACACTTTTGGTTGAGAAAGCATTGATTAATTTATCTCCTGAATTTCATAGCGCCACTTTTTAGGTCAAGGATGAAGATAGTAATCAGTGTGGTGATAATCCAGCAGATTTTGGTCAGTAATTTCTCATATATTTTGTCATGTCCCCATGGACTGTGTTCATGATTATGCTGTTTAAGATTATGAATCAAGTTTTTGTTGCTATTGTCCTTCTGGCTTTTCAGCTAGTGTGGTAGGTGATATGCTTTTGGTTTTATTATTATAGTATATATTTATGGTTGTCATCAACAGTTTAGGTATGGCCTTGTATTTGATGGAATAATAGATGAAATTTAGTGCTTTGCTTTTTGGATTTGAGAGCAAATATATCTATGTTTATATTCAGCTTTGCCGTGCCATCTTTCTCATTTTAAATGTTTTTATTTTTTGATTAATAATTTTTTTTGTATTAAATGAGAAAGGTAGCAATTATTACAAAAGATCTGTACTTATTGGTCACACTTGATAATAGCAAAGTGAGCAAAGAGACCAGAAACAGGAAGCACAGGACCATAGAAAAAGGGGATCAGAAAATATCATCCTTGTGCTGTATCCATCCCATTCTTCATTGAGTACCAGCGTTGATTGTGAGGGATAAAAAGCTAAAGAATAAGGTAGAAAAGGTGCAGTCCAGCACAGTCACCAGTGTAGTAGTGAGCAAAATGTCCATGGGAAAGAGAAGAGGTGCCAGAGATATCAAAACAGCAGGTCTGCACCAATGAGAGCTGAGGAAGGGAGGTGCAGACAAATAGAAAACAACGAGAGTGCTGACAAGTAAAAAACCATAAAGTGAGTGCTGACAAGTAAAAACTAAAACACAGTTCATATGAAAGAGTGACTAATGACAGCAGAGTGTGTCATATCCCCGAAATAGCAATACCATAAAGACCAAGTGTTAAAATACAAATAAATTAATAAATAATATAAATAGCAATATTAATATTAAATGTGTACCATATCAATAAAAAAATATGAAATAACAAATATAATAATAATATATAGGCAAATTATTGTTATTACATTCTAGTATTAAATAACTTAATATCAAAAATAATAATAATAAATAAATATTATAATCATTACACATAAAAAATTGTAATACATTAGAATAAAATAATAATAAGATATTAGCAAATTAGTTTTATTATTATACTTTAATGTTAAAATATGTTCAATAAAACATCAAAATAAAATAATAAAATAAGTATATAATTTGAAATATCATAATTATTAGTACTAATATATTATTTTCAAAAATAGATATTATTGTGATAATAAGCCTTTAAAAGCAGCAATTAAATCTAACAAAGGGATATATTTTATGAAAAGTCACCTCTTTCACCAAACAATACATTTCCCCAATGAGTCACCTACCTTGAATGGTATAAATAGAAGGAAGGAAAATAAGGAAGAGGGAAAAACATTGAGAAACAAAACAACAACAACAGAAACAATGAATATGAATAAGGAAAGAATAATTATATAAACATATATATATGAATACTAATGGATATAAGTAAAAACATAATTTTATATATATATATATATATATATATACACATGATTATGCAATAATGATACTTATAAGTAATGATGACTCTTTAATATAAACATAAGTAGATTATGTATATTTATGAATTGTCCTTATCTTATGATCAATTCAATATGAGGTTGAAGGAGGCGAGTAAGGAAACATGGAGAGATATAGCAACTCAGGTGATATACTCACTTAGCAATAATATTTAGCATATTTTGAATATAAGAAATAGGTATTGCTAATTTGATTATTGATATAATGCTTTCTTTAATCTTATCATAATGAGAATTATTCTAGGAAATGATGAACTTAAAGAACCATTGATAAATGAAAATATATTTGATTGTAGGCATGAAATAAATCTTGGATGAATGCAAGTATATCTGATTATGTAAAGATTGTCTGCAATGTGCTTGTAAACCTATTAGGATGGGTCCCACCTAGGTCTTTGCCCCTTAGGCCTGAGATACGAGATTGGGCAAGAGGAGGTGGTAGGCCTTAGGCCACTTGGACTCTATGGTTCTTCTCTCTTAATAGGACGAGTGTCTTCTGAGGTGTTGCCATGAGTGGAGTATGCAAGTACTAAGCCACTAGGCAAGAAGGATTGTGATGGACAACCTCGTAAGCTTTACATGAGGGCTTCAGGGTGGATCCACCTATGGTACTCTTCTTATGTCTTCCTTATTGCCTTATGACTATGAATATATTTTGGATATCTAGATATTATTGCTAACATATATATGTGTATGTGGAAATGTTATTAAATTGGTGAATGCAGATTTCAATCTAGGATTATTTCATTAGAGAAACACATTCTTTTTGGAAAGAAGAAACCCTAAACCTAATCAACAAGCGAATTCTAGGACAAACCGGGTAAGGGACATTACAGAGTACCCATTGAAAGATCTCCAAATCAGCAAGAAGTAAAAAGAAAGCACTTTATGGATTGAAACAAGCTCCCAAGGCTTGGTACTCAAGATTGTATAAGTATCTACAACAACAAAGCTTCAAGAGAGGTATTGCTGACAATAATCTATACATTAAAACTGGAGGTGATTATTAGTTGATTGTTGTAGTTTATGTGGATGATATTATTTTTAAAGGTAGTAGTGATAAAATGTGCCAAGAGTTTGCCATGAACATGCAGAAGGAGTTTGAAATGTCTATGTTTGGTGAGTTGTCTTTCTTCCTTGGGTTGCAAATCTCTCAATTAGATAAAGGAATATTTATTTCACAGACCAAGTAAAATAAGGAGATGTTGAAGAAATTTAGGATGGAGGATTGCAAACTTGTGAGTACATCCATGATCACAGGATGCAAATTGAATAAGGATTGTGAATCCTCTGAGGCTAATCAGACTCTTTATAGGTCAATGTTTGGGAGTTTGTTATATGTGACAACTTCAAAACCTGACATTATATAGGTAGTAGGTATGGTGGCAAGGTTTCATGCTCACCAAAAGAAACCCATGTGCACACAGTTAAACAAATCTTTAAATAGCTAAGGAGCACTTTGAATTTTGATTAATGGTATGTAATGTCGCCTAATTGGGAATGCCCTAAATTTGCCCTAAATCCTTCATTTTTAAATGAAAAAATGGGTTAGAGAATACCTTTCACCTGATTGAAGCCCTGCACACAAATTAGAAACCATTTACCACAATCACACCGATTAGCAAATTATAACCATTCACCACAATAATACTAATTAGCCGATTATCATAATTGAATATTAGTAAACTCAAGGCCAAATTACAAATCCAACCACAAAGCATTTAATATCTTTGGAGGGCTCAACCATAGGAGAGCATGGGAGAATGTGACTTGATGGGGTGCCTAGGAACCTCTAGGCCCAAGAGCGGATATACCATCCCCCTTGGCTTCATGTGGCCCATGCCATCCATATGAGGTGGTCTACCTAGGAGGCATCCCCTTTCCGTTATCCCCTCATCTTGCCAACCATTTCCCTCTCTTTATGGTTTGACCTCTTGTGCCGATTCATTGTGATGGAGGGGGTGAGATTACAATGGGTGCCCTAAAAATGCCATCTCTCCTAAGCCCAAGGCATTGTACCATTTGTACCCCCTTGGCCTCCTTGGGACTACTTGGTCCCCCATTATGGGACTACTTGGTCCCCCATCTTGAGGTGGCGTACCTAGGAGAGTGCCCCATCACTATTCCCCTCTTGTAATCTCAACCTCCTCTATCATGGCTAAAACATTCAAGACATATGGCAAACAAATATTAATCATATTTACTAATATAAGGAAACAGTCATAACAACAATGCATCATTAGCACCTTGATCTTCTAATCAAACAATAACAATCACATATATTAAATGGTGCTACAACCATCGATTCAAGAAATCAGACTGCTGCACGCATGCCAATTTATCAATTATTTCCAATTTAGAGGGTGCAGACCTCTATGTCCTTTTTATTAATTTATTCCTGTAGGTGATTGCTGGTCTGAATATTCCTCTTCTTCAATCGATTTGTCCTTTATATTCAGAAGATATTGTTAGTGTAAATCAAACGCATAAGAATCTATTATCCATATTCGTATTAGGGAAACATAACTTATAAGGCTCAATAATTGCTGCAAGCATCATTATTGCATAATTGTATATAATTTATATATTTATATTTTATATGAATATATATATATATATATATACTTATTGTCCCCATATATTCTGGCAATAATATACTTATCTGATTATGTCTGCTATTGATTCCATTCTATTCAATCTGCTATAACTCTTAAAACATATTCCTTGCTTTTACAAATACATATATTCGAATGCATTCCAATCTAATCAATTGCTGCTACCATTAGATGTATTCCTCATTCCTCAATGATTTGATGGTGCCTCCTCTTGGATTTTGTTCTCCTTTTATATCTCCATGGTGGGGAAAAGGCACATCCATTCACCATGTTCGCTCCTTAGTAAGGGACACGTCCTTCAGATCGCTGCCCCTTCATATTAACTAAGCGCTGGCTTTTATTATTTAAGTCGACCCAGCTTTTATATAAACCATTTGCCCTTTTAATTTTATATTATTTTCCCCTCAGTTAGCCACCTATTTTCCATTGCTAAGTCGGCTTTCACAAAGAAAAAGATATTATTATTGGTTAATTTAAGACTTGCTGCCTTTTATTATTTAAGGAGATAGCTGCAAACTTAGGAGAACCATGATCTTATGGCAGGGGCATGGCATGGTATTCAAGAGGTGAAGATTTCACCTTAGCAACATGCATTGATGCAGATTGGGCTGGTAGCATTGATGATAGAAAGAGTACAAGTGGAGTTGCATTCTTTCTCAACAATAGTCTTGTATCTTGATTGAGTAAGATGCAAGGTTTAGTTTCTTTATCCACAACAGAGGCGGAATATTTAGTAGCAACATCTTGTTGCACTCAAGTTCTTTTGATGAGGCAAACCCTACGGGATATTAAGATAGAATATGATCATCCAATATCCATATTCTATAATAACACAAGTGCAATCAATATATCGAAGAATCCTGTGATGCACTCTTGAACCAAACACATTCCAATCAAATATCATTTCTTAAGGGAGCAAGTGGTAGACTAGTAGGCGAAGTTAGAGTATATTGCCACTTAGGAACAAATTGCAAACATCTTTACAAAGCCTCTTCCAAAAGAGACTTTTGAGTATTTCAGACAAGAGTTGGGTTGATATCCTCTTCATCTAGTCATTGATGAGATGCATTATTCAGGGGGATCTCATCATTGCACTATCTTATAGCTCCGAGAATTCCTTTGGGGGTGATATCCTCTTCATCTAGTCATTGATGAGATGCATTATTTAGGGGGATCTCATCACTGCACTATCTTACGGTTCCAAGAATTCCTTTGCCATTGATGTGAAAGTTAGAGAAGTAGGGAGCAATAGAGACAGGGGGAGTATTACTACATTCACATATTATTTCCATGCAGGGTTGCCATCAATGGCAAAGGGGGAGATTGTTAGAATTATTGTCATTGATGTCAAAGACGTATGGGAGATTGATGGCAAGTTTATCGTCATTGATGTTAAGAAAGATATCATGAATATCACGAAGAAATTTGCTTATCCAAGAAGAAGAAATTGCAATGGCCAAAGGCCACTAAATTGAGTCATTCCAAGGGTTATTTTCTATCCTCACAAGGCAGCTATAAAATAAAATTAAAGTCATACTTATGCTGGCCGACCTCCTCCAGTTTTAGCACCCTCCTCATACGTCAAAAAATTAATTTAAATTATTTTTAATTCATGGAGTCGACCCCTTTATTGTGGCACCCCATTTTGAAAATAATTTTATATTTTTATAGGGTTCAACCCCTTATGGAGCGCCCAAATTTTCTATCAAAGGATGCTTTGAAAGGGTATAAAATAATGAAGAGTTGTCTCATTTATCAAGCATTGTATACCTCCAAAAGGTCGCCTATCTTGGGGAAGATATAAAAATAGTTTGTGGAATGATGAGAAGAATAAGTGTGGAAGATAAATAGATATATCATATAGACACCAGTAGATTTGTGTGAAGAGATTATAATAGAAGATTATTCAAAGGCAAATTTTTGAAGGAGGATTATCAAGAAGAAAAATACTTTGTCTATCAAGAGGTTGGTGCCTCATACTGAGTTGGTGCTCAAGTGTTGGGGATTGGTGTCTCCAATAGGTTGGTGCCTACAAAGTTTGTAAGAGAATTTTATATAAGCAATATTTTTCCGTGGTTTTCTCTCGAAAGGGTTTCCACATAATTCTTGTGTTCTTATTCGTTGATGTTGTGATTTGAAGTTATTGTGGTTGTTAATTTAAAAAGTAAAAGATAGTCTTATACTGATTCACCCCCCTCTCAGTATAAGCGTGTGCTCATCAGTTAGTTGATGAGGTCCCACCTTAGTTTCTTGCACTAGAACATTAGGATTATGTTTTATCAAAGAGTCTCTTCTTGGTAGGGACATTAAGGCCGTGAATGCTCCAAGACAAGCTCTTCATGAGGAAGGTTTGGATTTCTTGGTGTTTGCTAGTATCTCCTCTAGTCGAGATTGATTTCCTTCCACCAAAGAAAGTTGGGTTTGGTTAGCCTTCCAACCTTGTTATTGTTGTATTCCCCTTTCCTTTTCTCATTTGATGTTCTCTCATTTTTCTCATTTCCTTCTTGGTTAGAGCTAGAATTCTCTTGGAGACAAGGGCTTTTTCTAGGTTTATTGGCCTTTCTTCCATTGAAGGAGAGGGGGAGGAGGGGAGGAGGGGTTAGTGTTTGCATTGCTCCAAAATCTTTTACTTTGACCCAATTTTTTTTTCTTGCTAGGTTCTTTAGCTCCTCCAAATCTCACTAAAGTCACATTCAAAAAGGATAGTATCATCCATAGAAGCATATATCCTCAAAAAATCTCAAAAATCTTTGGTTGAAACGATTTTTCCCCCAAAATATCCCTATTTAATCAATCATTATTTTCAACGATGTTCAATGTTTTTAAGGGTTTAAATTGCGAAAAAATCACATAAAAATCACGAATTTTTTTCCCAACCAACTTGTCGCGAAACCTTAACTATGCGAAATCGCTATTTAATTGGGTTTTTTCATTGATTTTAAGCACAAAACTCAGTGTTTTGGGATGTGGTTCACCATCAAAGATTCACTAGATTCCATCAAGTTGCCAAGGCAAATCACAAGTAGGCGACCTTGAATGGACGTATATTTCTAATAGATGTTAAGGACATTAAAATAGAGACACGTTCTTTAGTATGCTTCTACATTTGATTTCATTTCTTAGGCTCATAGTAATGCTTTCCATGTATATAAATCCAAAGACACAATTTAGTGGGAAATAGTAGACAATATCATAAATGCTAAGTAAGGCTTCTATCTTATTTTTTTAAATATTGAACCTTATAAGAGTACTTCCAAAAGTAAATATAGAAAGCTAGACTAAATTGAAACGAAACTCTATTGGCTTGATATCAACCAAAAGTTTTGTTTTTCTTTGAATTCTTGTGATCCTGACTATTCAAAAGAATTTTAACATTTCAATTGTCAACAATAATACCAAGATGGTTGTTTAAATTATCAAGGTTAGGTTAGGACAAATTTCCTTTTCAGATGCTAATAAAGTGATAATTTGGGGCTTCAACTTGACATTGGCCATCAAGTTTTACTGACAAGCAGGTAGAGTAGTGACAATTGTATAATCAAGTGGGAAGCATAAGTATATTCATAATAGTATATAGACATTTTGGAACTAGAAGCAGAATGGTTCCTATTAGAAAGATTAAAAACAACTTGTAGTGCTGAAAAGAATTAATTGTAGCAGTATTTTATATCAAAATGAAGGATTGTTTTGGTTATATTTAAATTTCCTATATATTTTGCAAGCTTAATGCTTTGTTAATTGGTGAAACTCATTGCTTAAATGCATGCCCTGCACTTGTTCAAGAACTACACTCCATTTAGGATCGTCATATATATGGAGGTTTAGAAGACCTACAAGGAGTCCAATAGTAGTACATGAATGCTTTAGACATATATGTGTAGCATTCCATGCATTGTTAAATAGGTATCACACAAACTAATACATGCCTTGAGAGAAGTCATGCCCTAGTCTTGTGGACTTATCTTAATCCCTCCTAAAGCAAGCCTCATATATTTTCTCTTCAACGATCAAGATAGATTTCAGCAACAATTGTCCCATTGAAAGGGAATGGTCCTTGTGCTTTGATTTTCCATTGAAACTTGTACCTGTAATCTCTCAAATTCTAAACTCAAAGTCCATCAATGTTTTTAACTCCATTATCCAGTTATATGCAAAATCAAGGAAAATTTACTTGAATAATAATAGCTAAAATTGTGGCTCAAATAGTTGCTCTTTTCTTTTGTACTAGCAGGTCTTTATTATCTAAGGGAAAAATATTTAACACTCCCATTACTCTTTTACAAATTTGCAAAAATAGTTGTCAATGAGAACATTTCAATATCATTTATGTTCAAGATTTTGTTTCAAAAGCATTTTCTATTACTTTATCTTGAGCTATTTGATTCAAAACCTATTAAATTGAACTTTGCAATAGCTTCCTTTGTCATATAATTTCCCTTTCATACTCTTCATGTAGTTGTCTTTGACATTGTTTTAGAAGTTGTAAGCACTGTTAAATCACAAATATGAACTAGTTGATTCCTGTTTTGTAATTTATGATGTTTGCTCAACAAAGGAAAACAGTCTTTTTAATGACTTTCTTGAGCCTAAGGATTTTGAGATGCTAGAGGCCAACTTGGAAGTCATGAGGTTGAACAACTTAGGAGAGGCTCTGAACTAGGAGCTTCATCATCGGGACTTGCAGCCCTCTAGCATAGCTTTATTTGTAGTAGCAAGAGTCATTGGCTACATTTGATTTTTTGAACTTTGTACTTGTTTATAGGTGACTTTGTACAAACTATATTGTAATTGAAAATTTATCAATTTTAACCATCTAGATATTATTTATGCACTATGAAGCATAAAAGCATAAATCCTCAAAAATCACGATTTCAAAAAAATCTCCATTCGAAACGATTTTTCTCCAAAAAATCCCGATTTAATCAGCCATGATGTTCAATGATTTTCAAGGGTTTAAATTGCAAAAATTCACGAAAAAATCACCCAACCAACCTGCTGCAAAACCCCTACCAAGCAAAATCGCTATTTAATTGACTTTTTTCATTGATTTTAGCACAAAATTGAGTGTTGGTTGTCGGGACGTGATTCACCATCAAATATTCGCTAGATTTCATCATGTTGCTAAGGCAAATTGCAGGTAGGCGACCTTGAATGGACATATATTTCTAATAGATGCTAAGGACATTAAAATAGAGACATGTTCTTTGGTATGCTTCTACATTTGATGTTAAGGACATCAACATGGAATGCTTAAGAGATGTGCTGCTTTTTTCTCTATATTCCACACTACTGTCATTTGCCTTAGGCTCGTAGTAATGCTTTTCATGTATATAAATCCAAAGACACAATTTAATGGGAAATAGTAGACAATATTATGAATACTATGTAAGGTTTTTATCTTAATTTTTTAAACATTTCTAAACCTTATAAGAGGACTTGCCAAAAGTAAATCTAGAAAGGTAGACTAAATTGAAACAAAACTTTATTGGTTTGGTATCAACCTAAAGAGGTTTGTTTTCTTGGAATTCTTGTGATCTTGACTATTCAAAAGAATTTTAACATTTCAATTATCAACAATAATACCAAGGTGTTTGTTTAGATTATCAAGGGTAGGTTGGGATGAATTTCCTTTTTAGATGCTAACAAAGTGTGATAATTTGGAGCTTCAATTTGAAATTGGCCATCAAGTTTTAATGACAAGCGGGTAAGGTAGAAACAATTGTATAATCAAGTAGGAATCATAAGTATATACATAACAGTTATAGACATTGTGGAACCGGAAGCAAAATGGTTCCTATTGGAAAGATAAAATCAGCTTGTAGTGCTGAAAAAAATGAACTGTAGTAATATTTTATATCAAAAATGAAGGATTGTTTTGGTTATATTTAAATTTCCTATATATTTTGCAGGCTTAATGCTTTGTTAATTGGTGAAAGTCACTGCTTAAATGCATGCCTTGCACTTTTAGGGAACTACATACCATTTAGGATCGTCATATATGTGGAGGTTCAAAAGGCTTGCAAGGAGTACAATAGTAGTACATGAATGCTTTAGACATATACAGTGTAGCACTCATGCATGATAAATAGGTACTAGGAAAACTAATACATATGTTGAGAGAAATCATGCCCTAGTCTTGTAGGCTGATCTTAATCCCTCCCAAAGTAGGCCTCATATATTCTCATTAATAATCTTAATAGACTTCAACAACTGTCACATTGAAAGGGAATGTTCCTCGTGCTTTGATTTTCCATTGAAACTTGTACCTATAATATCTCAAATTCTCAACTCAAAGTCCATCAATGTTTTTAACTGCATCATCCACTTATACACAAAACCAAGGAAATTCTACTTGAATAATAATAGCTAAAATTGTGGCTCAAATAGTTGCTCTCTTCTTTTGTACTAGCAGATCTTTATTCCTTATGGAAAAATATTTAACACTTCCTTTACTCTTTTACAAATATGCTAAAATAGTTATCAATGAGAACATTTCATTATCATTTATGGTCATTTGAGATTTAAGATTTTGTTTCAAAAACATTTTCTATTACTCTATCTTGAGCTATTTGAATTAAAACCTATTAAGTTGAACTTTGCAATTGCTTCCTTTGTCATATAATTTCCCTTTCACACTCTTCATATAGTTTTCTTTGACACTGTTCTAGAAATTGCAAGTATTGTTAAATTACAAATATGAACTAGTTGATTCCCGTTTTGTAATTTGTGATGTTTGCTCAACAAAGGAAAACTGTCTTTTAATGAATTTCTTGAGCTTGAGGATTTTGAGATCCTAGTGGCCATCTTGGATAGTCATGAGGTTAAATGACTTAGAAGAGGCTCTGAACCAGGAGCTTAATCATTAGGACCTATAGCCCTCTAGCATAGCTCTATTTGTAGCAGCAAGAGTTATTGGCTACTTTTGATTTTTTGGAACTTTGCACTTAGTTTATAGGTTGACTTTGTACAAACTATATTGAAATTGAAATTTTGTCAATTGTAACCATCTAGTTATTTTTATGCACTATGAAGTATGCTTTGTGCAATGTAATGTAATCAATGATATGAATTTAAACAACAAAATACTATTATCTACAATTAATAGGTTAAACTCTCTATTTTATTTGCTCTCTATATCTCTATGATATGGAAATGCCCTTAAATTTTTTTCTCTTTTTCTACAATTTTTTACGTTTTTTTAAATCTGATTTTTTCTCGATTTTTTCAAAAAAATCTTATACTTTTGGTTTGCCGATCTTTTCCCCAAACAATTTTTGTTGCCATGCTATGAAATATGCTTTGTGCAATGCAATGTAATCAACAATATGAATATAAACAACGAAATCCTATTTTGTACAGTTCATGGGTTAAACTCTCCATTTTATTTGCTGTCTATATCTCTATGCTATGGAAATGCCCTTATTTATTTTATTTTTTTTAAATAGTTTTTTTTTTTCTCTACAATTTTTTATGTTTTTTTTAAATCCGACGTTTTCTCGATTTTTTCCCAAATTTTTCCTGCTATGGTATCATCCTTACCACCCATCTTCCCTTTTGGAAGTTGGGTCTCTGTGCCTCTTGCTCAATGTGGTCTACCGCTAGCACAACTTTTATTTTCTTTTTCTTTTGGTCTTCTATTCTAGCCTTTTGATTACCTTTCTTTCTTGTATTCCTTCTTTTAGATAGGGAGAAGTTATCACTGTCTTGTTTAGTGTGCATTTGAGATTTTGTTTGATCATTTTCTTTTCGTAAGGAGGGGCATTCTTTTAACAAGTGCTTGTACTTATGACAATCTCTACATCTAAAGGGATTGCTTACATAATCCAAAGTTTGGATCCATTCTATTACCCAACTTTTAGAGTGATACTTTTTGGCAATGGCTTGGAGCCTTGGAAAACCTTGACAAATCTAAATCCACACAAATTCGTGACACGACTTGGAAGTATCAATTGGGTTTTCCATTGATTTCGCAATGGTCTCAAAAACATATGAGGTCCAAAACCCATATGGGAGAGCATACAACTTTGTCCAGACAAGGGCTGTGGTAGGCAGCTCCTTTTATGGTTTGAAACCCAAATGCTAATGTTTCATGAAGAGTATTAAATTCTCATGTTCCTAAAGAAGTATGGTCCTCCTTTGAAGAATTTGTCTCGATCAGATTCATTAGCAAAAATAGTAGTGAATTATCCTTGGGCATACAATCTGATCTCAAACTTACTGTTTGTTTTCCAGTTTATACAGCCCATGCAAACAAATCTTCCCTAGGAAGTTGGGCTCCCATGAATCTACAAATAAGGCTTTGGCCAAGTAGAGTTGTCGCATTCTTCTTGATTTTTAAAATATCCAAGTTAATGATTGGATCTTCCTCCAGAGTTGACTAGATCTGCTGCTAGGGGATTTGATTTCTTTTTGCCCACAACCACAATAACTGCTGCCACTTCCTTGCAAGAATTTGTCTAACAGAGATGGAATGGTGTGGTTGGGTGGTGGGTAGAGAGCATCCCCTCCATGCATGACTCATACTTTCAGGATCAGCAAATAAAGAGCCAAAAAGCTTCCAAGGGTGAATTCCAACAGACTGAAGGCTAGAGAATCAACCAATCCAAGCAATCATACTCCTCTCATCTATCAATACAATTCATATCCTTGAAACAATTAACTAAAATTTGTCATTTTAAATTTGCAATGTAAGGGATAATCATGGGATGATTTGTCTATACTGAGGTGAGTCAGAAAAAGAATGGTATAAGAGATAATTTGGGGTATATATATGGCTTACATCATAAAATGGGACAAAAATGAAGAAAGAAGAAAATGAAGCGACAATGCCACGATTTTAAAGTTTAGGTAGAAGGTTGGTGTAGGAAGACATCTCTTGATATGTGAATGAAATCATAAAACAAAATGCATATAATAGAGATTATTGGAAGTAGACCAAGGATTTTGACCCAAGGGAATGGTAACAGATAAAGAGAGCAATGAGACCGATAGCAATAAGATTGAAAATGCAAAAATGATGGAATAAATGTCATTCAAATATTTTAAAGTGGTATAAAGAAGGTGATAAGAATGATTTGTCAAAGATATGAGAGATTGCAAATATTTTTAGGCAAAGGAGCTAAAATCTCTAATAGCTCATGTGACGTATCTACTTTATTGTATATTTGAATTCTGACAAAAAGTCAATATATCAATAAACAATATGTCGATGGCTAGAAGTTATATTGATACAACTTACAAGTATATGAGTTGAAGGATCCATAAATAGCACAAGATGACAATTTATTTCTTGAGTTTTAGTGAGAGAGATACTGGTGCAAGAGTTTAAAAATGTCTTTGAGTATACTGAATAACCTAATTGTGGTACACTAATGTGCTTAGGTTGTTTCTACAAAACAGTTTTTGATGAACATAGTCATTTTTTTCCCTCAAATAGATTGGGGCGCTATTTGTTTGGGCAGAATGTATGCATGATTGCTCTACCTCAAAAATTAATTGACACCTAGTATCACAATTTAGTACTAGATAATATATTATATATAAGCTGGGGAGGCCAATTATTAGGTGAGTTAAATGTCCTTGTTCTTGGTCAATTTGAGATTGATGAAAGTTTTGTGAGCTTTTGAAATTAGAAAGTTGGCTTCTTTGGGTCTTTAAACCTGGTCCTTGCTAGAAGAATACCATTTCACACTTTAGACTTTGCAACATCTATGGTCGTTATTATTTTGCAATGCTTCTTCCTTAATTATTTTTGTGGTAGCATTTTGAGCTTTATATAATTGATAATGTGGGTGGTTGTTTTAAGTAGTTCTCTCGCAAGTATTTCATTATTTGATACAACTTTGTTTTAGGTTTACTTAAACATGCTATGTGCCTTTTTTATTATTTCCCCTAGCATTGTGATACATTTTATTAGTTTAGGATGTTATCTAAATTGAACCATGGAATATTTTGAATTCAGTTCAATTGATGCCATTAATCATAGTTTGCAAACTTGGACTCGGATAATACTCAACTTGGAGAGTACTTGGGAAAATCTTGGCAAAACTTGACACCTTAAAAACACTTAATTTAAAAAAAAAACATATACTTTTTAAAAAATATTAGTTTTATGCAAATTATAGCTACAAAATGGATGAAATGAGTTTGGTGGGGGTTTGGGGGTAACAACCCTAGTGGAGATGATGGGCAGTGTCTCTTGCGAGGGATTGGGGGTAGTGCCCCTAGTAGGCCGGAGTGGTAGTGCCCCCAGCAGGGTTCGAGGGCAGTACAGTATCAAGGGGCGAAGCCCCCACCACCAAGCCCAAATGAAGACCTTCAAAATCACACAAACCTTCAGGGCACACACCATTTTCATAATTTTGAAAAGGAAAAAAAGTGCTTATAAAGCCAAAAAAATAGAGCTTTTGTAGTGTCTTAACCCACATTTTTTTCCTCAACTTTGACATGTTGGCACTATGAGCTAAATGGAAAAATTCGCCAATTTTTTGGTGTGTCTTTGTGAGTACTTGCAAAAAACTTGGCTAGTTTTTCAAAAGCTTGTGGAGAAAATAAAAAGCTGAGTAGCCAAAAACTTGGTGAGTAAAGCTCACAAAAATTTGTGAAGCAAGAAAAAGAGCAAGTAGTCCAGTGTGTCATCTATGGCCATTAATTGCACATACTAGTTTGTATGACCAAGTTAAGCAATCTAAGCAGTGTTCCACAGGGACGCACCCCCCCAACCCCCAAAAACCCTACGTTTCCTAGATGTTCCCGCCTCGAAGACTTGGGGGGGACACCCCCCCACTAGCCCACCACCAACGCTGCCATCCCACCACCAGCATCATCGTCTCCAAGACGCCGCTAGGACTTCGATGACGCTAGGGTGTCCTCAAGACATCTAGGGGACTCCTAGTTGTAGTCAGGCATAGTCGGTCGTCAGTCGTAGTCGGGCATAGTCTGTCATCGATCGTAGTTGGTCATAGTCGGCCGCAGTTAATTATATTTAAATAAAACCATAGTTGTAGTATGAATAATTAATGTAATAAATGTCATGTGCATTCGAGTAACTAAGTCACGATTAGTGGTAACGGGTTGTTATGAAACGTCACGACCATTGGTTGCTCAATGACCGCCGAGCGTTATATGCACTCAATTTCTGTAGTCGGGAACATGTTGGGATGAATATGGTTGATAGTATTGTTGATATTTCTATGATTGTACATGGTGACATTTACTGGAAATGAATATAAGCATCTCATAATTCAAGCATATTATGTTTTCCACGCTGTTGTTCTATTCCATGTTCTCCATATAGTCTAGTTTACTTCCGTAGTATGTAGTACGTTGAATTACACCTAGTAAAGTAAACACTAGTTGTCTCCAAGATGTATAATTCTTATACATCCTTTTATAACTATGTTTTCAAGTACTATATGTATTTCAATACCCTGCCGTTCCTAAACTTAGGCCCCTGGTTCCCCACGTCCCCGCGCCCCCCTGTCAGCAAACTCCGTGGAACTATGAATCTAAGAGAATCCCTCATTTCTAAGAAACTATTTTAGCAAGAACAAAGAATTTAGATCAATGTAGGAATAAATAGAGGATGCAGAGAGGTTCTAAGGAGATTTGAACACGCAGGAGCTATGAGCAGCTGAAAATAATCCACACTTTTTGGGCTTGGCTTAATACAAACATGCACAATAGGTTTGGCTAAAGATAAACCAGCACAATAGAAAATAGGTTATACAAATGAGTTCATACTTAGTCAAACCTCAAAACTGTCCATGCAAGACAAATTAGCAGACCCAGATGGATCTGAGGTAGGTCAAATGCTTGGAATTTCAACTTTTTGAAGGCTTTTGCTAATTGGGATTTGTAGTCAGTCTAGTTTATGAGTTTGTGTATAAATACACCCCTTGAGGGTTATACAATTCATCTTAGTTACAGTGTTTTGGAGTTTCAACATGTATGTGCAGCTGAGTAGAATTGGAGAATTAATTGTGGAAGCAAGTCAGAAGACAAGGCAATCTTAGGGGTATTGGAGAAGTATTGCAAAGTCCCTCAATGTTCTTGGAGAGCTGAAGAAGATAGATTATATTGCAAATCTTGCATGGAAATGGTGGCACAAGGAGGCACAATCCTATTGTTTTGGAGTTTCCCCGTTTAGGTTCCTTCAGGATAATCTTATGTTAGTTCTGTTCTTCTTGCATGTCTTTTATTTCTTGCTTTCTTGCAGCTCATATATGCAACTGCTTACATCAAGGCAATATACTATTTTCTTAAGTAAAAGTACTTAAGAGCATAGTTCGTAGAAGAATCAGAGAGTACTTGGCAAGCCCAAAATTTTCAACTCAGAAAAAACTCGACAACTTAAAAAATACTAAAATTTCCTAAAAAAATTAAAAAACACGTTTTTTTTTTTTCAAATGTAGGGTTAAACAAATGAAAACTTGTGTCAAAAATGCGTCTAAACCCATGTTTAACCTCACAGGCATGTTGGAACCCTCAATTCACCTCCCAGGTGCATTTAAATCACATTTATTTATTTATTTTTTCTGTCGGAGGGTTAAATTCATGTATTTTTCCCTATTGGCGTGACTTTGACTTTTAACCCTTTCGATGCATTTTTGATCCATGGTTTTGACCCTGTCAGCATTTTTGACTCGCGTCGAGATTTATCCTCGAATACTCGCCTAAAAACCTGTGAGTTTCCTGCAAAAAGTCGGGGAGTTAGCTATGGAATATCCATTATAAATATAGATCAGGATGCCATCAGAACTGTGAGTTATTTTTCTATGTTTCTCTGTAGTCTGCCTCTTTTCTTTTTCTTCTTTTTCTGGAGGAGTGTCACCAAGTTTTGGTACTTTTGGAACCTCCCAGATTTTCCATTAGGCACGTGATTGCTAACATATTCTTTGGAGTGACTCACTTTTACATACCCTCTATAGATTGCTCTTTTTATTAGTCATTTCTGATGTTCCCACCCATCAAAGATGACCAAGCAATGCATTAGATTTTTAGATTTATCTGTGAGGCTCCATTGTACATGATAATTACAACAGCCTGTTATCATTAAGATTGGCAGCTACTAGGGCCTGTCAGGTTACACTTTTCTCATTTGCACTTGTTGGGTTTGAGGTTAACATCTTCATTAGCAAGTGATTCTGCTAACTGATTAAAACTCATAGGGATCTGCTTGAGCTGGGACTTGATTAACATTTAAGCCTTATCTGTGTACTCAACTGTTAATATCTGAAAGTTTCCAACCAGAACAATTTCTGACATCCTTTATAACATTGACAACAGAAGATGAGAGCCTTTCAATTGAGTGGCTCATCAAATCTCTTGAGAGATCTGTTTACAGGCCTTGAAGAATTGGTAATTCGTGAAGCCCAAATGATAGAATTCATTCCTTGGCCCTTATAATAGGTCAAGATAGATTTTCTGTTCTGCAAGTACATGGCAACTCTATCATCTGCTCATGTTTGTGTATTAAGGCTTTGTGACAGCAAGAACCCTTGATTTTGCATATCCGCTTGCTCTTTCTTTTTTCTCATTTCTGTCCTTAAGCAGGAAACGATGTTAAGAACGTCAATGACTTGATTTCAATGTTTTAGTGCTAGTGGTGATATTATATATCTGGAAATTGCCATACTTATTCCTTCTGTTAATTTATGAAATTATGTAACCTGGGCTTTGACTTTGATTTGTTAATACACCGTTTTTAAACATGGAGCTGAGATTTTATTATTCCCTCATTAAATCGATCATGTTTTTCTTGGTTTTCTGATTAATATAATGTTGGGTTCCACATCACAATCTCAATTGGGGTGTTCTTGATGAAATTCATATTGATTTATCATCTGTAAGGAGAATTCTTTGATAATGATTTCTCACATGGGCTTTTGTTTGTATTGGAATTGAAATGCTTTATTTGGATCTGATACATGCTACAGGTTGTTGCAAGTTGCTTGTCTTCCCTTCAAGAAATTTTAACATTGGAAGGGAATGCTTCAGAAGAAGCATCCAAAGAGAGGGAGTTACTTCTTAGCAAGCCAGTGATCTATTTCCTTTTGAACAGGTATATTTCATCCATTCAGTTGTCAAGAGTTCATTTAAATGTGATGGGATTTACATGTCCATCTTGCAAGAAGAAACATGAGATGAAGTTGAGGTGTGTCCTTAGGGTGGGGTACCATTTATGTTTTAAAGATTGAAGGCTTGAGGAAATATGCAAAATTTCCTAGGTATTGAACTTTTAAGTGGTCCTATGCATAGAGGAACACATTAGAACAATGTTGTGAATTACCTTTTAAGTAACTTGACAATATAACAAGAAAATTTGGTGTGTTGAGGATAAATAAAAAAGGAAGGGTCCTGAACAAAACAAATACGACACAAAAAATCCAAACATAGCAATTGACTATCACACACCAGAGGCTTAATTTTTGTTAGTGGTGCTTGAAGTTTTGCTACTTGTGATGCTCTTTTGTTTTCATTTATGTTGCAGTTGAAACCGTTGTGTTTGACTCAACCTAAATGTTTGGATTAGCAACTAAAATGTGCAAAAGTATGGCAGTGTTTGCCTAAGTTATCCAAAAACTCAAATACCAAACTTTTTTTTTTCTGAAAACAATAATTATATTTTCTAATACAATACAAAATCTAATGCATACCTGTAAGGATTAGCAACTACATGGCCCTTGTTTTGTATCTGCATTTCATATTAGTTTTTTTAGCATATGTTCATTGTATTTGTACTGTGTACAAATATATCATAGTCAATTCCAATTTTTAGGCTATATAGTTAAGATGTATATAGTTGCTTGCACACATATATAAACATTAGCATTCACACATTTTTCAAGTATGACTAACTTGTCAATAATGGATCACAAGTATGGGATGAACACATTCAAAGGACTGCTGAGGTATGACATAAAGCAGATATATATCCATTAAAATTTAAAGTATATTAAAATTATGTTGCTAGTTTGGGTTTGGCTGTTCACCTGTTTTTTCCCCTATATCCGGTACAGCTGGATCTGGCTGTACAATATATATAAAATATTAAATATTAAAAATATATGAAAGTAATCATAATCTGCACAAAATGTACATAATTAAATACAGAGCACAGCTGATAATTGATAATTTGATGTCAATCATCAAATGCCAAAGAGAAATGAAAATGGTTTATATCAGTGCCACTGCACATGGAGAATCAATCCAAATTATCATATTGGTCTTAGGGTTAGTTAGGTTCTTTTTAGTTTTTTTTGTTGTTTTTTTCTTTAAAAAAGTAACATTTTTTTTTGTGCCAAGTGGATTCACCAAGGGTTTTGCCCTAGGTTGTGGATTTGGTTTGGTTACTTTTGAAGATAGCCCCAGCCAAATCCGCAGGTCTGAGGCAAGACCCTGGTCAGTTGGACCTGGACGAGGATCTGTAATGGGTATGGGTTCAGCCAGGGTTCTTGTAAAAGGTGGTAACAGTGATTAAAAGTAATATTAGATATATGTATATATGTGCAACATGTTGGTTTTTTGGAAAAACAGAAGGAAACATAATAGTATTGAAGGTTTAAAGTATATAAAGTTGTTTAAATTAAAGGAATGATTACTCATGGAAATTAGTCATCATAGAGATGAATTAAATATGCATGGTTCAAAACTCCCATAAGGATTAAAAATTTAATTTTTTTTAGACTGCAGGAATTGGCTCAACCCCCCTATAACCTGTAGTGCACTGGGCAAACTTTTTAACGTGACCGGCGATGCTGGTGTGGCATGCCCTCTGGTACAACATGGACGAGGGGATTAAAAGTTTAATTTAAAATGATTGTGGAAGCTCCAATTACTTAACAAAGTAAAAGACATTTGGTTTAGTGGGTTGGTCCCACATTGATTATAATTCTGATACAGAGGCAGCTTATAAGGTATTGCACAGGCTATAGCTTTGCCAATTGGGAAAGAAGCTATAGAGTGAAAATTCCAAAGCGATTAATTTACCAAAAGTATCTTTCCCCTGTAAAAGAAATGACTGTGGAAGCACCAATTACTTTCAAAATAAAAGATGATAAGTTGATTGGGTTGGTCCCTCAATATTAATAATTGTGAGATAAGGGTGGCTTGTAAGGCATTACATGCACTAAAAGCTTTTGCAGTTGGGAAAGACCCTAGAGGGTGAGAAGCACAAATGGTAGCATTTTTCTTAATCACTGTTCCTCTTCCATGTTAGCAAATCCTTAGAAGTTGTTATGTGCTTTGTTGCTCCCTTTGACTTGTGTTCATTATCAACATCATGAGGGAAAAGGTCTCTACAGAAATGACTATTCATGGAAATTGGTAATCATATAGATGAATTCAATACACACGGGCCAACCATCGTATAGATGAATTAAATGACTATTCAGGCAGTTTGGTTGTGTCATCTCAGTCCTTTGTCCCCTTACTGATTGCCACACACCCCTTTTATTTTATTCATATGCGGGCTTCTTGTCTTGCTTGGCCTGTTGTTTTTTCTGTCTCTGAGGCATATGCATATTTTCTTGTTCATTCGCTTTCTCTCTCTTTCTTTTTCATTCTTAGTGGTTATAGTTTCCTGTTTTCTCTTTGTTTTTTTGTAGCCTTTGCTCCTTTATAGATCTTTTTATCTGGTAGTTGTCTTGTGGTGATGTAGGGTTTGTTATTTGTAGGCTTCTGTTGGGAATTTATTCATTTTTATTGTTTATATACATAACTATATATTTATGTAGATATCTATGGGTTTGCTCATGTCCTTTTAGACTTTTTCATCTTATATTTTCTTTTATTTATTTTCATTCTTATATTTATACACACATATGTATGTATGTATAAACAATTGATCATAAAAAAGGTATGAATAAACAATTTATTTTCATGTCTTATACATACCTTTTCATTTATATTTAAAGCTTTGGTGTTTTTTACTCTGATAATATATATATATATATATATATATATATATATATATATATTCATTGCCTTAATTGTTATTATATTTTGGTATTAACTATACATATTAGTCTTTTTTAATTCTGGTTTTGGTGGGCTCTTTGTCGTGCTTATTTTGTGTTTTTTTCTCTCTGTTATATATATTAATTATTATTTATTTATACATATTTATGCAGATAGATCACCTATACTTTATATTTATAATTCTTTGTTCCATTTGTTTAGTTAATTTATTATTTATTTTCATTGATCGGCTTATTTATCATCTTAGTCTTTAGATATGGTTTTTTTTGTCTTTCATACTTAATTTATTCTACTTTTGTCTTCATCTTATTATTGACTCATTCACTCTCCTTTCCGTTTATCTCTTCGTTCCTTCTATTTTTGTTCTAGTAATTTATATATATAGTTTTCCTATTTGCGCTTATTTATTTGTGTAATATATAAAGTTATTTGTTTATTTTATTTGGTTTAATTTTTTTAGTCAACATATATATATATATAGTTAATATGTATTCACTTCCTATTCTTAACTACTGTTCCAATAAAATTTTTTTTATCTTATTTGTTATCTCAGTTATAGCCTATATATTCATATTTTATCGAGTATTTCTTTAGTTAGAAAATTTATCTTTACATAAAGCTTTTTAATATTTTGTATGTATAGTTAAATTATATTTATTCGCTATGTATATACTCATAATTTTTATTATATTTATAGGTTGCCTATATATATTTTTCTGTATAGCTACATATATAGTTAATTTATATTCACATTTAATTGTTTATATATTCTTTTTTTTGATATTTATAGGTCACCTTTATAATCAAATTTTTTATGTAATAGATATATGTATTTGTTTTGGTTCAATATATTGAGCTACTTATTTTCATAGTTTGTTTATAGTTTTTGTCTTGCTTGAGCCATCCTTGCCTCAATCTCTGTGTCGCCTCTCTCTGGCCCCCCTCTCTTTCTTGGTCTGCAACTAACCATTTTTATGTCTCTTGTAGCTCTCTATCACCCTGATGATGGATCATGGAGTGTGATCTGAAACATTGATGCAAAAAACTCTTACACAGTCTAATCCAAAAACAACAGTGATCAATCGTACAAAGATTAAAAATGCCCAGGGAAGCTCTAATTACAGTTTAAATTACTATAAAATAAAAATATAAGTATTAAAGTTTACACTATAGAACCAGTTTTGAATGAAAATGTGTCCTGAGTGTTCAAATTTAATGCTTTAGAGATTTTAGGGGAAATGGATCTTTCTAGTATTTAGGAAACAATGCATTAAATGTTCACTAATTTAGATTTAAATAACAAACTGGTAAATGTGATGAGTGATGTTCCATTGATAAATACTTTGAAATAATGCATTATGTATTTAACATAGTTACATAACTATGAATTCTTGTAACATTTCTATCAAAAAATATAATGTATGCATTCAATACAGATTTATATGTACCTTTAAATCCAAGAATAGTGGCTTAGTGGTAGGCTAGATTAGTAAAGTACATTAGGTTAGTTTTTTTCTTGTTTCCATTTTTTGGTTTTGTTAATATTTTGTTTCAAGTGTCATTGTGCATTGAAGTTGTATCTGGACACGATAGAGCAGTATTCTGATGGTGTATCTGGGCCTCTCCAATGGGTATCTGAGCTATTCGTGCTCACATTGATATTGGGTATGCTAGATATATGAGTGTACACCCTTCCTAGGCATATCTGGTAAATTAGTTTATAGATGAGTGAAAACCAAGGCACAAATATTGTAGGGTTTCTTGAATGATATTAAGCTCTTTTGTTATTTGATTAGTCAATACTTTTTGTTCTTCTGTCTTTGTAGAAGCTATTCTTTAGCTGATTATGTTTGTCCAGATCATTCAATAGATTGGTTTCAGTGGAATAAAAGAAAGAGAGGTATTATCATCTATCAATTACTAGTGGAGATAACCTTCATCAAATCAGAGAGTAAGCTGGATGAAATAGAGGCAGTGCTTCCTGTCATCTAATGGAAATATATCTTAAGTTGTTTAAGTAATGCATTATATTTTATCTTCACATGCTGTTTTTCTAGTACAATTTATATGTGTTTTAATAAGATTCAAAGAGCAGACTGTGAAATGTGCAAGATGATGCTCCATTTATAGTTACAAATAAAAATAATGCATTACAACTTTCACATAAACATTCTGTATACATTTCCATGAAAATATAAAATCCATGTCTGCTGCACATATTTATGCATACCTAAAGAATCCAGTAAGTAGCAAAATAATAAGTTCACATTCACTTAGTAAAGTAATCAGGTTAGATTTTCTAATTTTTTTAATGTCATTGAGTGTCAGACGTATCAGGATATGACCTAATCAGCTATGACCTGTCCAAGTATGGTCTAGATAATGCAATTTCTTATCAGGATAGAACACGACATATCTGCAGATATCCAAAATTTGTCTAGATTCTATATTGATGCCTGTATTTGAAGGACACACTTGATATGTGTATGTGGTAGCTTAGCTGCTCAATAAACTAAAACCTAGATAAAAGCGGACTTAAGAAGACACTAATTGATGTTCTAATTCACATGCTTTGAAAGAAGAGGCAAATAATGAACATTCTCTTATTTTACAGTATGGGTTGATTTTTATTTCTTTTAATTGCTATTCATGTTAAGAAGTTTTCCATATGAGCTACTTTGATTAATAACAAGGTACTTTGAGAGCTTTGTATTTTAACATATGCATCATATGTAGAAGCTTGTAGGGTGCACCCAGTTTCTAATGTGGCAAATCTCATGTTAAAGTTTCGTAACTCCTTTTGAAAAATATTGCAGGATGAGGGAATTCAGTGAGTGGGCTCAGTGCCTTGTACTTGATTTAGTTTCTAAGTATGTTCCTTCTGAAAGCAGTGAGATTTTTGACATAATGAATCTTCTCGAGGATAGGCTACAGCATGCAAACAGTGCTGTTGTCTTGGCTACAATTAATGTATTTCTTCATTTGACAATTTCCATGGCTGATGTGCACCAACAGGTAAATTTTGAAAAGGATTTCAATGTAAATAATGTATATTTTTCTTCAGCAGCTGCAAATGGAAAACCTTACTGCAAGCCTAGTCATATTATTAGATCTGCCGATTGTAGTTGACTCTTCTCTCATTTTATTGAAAATTTTAAAAAGATGTAGGGGCACAATTTGAAGCATTTTAAATTGTGTAATATATGATATATGTGTTCTTTGAGTTTCACTGCTTTTAAATATATTTTATATAATGAATTTGATCACATATAATCTTGTTTAACTGTGTTAATGGTCTAGGCTCACAAAAGTAATTTAGTAATGTTCTTGTTTTTCAATTACTTAAGGCAGGTCCAGAATAGGGGATTTCAAAATCAAGATATTATTTATTTTCTGTATCTTGTTCTTGTGTATTATTTCTTTTACTAAGTTGAGATCTACAATTACACACCTAAGATGTCTCTTTGAAGATGAGTGAGGCAAATCACTCAAAATGTCTGAACTAGAGATACCAAGGCAGTTCACCCAGAACCCACAAGATGAATACTTGCAGAAGCTTTCATTCACTAATCTTCTAATTAGCTTATTTCTATTTTATATATTTTCAGAGAAGAAAATGAAAGTACCATATTATTTGGAAGTGCCTATCTTCTAACTATAGGAGAAAACATGATGTGCATTCTTCATGTATTCTGTTTAAATAGTTACTGTAATATCAGCATAATTGAAGCAACATGAGAGACAACATAGGAGATTGAAAACTTCTGGAATGAAAAGTAGGTGCAAGGAAGCTTCTAAAATAAGAAATGTAGGTGTACATGGAAGCTTCACAAAATTTACATAAAGTCCATCAAAGATATATATTAGTTACATTGTTAACTAGTCCATATGACCATCTCGTCAATTTCTTTTTGCTTAAAGGAAACTGCTCCCAGATTCTGTTTTAAATTTGGAAAATGCTACTCAAAGGTTGATGAACTGTTCCGACCGACCAAGAACTCAGTACTAGATTTATTCCTATTAACTGTCTGTGGACACAAAGGAGAGTATTTTCATTCAAAGGAGGCTGAAAAACTTGAAATTGTGTCTTTGGGACAGGAGACTATCTCTTCCAAATGCGCCTGCTCATAGAGTTTAAGCTGACAAACATTCACAACATCATGAATACCAAGCCAAGAAGGAAGATCTAGTTGAAAAGATTTTTGCCCAATCTCTAGAAAAATGGTATAAGTCCCATGCATTATAGGTTTGGTCTTATGATGTTGTATAGATCTAAGCTCTTTGATTGTTCAGGTAGACCCAGATGTTTTCACTATCCTGAAAATGTGGATAAATTTCGTTGATCAAGGTTTTTATATTTGGCTCAAGTGGTCGATAAAATATCATGTGCATGGACTTTAGCCAAATGTCGAACAAAGCAAGATGCCTTATCTTGCTCATTTTGTTGATGAAATGAAGTAGCTGTGAGGAGAGCTGCCCAAATCTCATAGGGATGAAGGTGCTGATGCCCATAGAAGACCTCAAACGGAAAATGTCTTTAGAGACATGGGTAGATTTATTTTAATTTGTAAACATACTGCAACACATGAAGATATGTATCTAACTAGCTAGTTTGCTGATGATCAGTGCAGAGAGCAAACCAAGGTATGGTTAACTACTTCAGGTTGACTGTCAATTTGTAATGAAAGGATGTAGAAATCTCAGCTGACAACTAAGGATTTCACAAGGGTTTCTTTCAAGTGACTACAAAGTTCGGAGTGCCGATTAGAAACAAAGTTGAGTGGTAAATGAAAGGTACATGCTAGAAGCCTCTATGGCGTTGTTCCATGGAACAAAAACATCCATCTTAGAAAATCAATATATAGCAACAAAAATACCTTCATGCTTCCTAAAAGTAGGGGGTAGTCCACTTGTTACACCCCGAATTGTAAGCTACTACGTAATAGTATTGCTTAGGGCCGAATGATTGTAATGAGAACTCAATGCTTGAATAAAATGTGTACCTTGTTATCAATATGAGTGTTGTTACATTTAATGATTGTCTCATTTTAATGTATTACTATTGATGTCATTCTTGGTGGATTAATGCATATTAAGTTATAGAATTGTTAATATTCTAACTTGTGAAATGTTATGTATACTGTTTATGTTGTGAACATTTGACTTCCGTGGACGTATGTGAGTGGATGCAGGTATATGTACCATTCCTCCAGGCGGAGGGGAAATATCACTTGGGAGAGGGGCTTGGTCGGTTAACCGGTAATGTGAACTATCTGAGCATACACACACTTCACAATAGAATGAGTAACTGAGTCAGTTGTGTTAGATGAGTCATCCATAGTCATAGATTGGCATTAGGAGTTGTGTCTTCTTCTGTACATTTTATGAGAGATGTTTATCTGTTACTTGTCTCATGGTATTAAGTTCATTACAAAGGTATCGTATATGAATGTTAGTAAATAGGGGGGGTACATATATATATATATACAGTATATGCACGTATCCATATGTATATACATATCGATACAAGCTTGTGAAATGGATATGCTCACACAGTTGCATCGATATGGTATGCATACATATACATGCATAATAAGGTATATATGGACATATATATATGCGTGTATATGTACACAACCTATTATATGTGGATATTAATAATATTATATTATTATTGCCTGTTGATTTACATATACACGTATATGTATATATGTATAGATACATATATTAACATATCGGAAATAACAATTGGCTTACGATATGTTTGCAGGAGTTATATATATATATATATATATAATTATTGGTTACTTTAATACTTATAAATATATATATATAATAGTTTAAATATAATGGAAATCAATATTTGATTAATTATCATCACATACTTAGGAAAACGAACTATTCCCTAAGTATTATGGAATCGACCTTTTCTTATTTTCATCATGAATTAAATCGAATAGTTTAAAATTGGTAAAACATACGAAGGAAAATATTATGTTCATAGACGTTAGACTTCAAAAGGTCGAAATTCAAATATTTGTTGTGTTAAACTTCCCGTGAATATGAAAAATGGCGGAAGAGAAACTTGCACGCCTGTTGAAGCGCTCGACCTAGGGAAAAATGCTAACGCGGATTTTAGTGTGTCAATGGACGCCTGAAATTAGCGATTATATTGAGAAATTTATGAGAGACTTTGTCATTCAAAATATCCCTTGCTCGTTGAATCACGCCTTAGCTGAAGGTGTCGATTTCTCCTCTTTGAATGGAGTCAATTTGAAACTTTCTTCACCTACTGTCAAAATAATGGTCGAATCAGCTTCTCAATTCGATGAGTAAGGGGTTTTTTGCTCGCCACATACTAGCCGAAGTAGTCAATCGAAATACCTGTCGATTGCCATGCCTTCCCGTGAGGAATGCGTTGCATTTTGAGGCTCTATATAAAGCCTTCTTACTGCTGTGAAATATCAATTTCTTATTAGCATTCTCTTATTCGGATGCTTATTCTCACATATTCGCATTCTCATTCTCATTCTCATTCATACTGTTCATTCATCAAAGTCATTCTTTCTGCATTCATAGCTGTTCTCATTGCCAGATTGAGCTTGCGTATTTGCAAGAATATGCTTTCAATTTCTGGAAGTGTGAATTATTCACAAGTCTGATTTTCATCTTATCATACTGTTGGAAGTTTGGATCACCATAATTTTGAGCCTTAGTCAAGAAGCTGACCAGCTGTGTAGTAATCATTGAGAGCATTTTTTGTGAGAGAAATATAGTAAGAACAAAGGAATTCTGTAGTCTGGAAGTGCTGCAAGTGTAGACCACATCATCATCATCCAAGGAAAGGTTAAACCAAGCATGGTTAACTATTTCTCTATACATTTCATCTTTGATCTTTAATAAAGTCATGTTCAATATCTTTGTTAGATAAATGAAGTTATTTGCTGCAGCATAATGTTTTCAAGTAGACTGTCCAATAGCTTGCATTTAAGTGAATATGTCATAGATGATGCATGATTGTTGAAGAGAGTATTTATTTGTCTTGAAAGGTTAGATAATGCATTTAGTGTTATTGCTTTACTTGTATGATCTTTGTATAAGGAGAGTATTCGTTACCTTAGATATTAATACTAGGACTGTGATGAGAGCTCGAATTCAAGTACAATGTAGCCAGCTAAGTTATTAGTTTAACTCAGGAAAGCTAGCTAAACTCCTAGGAAATAATTATTCCCGTATAGGATAGAATAGGAGAAGTACTTGCGATGCAGATTCATCCCAGTAGGAATACTTGATGTAGGATGTCTTTGGTACGGATTACCATGATAGGACAAAAGACCTATGCATAGTGTAAGATAGCCTTAAGTCAAATCAACCCTGAATAGTGTATGTGACAGTTGACCCTCAGTAGAGATATTGTACGAACACTTTGGTCAAAGTAGTGTAATGAACAAAACATCCTCGTAGACTGGGCAATGATTACACTGTCAAGATCATCGTGATCCTGTATTGCATACTAGATCGAGAGTTTACTAGATGTACAGGTTCTAGCTATGTAGGACACACCACTATGGTCAGTCGGTTTTACAGTATCGGTTACCCTACCAATCTCTTCGTTGAAGGGAGGGCCATCTATTGAATTGTAGATGTGCGGGGGACCGCATTATAAGTCTATGGTTGGCGGAAAAGCGCCCGAGTGATGTTTCTCCTCCTTACCAGGCTACTGGAGCACTGAGATTTGAAAGGCAAATTCCTGGACCTTCTTACCACTATTAGTTCAAAAGCTCAATGAGCTGTGTATGTACACGTATGTATGATTATTCTGATGTTCATTCGAAAAGAAGAAGTTTCTTTGTTGAAATATATTGTCTTATTCATTTGAAAAGAAAAAGATTTCAAGTTGATAGTTAGAATGTATCTTATTTAATTGTCAATGAAAAGAAAAGAAATGTTTTATAGTATTTTCTTGATGCATGTTATCTATGTTAAATCCTGTAGATTAAGAAAAAAAATCTACGTAAGGGTCAGGTCGTTACATGTGGTATTAGAGCTACCAAGTTAAACACCGAAACCTATGAGCTCATCAGCTTTCCTTTCCAACATAATCTAATGTTGTGAAACTTCTTGTGTCAGGATGGTACGTATTAGATTGACGGCTTGCAAGTCCGTAATCGGGAACGAACGTTACCTCAGGGCCAAGAAAGAAAAAGAGGCCATCATTAGAACTATCGAGGGAACCAACTACGATAATGCAATCTGGTTGAGTGATATTGAGAGTCTTAGCCATGCATTGTCTTAGATCAGTGATGTGAAGAGAAAGATGAGAATGGAGGCTATGTACAACTACTTACCCGCCATCTCATCGAAAAAGTATGAATCTTTACCATTGCCAAGAACATGCCATCTGAAGAAAGCGCAAGTCCTTCATTTATCATTAGGGATCCTAGAGTTCAACCATTGGCCGAAGTAATATCAATCTCGTCAAGTAAAGAATCTGAAGGTTATACACCAAGGACACCGTCGGACGAGAAATGGTCTCATGAACAAATGTCTGCAAAAGTTGTGGACCAATTTGTTGATGAACACCATATTGATAATACTCCCTGCAATTATGTTTCGGACAATAAATCCGAGGCTTACTATCCATTTTGGGATAGACATGAACAACTGAGAGACGAACAAAAAGATTGGGAGCAACAACTTTCTCAATCTGTAGGATACACCCCTTTAAGTTATGTGTCTGAGAGTGAATCCGATGGATACTCTCCCCTCGACTATTTGAACAATCGATCAATGTAATCGAAAGGATTTTGAATCCTCTTTTATGAATAAAACTGTGTGTTTGCAAAGAAAAATACTTGTCTTTTATGTTTATGTGAATGTATGTTGCTTCATAAAAGTACTTGATTAAATAATTAAGGCTAACATGAACAAAATATCCAGGTTAATTGGAAAATATAACCATGGTTAAAACGTGTGAGAGAGCAAGAAACAATCTCGGAACCAGCCAAGAAGGAGGACAAGGAGCTACAGGAATGGAAGCTCGATCAGACCAGATCCTCGCTAGGTTAACCAACCTAGAGCAAGCAAAGGATAAGGAAAAGGTTATACTGGACATTAACTTGGAAGAAGAAAGCTCTTCCCATGAACAAGAAATAAACCGGAATCAAGATAATGAGAAATCCCCCACACCATCCTTCAAAAGAAGAAAGAAGTTGGTAACCATTGAACTATCTCGGGATATGAAGAAAATATACCCACCTAAGTTCAATGGAAGCGTTGGAGGGGATGACGTTGAAGTTTGGTTGGTACAAATGGAAAAGTACTTCGAAATAAGAAATTATGACGAAGTAACTAAGGCAGCATGGGGAGCGTACCAGTTAGCAGGAGAAGCCTCTAACTGGTGGATGAATAAAAAGATGGAACTCAATATCAGTTCATGGAAGTTGACTTGGGATGAATTTGTGGAAATTTTCCGCAAAATATGGTTACCCCAACTCTTTTATGACCAAAAACTGACAGATTTCTAGGAGCTTAAGCAAGGAACCATGACAGTGCATGAGTACCGGGAGAAGTTTACTTGACTTCTTCGTTATGTTCCTATTTACCATAAGGATGAACATTTCCGTATCAGGAAATTCATCTTAGGACTTAATGGCAAAATTGGTGGCGAGGTAGACATGCACGGTCCAACTACCATGGACCATGTATATGAGAAAGCCATTAAGCAGGAACAGAAGTTGAGGGCAGACTCTAACCGTCAGGAAAAGGAGCAGAAGAAGGAGACTGAAGTTTCAGCTAAGGCAACTCCTAAGAAAGAAGAACCTGTGTAGAATACTGTCAAGTGTAAGGGAAAGAGAACCTATTACAACGAAAAGGATTTCAAAAGCGATCGTAAGAGAAACAACTCAGGTTTTGGTAATGCGGGCAAGACTAGTGAAAGCACTAGTAAATTTGGAGAAGTTATGGGGAAAAGAGGACCACCAACAGGGTGCTTTATTTGTAAAGGGGATCACTATGCAAGAGAGTGTCCCAACAAGACCTCTGGATCTCAATCGTTCGGGAATTCATTACCTAGCTAGCAGGCTATGTTTCAACAAAGGATTCATGCTGCACTTGACGATCATCAAGCTGACTACCAGGTGACGCCAATTGAAACACTAGGTACTCTATTTGGTTTTCCTATTTCTATTCTAATTGATACGGGTGCTACTGAAAATTTTATTTCACCCAAAATAGCAAATAAATTAATTAGGAAGGTAGGGCATATGGCAAAGACATGGAATGTTGAATATGCAAATAACACAAAAGCAAAGGTGGATAAATGTCTATTCAAGGCTAGGATAGAGTTTCCCAATTTTGTTACTGAAGTCAACCTATATGTCGCTCCGCTAGGATCATATGATGTTATCCTAGGTATGAACTAGTTATGGAGACATAGGGCCATAGTTGACTGCAATGCCAAAACAGTTAAGTGCCTAGATGACCAAGGGAACCAAGTTAGAATCCAAGGAATACCCAAAGAAGTAAGAGTTCGACAAATCTCGGCAATGCAACTTAAGAAAGTTGATAAGAAAGGGTTGTAAACTCTTTGCCGTGAAAATTGACGAACTGGACTATGGAAGTGAAGAAGCTGAATACCAAAGTCAACAAGAGATAGAAGATGGAGAAATTATGGAAACTGGAGAATCAGATATTGAAAAGTATCCAGTTCTGAGAGCATTTTCTGATGCATTTCTTGAGGAGCTACTAGGATTACCACCCAAAAGAGTTTTTGACTTTTCAATTGATATAGTTCTCAGATTGGAACCCATATCCAAGGTACCTTATAGGATGACCACTATGGAACTTATGGAACTAAAGACGCAATTAGATGAATTTTTGTCCAAAGGACTAATAAGACCAAGTATCTCACCTTGGGGAGCACCTGTAATATTTGTCAAAAAGAAAGATGGAACATTGCGGTTGTGCATCAACTATTGTATGCTTAACAAAACTACGGTTAAGAATAAATATCTGTTTCCACGCTTAGATGATCTATTTGATCAGATGAGAGGTGCAACTGTATTCTCGAAAATAGATTTGAGGTCTGGATATCACCAGTTGAGAGTTAAAGATGAAGATATCTTTAAGACGGCATTTCGAACTCGCTATGGACATTACGAGTTTACTGTTCTACCTTTTGGTTTAACAAATGCACCAATAGCATTCATGAATCTCATGAATAGTGTGTTCAAAGACTATCTTGACAAATTTGTGTTAGTGTTTCGAGATGACATCTTAATTTATTCTAGAAATGAAGAAGAGCAGTACAAACACTTAGAATTGGTTTTGCAACGGTTAAGAGAGCATAAGCTATATGGGAAACTGTCCAAATGTACTTTCTTCCAAGAAAAGGTACATTATTTGGGACATGTAATATCAGCAGATGGAATTGCAGTAGATCCAACAAAAATTGAGGCAATAGTTCAATGGCCTATACCCAAGAATGTGTCTGAAGTGAGAAGCTTTATGGGATTGGTGGGGTATTATAGAAAGTTTGTTGCAAACTTCTCTAAGATTGCTTTTCCTATAACTTCTTTGCAGAAGAAGGGAAAGAAATTTGAATGGAATGAGAAGTGTCAAGAAGCATTTGACCTACTCAAGAAGGAACTAACCACCGCACCAATCCTAAAAGTACCTGATCCCGAAGGAAGTTTCATGGTTATCACCGATGCATCTGGAGAAGGGTTAGGAGGAGTGTTAATACAAGACGGACAAGTAATTGCACATGAGTCAAGGAAACTGAAACCATATGAAATGAATTATGCTTCGCATGATTTGGAGTTGGCAGCCGTAGTCCATGCCTTGCAAATGTGGAGACACTACTTGCTAGGAAAGCCTTTTGAGCTAAAAACTGACCATAATGGATTGAAGTATCTTTTTACTCAGCCTAATCTGAATGCCAGACAAAGGAGATGGTTGGAGCTAATAGTTGATTATGATTTCAACATCAATTACATCAAAGGAAAAGAAAATCGGGTGGCTGATGCACTTTGTCGGAGACGTCACATTGCCTCCATAGTAGCAATTCAGACCGATTTTAAGGAACAAGTACTCCAGAAATGTAAAGAAGATGAGTACTATCTTCAAGTTAAGCAAACACTTATGGAAAACCCTCAAGATTATAGGTACGAAGGTTTTCAATTTGAGCCTAGTGGATTGCTTAGGTACAAAGGAAGAATGTATGTACCCTATGTAAAGGAGTTAAGAAATTTGGTATGGAAAGAGACTCACGAGGCACCTTATTCCGGACATCCAGGAGTGACAAAAATGATGTCTAATATAAAACCATTATACTTCTGGAAGGGAATGAAAGGAGACGCTGCTAGATATGTAGCAAAGTGTCTTGAATGCCAAAGGGTAAAAGCTGAGCATCATCATCCTGCAGGTTTGTTATACCCACATGACATACCTGAAAGGAAGTGGCAAGTTATAAGTATGGACTTTGTGCAAGGTTTACCTATGTCAAGGAATAGGCATAACACCATATTAGTAGTAGTGGATAAGCTTACAAAGGTAGCACATTTCATACCGAGAAATTTAACTAATGGAGCGCTAGTCATAGCAAGGAAGTTTGTGCAAGAAGTGTTTAGATTGCATGGAATTCCAGAAAAGATTATCTCCGATAGAGATGCAAGAATCACTTATAGGTTTTGGCAAACCTTGTTTGCAGCGCTTGGGACTCAATTGAATATAAGTTCAGCATATCATCCAGAGATGGATGGGCAAACTGAAAGGGTAAATCAAGTATTGGAGGACCTACTTCGAGTGTATTGTATGGATCAACAATACAAGTGGGAAGATTATTTACCTTTAGTCGAATTTGCTTATAACAACTCATATCATTCTACTATAAGGATGGCTCCTTTTGAAGCCTTGTATGGTTGAAAGTGTCGAACCCCGATAAGTTGGGATAAACTTGAGGATCGAGTAAGTCTTGGACCAGAAATGTTAGCAGAAATGAAGGAGCAAGTGAAAGTTATTAAACAAAGGTTAGCAAAAGCTAACAGTCGATAGAAGAGTTATGCAGACTCCAAGAGAGTTCCCCGTAATTTTGTCATAGGTGACAAAGTACTTCTGAGAGTTAAACCTCATAAGAGTTCCATCAAGTTTGGAAAATCTTCTAAGTTGGCTCCACATTATGTAGGACCTTTTGAAGTACTTGAGGAAGTAAATCCCGTAGCCTATCGAATCGCTTTGCCACCAACTCTTGCCAAAATGCATAATGTCTTCCATGTGTACTATCTTAAGAAATATATTCCAGGAGATAGTCATTTGATTGATTGGACTGCCTTACAGGTAAGGGATCCCGGAGTTATAACTCTCGAGCTCGTAAAGGTGCTGGAAATGCGTAAGCTTCACTTACGTAACGGAGATATCTCTCAATGCAAAGTTTAATGGGATTAGTACTCAAGTGACTCGGCAACTTGGGAGGATTACGCGGAAATTCTGCAGAAGTTTCCAGACATTCTCAAAGCTTTTGAGAATGATGAATAAAAAGTAGATTTAGATTTATGTTTTGAATAAAAACCTTCGGTCATCGAGGATGATGAATCATAAGGGGGGGAGTATGTTACACCCCGAATTGTAAGCTACTACGTAATAGTATTGCATAGGGCCGAATGTTTGTAATGAGAACTCAATGCTTGAATAAAATGTGTACCTTGTTATCAATATGAGTGTTGTTACATTTAATGATTGTCTCATTTTAATGTATTACTATTGATGTCATTCTTGGTGGTTTAATGCATATTAAGTTATAGAATTGTTAATATTCTAACTTGTGAAATGTTATGTATACTGTTTATGTTGTGAACATTTGACTTCCGTGGACGTATGTTAGTGGATGCAGGTATATGTACCATTCCTCCAGGCGGAGGGGAAATATCACTTGGGAGAGGGGCTTGGTCGGTTAACCGGTAATGTGAACTATCTGAGCATACACACACTTCACAATAGAATGAGTAACTGAGTCAGTTGTGTTAGATGAGTCATCCATAGTCATAGATTGGCATTAGGAGTTGTGTCTTCTTCTGTACATTTTATGAGAGATGTTTATCTGTTACTTGTCTCATGGTATTAAGTTCATTACAAAGGTATCGTATATGAATGTAAGTAAATAGGGGGGGTACATATATATATATATACAGTATATGCACGTATCCATATGTATATACATATCGATACAAGCTTGTGAAATGGATATGCTCACACAGTTGCATCGATATGGTATGCATACATATACATGCATAATAAGGTATATATGGACATATATATATGCGTGTATATGTACACAACCTATTATATGTGGATATTAATAATATTATATTATTATTGCCTGTTGATTTACATATACACGTATATGTATATATGTATAGATACATATATTAACATATCGGAAATAACAATTGGCTTACGATATGTTTGCAGGAGTTATATATATATATATATATATAATTATTGGTTACTTTAATACTTATAAATATATATATATAATAGTTTAAATATAATGGAAATCAATATTTGATTAATTATCATCACATACTTAGGAAAACGAACTATTCCCTAAGTATTATGGAATCGACCTTTTCTTATTTTCATCATGAATTAAATCGAATAGTTTAAACTTGGTAAAACATAAGAAGGAAAATATTATGTTCATAGACATTAGACTTCAAAAGGTCGAAATTCAAATATTTGTTGTGTTAAACTTCCCGTGAATATGAAAAATGGCGGAAGAGAAACTTGCGCGCCTGTTGAAGCGCTCAACCCAGGGAAAAATGCTAACGCGGATTTCAGTGTGTCAATGGATGCCTGAAATTAGGGATTATATTGAGAAATTTATGAGAGACTTTGTCATTCAAAATATCCCTTGCTTGTTGAATCACGCCTTAGCTGAAGGTGTCGATTTCTCCTCTTTGAATGGAGTCAATTTGAAACTTTCTTCACCTGCTGTCAAAATAATGGTCGAATCAGCTTCTCAATTCGATGAGTAAGGGGTTTTTTGCCCGCCACATACCAACTGAAGTAGTCAATTGAAATACCTGTTGATTGCCATGCCTTCCCATGAGGAATGCGTTGCATTTTGAGGCTCTATATAAAGCCTTCTTACTACTGTGAAATATCAATTTCTTATTAGCATTCTCTTATTCGATTGCTTATTCTCACATATTCGCTTTCTCATTCTCATTCATACTGTTCATTCATCAAAGTCATTCTTTTTGCATTCATAGCTGTTCTCATTGCCAGATTGAGCTTGCATATTTGCAAGAATATGCTTTCAATTTTTGGAAGTGTGAATTATTCACAAGTCTGATTTTCATCTTATCATACTGTTGGAAGTTTGGGTCACCATAATTCTGAGCCTTAGTCAAGAAGCTGACCAGCTGTGTAGTAATCATTGAGAGAGCATTTTCTGTGAGAGAAATATAGTAAGAACAAAGGAATTTTGTAGTCTGGAAGTGCTGCAAGTACAAACCACATCATCGTCATCCAAGGAAAGCTTAAACCAGGCATGGTTAACTATTTCTCTATACATTTCATCTTTGATCTTTAATAAAGTCATGTTCAATATCTTTGTTAGATAAATGAAGTTATTTGCTGCAGCATAATGTTTTCATGTAGACTGTCCAATAGCTTGCATTTAAGTGAATATGTCATAGATGATGCATGATTGTTGAAGAGAGTATTTATTTGTCTTGAAAGGTTAGATAATGCATTTAGTGTTATTGTTTTACTTATATGATCTTTGTATAAAGAGAGTATTCGTTACCTTAGATATTAATACTAGGACTGTGATGAGAGCTTGAATTCAAGTACAATGTAGCCAGCTAAGTTATTAGTTTAACTCAAGAAAGCTAGCTTAACTCCTAGGAAATAATCATTCCCGTATAGGATAGAATAGGAGTACTTGCAATGCAGATTCATCCCAGTAGGAATACTTGATGTAGGATGTCTTTGGTAGGGATTACCATGATAGGACAAAAGACCTATGCGTAGTGTAAGATAGCCCTAAGTCAAATCAACCCTGAATAGTGTATGTGACAATTGACCCTCAGTAGAGATATTGTATGAACACTTTGGCCAAAGTAGTGTAATGAACAAAACATCTTCTTAGATTGGGCAATGATTACACTGTCAAGATCACCGTGATCCCGTATTGCATACTAGATCAAGAGTTTACCGGATGTACAGGTTCTCGCTATGTAAGGCACACCACTATGCTCAGTCGGTTTACAGTATCGGTTACCCTACCAATCTCTTCGTTGAAGGGAGGGCCATCTATTGAATGGTAGATGTGCGGGGGACCGCATTATAAGTCCGTGCTTGGCGGAAAAGCACCCGAGTGATGTTTCTCCTCCTTACCAGGCTATTGGAGCACCGAGATTTGAAAGGCGGATTCTTGGACCTTCTTATCATTATTAGTTCAAAAGCTCAATGAGCTATATATGTACACGTATGTATGATTACTCTGATGTTCATTTGAAAAGAAGAAGTTTCTTTCTTGAAATATATTGTCTTATTCATTTGAAAAGAAAAAGATTTCAAGTTGATAGTTAGAATGTATCTTATTTAATTGTCAATGAAAAGAAAAGAAATGTTTTATAGTATTTTCTTGATGCATGTTATCTATGTTAAATGCTGTAGATTAAGAAAAAAAAAATTACGTAAGGGTCAGGTCGTTATACCACTAATAAATTCCATGGAGATGAATTTCGAAGGTCATGAGGGAACATGAAGTGGCTGCTATAAACCTAGCATTATGTTAAGAAGATTACATTAGATGGATGAAGAATAGCATTTAATAAAATTATTCCACAAGCTTTCTTATATAAGGCCAATAGAAATATCTCAGTAAATGCTGCAGAGCCTTTAATTTACCAAAATGACCACAATATGATGAAGGTGGGCATCTTTAATTAAAATTAGAAATAAAAGCTTGTGCAAGATGTGGGGAAGCAACTAGAATACAAATCTGAGTTGATTTATACAGCAAACAATCTTTTAATATATAATCATATTAATCTGAAGACCTGCACCCTGACCCCCTGCATTCATCTCCTATACTTCAAATGCATCCGCATCTTGGAGACCCATATGAGAATACTTCCAGAACCTAGAGACTTCAAATGAAGTTTCTTAGCATCTCTATGTGTCTCTCAGAAGTGACCCTTCAGAATTGGGAAACTTCCAGTAGACATTTAGTTATTTTTAATTGTTTTCGATAGATTAGTAGAAGGTTTGTTTTTTGGTTCATAAGCGCTTTCTATCCCAGAGCTATGAACTAGAGAGACCACAAATATGGGACTACAGGTCAAACCTGCGAGCACATTGGATCAGCGAAGGCATAGTGCCTGCGATCACAATAGCCCAGCGGAGACTTGAACCCTAGTGGCCACAACAACAATGCCACCACTTATCCATCACACTATGCGATGAACCCCAGTAGAAGTTTAGTTATTATATTATATAAATTACATTGTATTTTCTCCTGAAGTGTTGGTATCTATTTGATAAGATCTATAAGAACTAAAGAAGTACATTGTTAGACTTCTAATTTTAATTTTCGTATGAAATCCCAAAGAGTTACTAGTAAGAAGAGAAACAACAAGATGGCTTAATATGTCTGTGTACTGAAGTGTTATTAATTAATTGAAATACGAAAGAGGGGTATTTTCTGAAAGTAGCTTGTGCTACTAAACCTTATGGAATGAATGTGACACTAACATTTATATATCTATGTGTGCATGTCTCTGCACATCTGTGTGCATGTATAGCCATCTCTACGTATACCCTACCATGTTTTCAAACTAACAACATTCCCGTTTCACATCTTGTCTCCCATCTCTAGGTCACTATGGTTTAGATATTAATTGCTTGAAATGATGATGATTATCAAAGATCTATATAATTGATCCATGCTTTTATTGACATCTATTTAAGTACTTAGGAATATTAGTTTTTAAATTTTTAATCATTTGACATTTGAAGCTGCAAAGCCATTATATAATATATTTTTTTCCTAAATTTAAATAAATACAATTTAAATATTCTTTATTTTCTACATCTACAAGTACCTGACTCCCATTTTAAAAAAAACAGCATATTGGTACTTGTCCTCGTTTCCCATATTGGAACTTGTAGCAAAATCGAATGGGCTACCTATATAAGGCAATGGACAAGGTCAATTAGGCCATCCTAAACTATTATAGGGAGATCCAACAAAGTTCCAATGCATTTGGTACATTATTGATAGGAGGTGGAATAATCAATTCCACCAACTCATTCATGCATTGGCATGCTAATTGAAGCCCCAATTTTTCTTTTGAGAGGAATTTAGGGATGTTGATGGAGAGGTTATGGAGGTCCTCTCTACTTGCATTTGGAAGATGTCACTTGAGGTTAGGACCTAATGATCAAAGAGCTGCAGAGATACAAGCAAGTTGTGGGAAGGCTCTTCGCTTCACCACTAGTTGTTAGAGGGAGAACCATCCAATCACTAGGTAACAGAAATTCTCAACCTTCACTTCAAATATTTGATGCATGCAATTATTGCTTACTTCCAAACTTGTGAATGATTTCTTTTACAGTTGCTTGGTGGGAAGATTGAGGTGGAAAAACTCCAAATCCTTGAAGGCTAGCCCTTCAAGTTTTGCCCCAACCTTGTAGTGCTTTTGGATGTGAGTGCAATTGGAGTTTATTTAATTTCACTCACATGAAGAAACATAATAGTTTGAAACAAAGTTGTCTCAATGATCTAATTTTCATGCAATACAACGTTTGTTTTCTCTCATAAAAGGTCGAGGGCTCAATTAGTCATTAGGCAATTTTCTTGGGCAATATTGATCCATATAGCGAATGGACTACCTTTAATGAGAACCCCATGTTTACAGAAGATGAGATAGTTGAATTTGAGAGAAAAGTAGAGGTAGGTGCAATAGAAGCAAAAGTGGGAGACATTGGATTGGAGGAGATCATGGCTGAGGTTAAGGATGCTCCTAAGGAATCATTACCTTGTAGTTTGAGGTTAGAGTCAACACTGCAACCGACATAGAGGCGTAGGACCCCAAACATCACTAGGATGTATGATAGGAAGAGAGAAATGTAAAATGTTATAACATTTACGAAATTGTAATTTTTGATGATTATAATTTATTTTCAATCGTCATGGGATTCATATCATACTATTGGCCTTTGCATTCACATGTTGATCGAATATTGCACTCTTTTTTAATTCAAATCTAAAAGAAAAAACTTCCCTAGTGTTCTACATACTCATTTCATATGTTCGTAACTATATTTTTGAATGATATTTATGTTTTTTAATGAATTTACGTTTTTTTTAATTTGCTGAAATTTTACCAAACCACCGAGTCAAATTTTTTGTCTTGAACTATGGTAATACCCATACCTCCATACTCTTTAGGCCATAATACAAAGTAGATTTGACTATTGTTTCCTCAACATATATTATTATTCATGAGCTCAAGATGTCATTCAACTTAGGTTTGAGGAATGACAAAGACTGATCAACCTGGTGAGCTGGTATCACAAAAATAAGCGAGAGAAGTGCAGAAGCAATAAAATTGTTTTTCAATATTCTGACACCCTTTCAAAGCAACCTGCCAGGCTTCAGTACAGTAGTCATCAGTTTGGCCTTTCAAATGAATAAAAATCAGCTTGTCATGGTTATACAATGTTGAAATGAGCTGAATTTTCAACTGAAGAACCTTGAAACAATCTAATTTCTCACAAAAAAGAGCCTGAAATTCATCTGTTTGGGTTTCCGAAACATAAAAAAAATAGTTGCAAGCTTGGAGACATCTTTTTTGTCTGTTTTGGTATGATACTTGTAGTGTCCCACCCCCGATTCGAGTTTTAACTCGTGATTATGCTCGATTATTCTCAGTTTGACACATGGGACATTTTGTCAAACAAATTGCACATTGATTTTCTGAGTGTTCAATGAATAGAGATTTGCAAGTAACATGAAATAATCACAGCAGATAGATAACTTTGTTCAAATAGTAGATAAGTCCATCCATTACAACACACGGATTTAGGGCTTTCAGATTACATTCAGAGAAAATAGTTACAGCAAAATGAATGCACAGCAGATCAGATTTCAGACCAGTTATTATACTGATTTAAACCCCTGTTACAAGCCTTTCAGTGCAATCTCTTTGAGACAATAAATACTCAGAATTGCAAATGAGAATTATGACATCAAATACTAGTTTGGCAGTGCATCAAAGAAGACTCGTGGCTGATAGAAGGAAACCACACCTGCTATGGTAAAGGTAAATAACTGAAGCAGCTGTTGTCTCAGAAATTCACACCCAGCCTTATATTTATGCCCAGCTAACACCAAAAGTCTGCAACAATGAATGGTGGTGGCTGAGTGAACAAGTCTGCACCTTCCCAAGCTCACATGACACCTTCAGCAAATGGTGAACTTCAATGCATCTGGTTTACACATTAACCATGATCCTCAGTAATGTCTGATTCAATGGCACCCAGCTTGCAAGCATAAATATTACCATGGAAGCTCACGCCCAGATTGAGGAACTCTCACACCACCTCTGAGAAAACAATGCAAACTCAAAAAAGTGTGCTTCAGAATCCCATGTCCAGTTACAGATAAACTCCTCCAAGTCTCACACCCAGTTCTAAGAATGAATAACAATGGCACTTCTCCTAAAACCCATGATCAGCTTGTGTTCAACAATAAACCCTCAGAAAACCTCATGTCTATTCTGAAATTGAACAGCAATTAATATTATAAAACCTCATGCCCATCAGCAATACTGAAGTCTGAAAGAATGATGGCATCCCACTTTGCCTAGCGATTCATACATACAATCAACTCTGGGTTTTCTCCATTACCCTCTATAAATCCTCTTGCTCTAGAAAGGTAGACAATGCTTTCAATTTCCAATAACTCCTTCGAACCCCTTAATATGAAACTCTCTTGTAAATCAATGAAGCACAAGCACAACCCCTAAAATGGAATTGTTTGCAAGCTGGCTTGGGAGATCTTTCACTCTTGCACCAAGCTGATCCTCATGAGGGTTTTCGTCCTCAATGAAGCTGATCCAAACTCTCCAGTCCTCTTGCAAAACCCTTAGCAAAATATTCTTCTTCCACATGAATGAATGTGCAAATGAGCTCCAAATGGCTTTTTATAACTCCCATGCCCTAATTTGCATTTTAGTTAGATTTCATTTAATTTACATTTTTCCCGCCATATAACTCCCTTTTTAATTTTCACTTAACTTTATATTATAAATTGCCTTTAAAAACATTTAGATCCCACTTTTAATAAAGTCCTTTAATATATTATAATAACGTATAAAGTTAATTAATTTAAATTAACTTTATAATTAACGTTATTAAAATTAAATACATAGGGCCGTTGAATACCAAAATGTCTCCAAAATATAAATATGCCATCATGCCCAAAATAGTAACTCTACCAATTGACCTTACCAGTGATTTACTATAAATAATAATTATAGACGAAATGTCCATGTGACTGACTAAAAATCATAAGTATGGTTAAAATGAACTCCTTGGTAAACACTGGGCTGGGAAAAACACTGATTGAGCTCAAAAAGGTCGGACTGAACAAGTCTGCAATGCCCTCAAAGAGCCCCCTAACCACCTTGTTAGTCCACAGGGACCAAGTGATGGACTAACCAATGCAACTAACCACTGCCTAGGAAAAAGGGTACATTACAATACTTCCCTTATTGAAGCCTACACAGGGATTTCATTCCATTTATAGATTACATTTTGTTCAAATTTGGCACCCTTGGGGTTTTGATCTCACAACAAAGCTTAGGGGTAAACCAAACCTAGACTACACATCTACAACAAGAAGAATAGTCAACCTTCATTATGGTAAACATGGTGATTCATTATGCTTGAGATTTGTATGTCACAATTCTGGTTCTATTTACTTTCAAATAAAATGCCATAACAGTACAAGATTCTTCTGTATTAATATGGAGTGGAACCCTATAACCAACTCCCCAACATTAACTGTTCTTTATAATAGAAGTAAACTTTTCTTAGTAAGTATTTAAGCAATGATAAAAGTTCCATGCATTTATTTTATTCTTGCTGCCACTGAAGCATAGGGTATGCAAGATGTATTTACTATTTTGTTTTGTTTTCACTTTTACATCTCTTTCTGAAATTCATTACAATTGGAGATCTTATTCTGTTCTAAAATTTTATATGAAAGTTATTCATATGAATGAGATAGAAAAAAACATTGGCAAGTTATATTTGGGCATTGGTTATTTGATGCATCTTTCCTTTTAACAGGTATATGAACGGATCAAAGCTCCTTTGCTTACTTTGGTGGGTTCAGGTAGTTCAGAACAGTCATATGCTGTGTTAAGCCATCTGCATCTACTGGTGATGCGTGCTCCAATATTGTTTTCATCAGATTATAAGCATTTCTATTGCCGCTACAGTGATCCATCATATGTGAAGAAATTGAAACTTGAGATGCTTACAGCTGTGGCAAATGAGAGTAATACATATGAGATTGGTAAGGGCCCGACTGTATGTATCTATAATTTGGTTTCAAATTCAGGTAGATCAATACCTGCTTTATTTTATTATTTGCTTTTGGACTTGCTCTGAAATTTAAGTTTGAATGTCAGTAACGGAGCTCAGTGAGTATGCTGCAAATGTTGATGTGCTCATTGCAAGAGAGTCTATCCGCGCAGTTGGAAAAATTGCATTGCAGCAGTATGATGTCAATGCCATTGTTGATCGTTTGCTCCAGTTCCTAGAGATGGAAAAGGATTACGTAACTGCAGAAACTCTGGTCAGTGGGTGTAGGATTATGGTTTTTCTGTCCAATATTATCCTACAGAGCAGTTGTTCTATAGTCTTTGGTGAAATTCAATTTGGAGTGTTGATATTATTTTAATCTTAGAATAGCCTTTGGTTTTATTCAATTGGGCTGCCTCCTATGTCATTCCATGTGCCTTTTTGAATTGTTCAATGCAGGTACTTGTGAAGGACCTGCTAAGGAAGTATCCACAGTGGAGTCAGGACTGTATTGCAGTTGTTGGCAATGTTAGCAGCAAAAATGTTGAAGAACCCAAGGCTAAAGCTGCACTGGTATGGATGCTAGGAGAGTATTCTCAGGATATGATTGATGCTCCTTATATTCTTGAAGGCCTGATTGACAGCTGGGATGAAGAAGACTCTGCAGAGGTATGAAGACGAGTCATTCAGATATCCATTTTTGGACAAATTCTGTCCACCCATGTGGTTATTCGATATACTACTTTCTTGCTTCTGTTATTCTGTTCTAATTTTGTATATTGCACTAATGTAATGGATTACTAATTCTGGCCAAACTCTTTACACCTGTTTCAACATCATGTGATTACTCTCAGACAAAGTTGCATGGACATGGATACAGATATGGATACGGATACGGATAAGGCCATTTTTTAAGACTCCCAATATGGATACGGCTGGATACGACATTCATAAAAACCATATACACATATTATCTAAGTTATTAGAGGAGATTTTCATTACTTTAAAAGTAAATAAATAAATATATATTTAAAGAATAAATTTTATTTTTTTAAAAATCTCTAACATATAAACAACATAATATAAATATGGAGTATAAATATATAATTATAAACAATTAGTATGTAATTTTTTTGGAAAAACTGTGTGTAAATTTTTAGATGTAAAAATTTACACATAGTTTTTCCAAAAAATTTACATACTAAATCATGGACTGTGGAAACAACAGAATGTTATTTATAAACAATTAACTTTTTAAATCTATAAAAATTAAAACACAAAAAAAATAGTATAGTTGCACTGGAAGAAGACCCAGAAAAATGGGTTGCTGAGATAGAAAAATGTTTCATTTGTCTTCCTCATTTGGTGGAGGTTTTATTAATACAGAATTAAAAAAAAATGCACGGTTGAAGTTATTTAAGATTAAGTTCAGGAAGATTCACATCAGATCTTTTGAAAATCAAATCACATTGTATCCAGCACGGTTGGAAAATTAAAGTTTTTTGGGCACGTTTGGGTATGGTACCCAACGTGTATCCGCACAATATCGTACCCATATCCGCATTGGATATGGGTATATGCATGCCTGGGGAGGGGCAGGGGCGTATCCAGCTACTCCACTCTCAGACTGTCTTCTGCTATGATTTATCTTTTGGAGCTGTTTACCAATTATAATATATTTCTGGATTTGGTTTCAATTTGTAAGTTGTCAATCAAATCTGTAGATTTTTCTGGTATAGCTGGATACTGAAATTAAGACAATTTTGAGGATTTAGAATAATTTGTCTGTTCATCATACTTGCAGTTATGATGCTGAATTGTTTCTTTACTTTTTAACAGTTAGTTTTCTTCAGCTCAATATACTCATTCTTCAATCTTAATTGTGAAAGAGCTAATATTTTGATCTAGGCTTTTGCATGACAACTTCATTCTTTGCTGACTAATTAAACAGCTTTCCTTGATCATTAAAGATGATTCCTTTTTATTCTCTGTTGCAATTCATCCTTTATGATTGTCTTCTGTTCCTCCTCCATCATTTGCTGATTTTTTTTGCAATTTGTATTTCATTCAGTACATGTTCTCATCTAGACTAACTAAATTTGTTTGTGCATACCTGGTTCTAGGGTACTGTGCATGTGCTTAACCTTACTAAGCTAGTAGCCTAGCACACATCTTTAACCTTATAATGTTTTTGAACTATGCTAATAAAGATTGTAAAATATCAGTTATTTGGCAGCAATTTCTTATTCTATCATGCTATGCTATTCTGCTTTCAATTGTGTACTCTATACTTTCTTCTTTGCTGCACATTTCATTAGGTTTATATCAGTTGACTCTAACTTTATTCTATCATGCTGTTCTGCTTTCTGTATGTATTTACTACTGTATTCTTTGCTCTGCACACTTCATTAGGGTTATATCAGTTGGTATCAGAGGTGCTTTGAGGCTTGCAAATCCTTAGATTTTTCTTATGTTAGGCATCCTCCATTTGGGCACTGATTCAGGTCTCTGGAAGCAGGACTTCTTAACTGCAATTGCTCTTTTGAAAAAGACAATTGAATTTCGTATGGTGGTAATCTTGTTCTGCAAATTTGTTCTAAAGACTGTAGATAGAAGTTATCACTTTGGGTCCTCTTCCATATTGTTAGACAAGGGTCACTTTGAAGGAGTTTCCCCCTTAAGACACCTTTTTGGCATTTGATTTATACAAAAAGTTGATGTATGATAGAGAAAAAAAAGGCTCTTCTTTGTGTTGTTTGGCTTTGGTGTACTGTCTTGATTTATTTTTTATTCCCCTTTTTTCACTATAAAAACAGGAAAGACAAATTATATTGTTTGATGTTTTTAGCTATTTTTATGAGCTATGTGACCAATGAAATCAATAAAACAAGTTTCAAGCTTTCAAGACAATTATGCAGCAGATGACCTAAATGTTCTATCAACTCGTAAGCCAACAACCAACCTTTAACTATATTCCTAGTGCCATCCCTATTACACAGCATACTTTCAAAGCATAGATGCAAAACTCTGCGAGTACTCACAAGCTAAAGCTGGCGGCAAGCAACTCGCTGAAAAGTTTGTTGCTGTGTTTTAGAAAAACTCGCAGCGATTTTTGCTGCAAAACCCATCAAAAATTCACAGAAATCGATTTTTTCTGCTAAACATTGAAAAGTTTAGTGATTTCAAGCATTTTTGGGATGTGATTAAGTGCGATTGTGGTGATTTAGGCCATGGTGGTGAATTAGGGCATTTTTGGGATGCGATTGAGCTAATTGTTTAGCATACTTTTCCTGCTCTCAAGTTTTTAGTATTATTCGCTTGGTATTGTGGGTTAATGCTAATCCTCATCCCCACCTTAAAAATGATTAAATTTATACCAATAGAGTTTGGAAAGGAAAGTGACCATTAAACATGTTTAGGGCCTAGGCTTTTGTAATTTGACATTTTTAAGGTTGACACATCTTACTTCAACATTGCCCGATGAAATAAATTTGGTTTTAATATTTTAGAGTGGTGATAATGTCCAAATCAAGATTTGTAGAGGTGTGATAAAATTTTGAAAATGGCATTCACCATGAAGGTTTGTGAGGTTTTTAAGGCCTTAATTTGTGCTTGGTGGTGGGGGCTCTACCCTTGGATTCGCCCTGTATCATGGCAGGGAATGTGCCAGGGGCACTACCCTTGGACCCTGCGAGAGGCACAACCCCTTGATCTTGTTGGGGGCTCTGCCCCTAGACCCTCACAAGGGGCGCTGCCCCTTGAGCCCACTGGGGGGCTTTGCCCCCAAAACCCTTGAGTTTTGAAGAATATTTTAAAAAATTATGTGTTTTCAAATGTTCAATAAAGTTGTCGAGTTATTATCAAGTTTTTCCTTGATTTTTTGCTGAGTCTTGAGTTTTTAGATTTTTTTAGGCTTGCCAAGTCCGAGTTTTTTAATTATTCTTTCAAGCATAGTTTTAGGACTCGACTTGGCAGCCCAAAATTTTGACTAGGACTCAAGACTTGGCAAAACATTCGGCACGGACTTGACAAAAAAAAACTTATAATTACACAAAAAAAAAGAAATTAATGCATTTAGACAACATAAAAGCCTAATTTGACTATCAATTTGTCACAATTCAAACATAACACATGTCATATGATCCTCAAACTCTCAAAATTTGAAATTTCATAGTTTTAAATGTATAACAGCATTATAAATTTATAATTATTTACATATAATGATATGTCAAAATGAAAAAACCAACCAAATACAATCTACATCTTCCTCATTCCCCTCCTAATGTAACTTAATTTTTCAAGCCTCGAACTAGAAGGTTCTACAATATCAAAATGATGATGGATTGTTTCTTCAAAAGTGTCTTCGTTTTCCTCCATTGCATCCAATTACTTACTTATTTGATGATTCGATCAACTTTCAATCCTAAAAACTTCTCTTCTCAACTTGTTTCCTTGCTAGATTGATGTTTGGCTTGGTGAAATTGTCAAATAAGAGCTAAAAATGAAAAAAATGATGTTTTTTTTAACTTAAAACGATGTCCAGGCATTTTCCTCACAGACCAAGAGTCCAAGCTCAAGACTTGGGAGTTCGAGCCCAAGACTCGGAGAGTTTTCGACCAAGACTCGACTAAGTACTCAGCAAGACTCTCTGAGACTCGGTTCGCGAGTCTAGTCGACTCGTCTCGGCTGCCCAAAAGACTCGTGATTTTGGAGAGTTTTGCCAAGTACTCGATGAGTTTGCAAACTATGCTTTCAAGTGACACCAAGATATCAAGTTCTTCTTTTACACATAATTGACATGGATAAGCTGCATCATGATAAGTCTGTGGGTATACTTCAAGAAGTAGACAACCTTAGCTACAATGCATCATGATCATTGAAGTTAAGATGAATGAGCTTGGTGGTAGTCTGGTGTCCAACTTCTGTTTGCAACAAAGCGGTCGGCCATTGCCACATGAATGGTATTCAAAGAGACTTTTTGGAATCCCTTTGCCCTCTTTGGTTCAAAGAATAGATTTTCATTTGCTAGCTCCATCTTTGTCAGGTATTTGCACGCTTGCATCAATAGTATATTAATGAATTCAATTGCTTCTCCATCAAGTTGGAGGTAAAATGCATTGATGAGGCCTCACAAAAAGTTTGTCTATGGAGATTATTCTCATTTTCAAAAGGAGTTAGAAAGAAAGGAATTATATAAGAGCCCTTCAACATCAATTTCATAGAGTAGGGTTGCTATTTTGTTAAAAAGGTGGAGGCCACGAAGCAAAAGGGGACCAACAAATCCCAACTATTCTTTTGCATCCAAAAAGGAACAACTATTTTGGTCTTGCTAGCTTCTTTAGCCTTGCCTACTCATCATTGAAGAGTGGGATTTCTTAACAAAGTGGATCCATTAAGGGTTCTACTCTTTCATTTGGGATTGTAATTGTGCTTATTAGAAACGTCCACATCCATACCACTTGGGATGCTTCAAGGAGGGGCAATCCACAATTTTATGTTGAAAGTGATTAATATCATTTTCCATTGAATCATTCTGAGACAAAAATGGTTGCATTATCTGTCCAATTAATTGTTGCAATGTGAAACATGAAGCATCTTGCCAATATGAACACATGGCTTTCTTTGATGGTTTCCATAAGACCATTAGCCTAGAGAAGATACTAAAGTGTATAAATTGATGTCCTCTGCTAGTCCTATGCTCTCTGGTAGGCCAACAAGTAAATTGGTAGGTTCATTGTAGTCATCTTATTTCCTATCATTTAATTTTTATCAATCCGGGTAGTGTTTGGAGCTATTTGCTGCAAGGTTTTGGGGTTTCAGAGTTGTGATCTTACTCCTAAATTTTGATAACGACAATGTAAATCAAACTAGGATGTAGCTGAAATCTAACATTCCCTACATTACTCTCCATTACTTTGTTTGCAAATGTAAAGATTCATGCTTGAAACAACAATCTACACTATTGCCAATACAATGCACATACAAGAACAAATACTGAATCAGAATTAAAAATGAATGTTCATTTATACTAAAAACAAGAAAATGCACATGGTAGAATAAATGCTAAAGATAATTAAAGCTGAAAGGTAAATGCTTGAAAAGTAAATGTTTTTATTTGATTTTAAGATTTTTATGATATTTTGTGAATACATCTAGGTTAAGAGAGACGGATGGGAAAACAAGAACTATTCTAATTGCATCATAGTAAGACAGCTAATTGCTGACACATAATAAAGAAATTTAACAAAAGAAAAGAGGTACTAGAAGATTGCCTCCTTGTGGTGGAACAGGCTCAACTCTCCTTCTGGAAGGATTTCCCTAAGCTAACATAGAATTAGGAGATTTTTCTTCTTATTTTCATTCAATGGGACCTCATATGGTCATATACTACAAGAGGAGGAATGAATTTCCACCAAAAAAAATAATTCTTGAAAATAGAGACTAATCTTTCTTATCTAATGGCTCTTTATTATACATTTGAGCCTTTTTTCATAACTGAACTGAAATGGACTGAACTTTTCCCTTATTTTATTCCTAAGACTAATACTTTTATTCCAACAGGAGAGGTCAACTATTCTAACCAAGAGATACCCTTGATTAAAGGCGTAAGGTCATACAGGAGTGACTTGTTTTAGGGGAAGCTTTCTTGAAGAAGAACTAAAGTTGTGTAGATGACTCAAACCCCGAACTGGAAAGAATAGGGTGCAGAAAAAGGGAATTGAAGTTAGCCAAGAGTTTTATGATGACCAGCTAGAAAGCTGGAGTCGTTTGGGGTTGCCCTGCTCTTCATGAGGCGCATACCGAGATTGAAGTTAGGAGCAGAATTTGTCGAGCTAACTCTAGCCTAGAAGAAGAATGAACAACAATGATTCAAAATGCTATTTTGGAGCTTTGTGACCCAATCCGAAGCTAGTCATCTTTCCTTCATGACTGACTCTTGTCTTTCCTAAATGACTGGCTCCAAAGAGATCCAAAATGTTCAATCCTTGGATTTTGCAGCTGCATTTGTCATAAAAATACAAATATATATGCATAGAGGTAGGAAATCATAGAAACATGTGGGAGTTTATGGTGAACTCCTCAACACCCCAGGATCACCTGCAAGACAACAATAATTCCACAAGAGAGAAATGGCAAAAATATCATGCTATGATTATGGATGCAAGAATGTCAAAAATGAATATGACAATGTACATATGAAGCCTTGCTTCTATAGGCATGGTGAGGGATAGGATTAGACAAGATCATGACAAGTGTCTTAATCCTATCACATGAGACAACTAACTCATAACTACCTAGGACACAAGCATTAAATAAAAGCCAACTAGATAAGATAAGTGACAACTAATGCTTAACTAGAAAGATTCCTTCCTAGGACCTAAGTGGACTTAACATGTAAATAGGACCTAGATAGGTAAAACACCTATTTACACCAACACAAACAAATTCAACCATTGAAAGAACAAGCACCAAAACACATTATCCATCTATTGCTAAATTAGTTATAGGTATTGAATAATGTATTAAATATACCAAATCCATAGGCAATGGAGAAATGGAGTAGTGAATGTATGAAAATAAAAGATAACATCAAGAATCATCATCCCCCCACCATTGGAATCACACCATGTCCTCATGTTAATATCTGCACCTCATCCTCATTGGCCAAATTTTTATCCTCCAGTATCCGATTGCAATCATAATCTTCTTCTTTATACATAACGAAGTGCTGCCCCATATTTGCATATCCATTTGTTTAGGAAATCTTGTTAAACTATTTTTCCACCTTTCTTTGTAGCATTTATCCTAAGCAAGTCATAAGTGGACTTGGTGCAAGAAGCAAGGGGGTATGGAATCTCATCCCAATCCATTTTTGCTTCCGTTCTTGGATTAGGGCAATGAGGTGTCTAGCTTTGGTGAGGCCCCATCGTAGATTAATGGGAGAGGTAGGCTCCTTCTATTGCATATGTTGGGGTAAACCTTCCCATCTATTGATACAAGCCTTGATGGTAGTTGGAGGAAGATATCCCTCATGATGTTGGATTGAAGATTTTGTACATACAAGTCCTAATCCTTGGTTGATATACTTGTGCCTTGTAGGTTTTGGAAAACCAAGTAGTCTTGGAATATTCATGGTGCATCAAGAGGCTGACAGTGGTCTAAGAAGTGTGGTACTTAGCTAGGCGATTCTCCCATTTCATTGATGGCAGAGGAGAGAAACAAATCCCCACAATTGGACTTCTCCCACATATAAGTTCAACATTGAAGTGTGGCAATGTTCCATAAGTAATCCATGTTGGAAGAATTTGCACAATATATCTTTTTGTTCAATGGTGCTTCCAAAATAATTTTCCAAGAAGTCTTGATCATTCTCAAAATCAAATAGAAGATTGCAAAAATTCTCAAAAGCTTCCAACATAGAAATGGTTTTTGTAGAAAAAGGGCATACACACTTGATGGCTTGCGTTGAGCCAAAAGCACATCCCAAGTCTCACAAGCTTGAGACACTCACTCGGTTGAATTTTTGTCTTGTTGGAGGGACTCTAGAGTTCTCCGGAGCTAAGTGTTCTCTTCCCTAAGTTGAGTCATAGTGAGTGATATAGACCATGGGGGTGGTGGAAAAGAAATTTGAACACCTTTATCATGTACAATAGTAGGTTGAGGCAATTGTTGAGAGAGTGGTAATGTGGGTATCTCTAGTGGCAACCTTTGCTTTTTATTCCTCAAGGGCTTGTTGAATGTTTGAGACCAAATTATTGTGCTCCTCCTTGTTGTGTGCAGCTTTTTGCTGAATTTCTTCTAATTCTTTGGTTTTATTTGCAAGAAGTTGCTGCATTTCTCCAATTTGTCATTTACACTCCTGAAGCTCATTTTCTATTTTTGACAGAGTGAGGGCTTGCATAGTCTGCTCTTCTTCTTCATCTGCAATGGGTTCAGTCAAGGGGTTTTTGCCCTCTCTCTGGAGGGCTCTAGAGGGCTATTCCTCAAGTGCTAAATGAGTCGAGGACATGCTTCCTAAAATCTCTTTCGCATGGTTCATTTTTGTCCATATTATTGATGCATGAGGATCTTTCATGCCTTAATTACTTTGTTCTCCTGAATTATAAGATAGTCTGTTAGCAACTTAGCATAGATTATATTAGGTGTCTTCATGTGCTTGCATCTTCCACCTGTTAGTTCATCATATGCTTTAAAATCATTTGTGGCTGTATGATGCCCGGCTTCCACCACAAATTTATTTTACTTGAAACAAGGCACTCCTGTGGTTCAATAGGCCCCAAGGACTTCAACAAATTCTATTTGTTATGCCCAAATCCATCAATATTATTTCTTTTTTTTTTTGTGATTTTTGTTTTATGGAAACCACTTCTTTCATTGCTCATGTGAAATGATATAATTTGAGCTTGAACTACATGAATTTTCATTTCTTATTCCGTGTATCTTACTGATTGATACTTAAATATTTTGCTAAAATAATTTATTAAATTGATACTTCTCAGGTTAGGTTGCATTTGCTGACTGCAGTTACAAAGTGCTTTTTCAAGAGGCCTCCAGAGACCCAGAAGGCTTTGGGTGCTGCACTGGCTGCTGGCTTGGCTGATGCACATCAGGTATTGTGCCTCTCAGCTTAATCCAATGTTATACATTTACTCGTGGCTAGTATTATTTCAATGAGAATACCAAGTTTCACGAAAAAAATTGTTATGGTTTCAAAGAATGGACAAGATACATGTATGAAGTAGGCAATTGATGAAAAGCGAGGCTTTAAATATTTGTAACTGGAAAGAAAAAAAATTTAGTAATTGGAAAGATGTCGATACTAATGCTATTAATCATTCTTGTGACTTCTTGTCTTATGTTGTTCTTAGTGAACAATAAATGTTTAAATCTTGAATATTAATAACCGTGTATCACGTTGTATAATGCAAAATTTTAAAGGAATAGAAATACAGGAATTACAATTTTTTGATTTGCTCAAAGAGAACTACTAATTAGCCTTGAATAACTGTTGAATTCTTTAGCACTTCTACTATGACGAATTTTGAACATGACGGTATCTTCTGCATTTGAACAGAATTTCTTAGATATTTGGGTAAATATTATAAATCATTTAAATCATTTAGATGATAGATTGGACAAATTAGAATTAATATAACTATGTGAGAGGGTGGGAAGGGGCAGAATGGGCTTGGGCTTCTTGTTTTAATACTATGTACCTTAAAGTGTATCCCTATCTGTGAACTCTGGAAACCTTGCTTAAGAGATTTTGCAGTGATCAAGTTCCATAACATGCTCTTAGAACCTAACAAGCTTTTTATTTCATATTTTGTTAAATATTGCATAATAGTTGACAAAAAAAGTACAATATAACAGCCGAAGGCTACATCGAGTTATAAACAATACATATCCCATTATCAGCCACCTGTACTGTACAAAAGGGGTTCCATCTAAGGCAACAGTTATAATATCAGATTAAAGAGTACTCTGCCAAAAGAAAATCTTAGATAAGTAAAGCAAAAAGAACAGACCAATCAGAAACAAGGTTTATTTGAAATAAGTACCTGCACTGAAGTTCAATTCTACCACAAAATATACAGGTTCACTTGGGAATTTTCAGGATACAGTATGTCATATATATTTTGACATTCATGTTATCTATGCTTGTGGTTTGATTAATTAGTAATGCATCTGACTGAATGTCTCCAGCATACTGCATATTGGTTTTAATAATGTTCGTAATTTGTTGCAGGATGTGCATGATAGGGCATTATTTTACTACAGACTTTTGCAACATGATGTGAGTGTTGCAGAACGTGTAATAAATCCTCCTAAACAAGCTGTCTCTGTCTTTGCCGATACCCAGAGCAGTGAAGTAAAGGACCGCATTTTTGATGAATTTAATAGCCTTTCTGTCATCTATCAAGAGGTGAGCTTTTGAATATCTAACTTCTCTATTTTCTCTGTCCTTTATGTTTTCTGGTGGATACATAGTGTTTTTCTTCCCAGCACTCACTTAGTTCTTTTATATATATGCCATGTAATTTTTGATTATCATTTGTTGAATCTTCATGCTAATATTTCCCTATGATAATATTGTTAAAGATGGATAATGTATTCATTTGTTTGTCTCAAGGATAAGATGAAAAATCTAATGGTATGCAGAAGGCCATGTTATATACCTGTTGGAATAAACCTATCCCTAGCAATACAGAACTCAGACTGAATGTTATCAAGTTTTAATCCCAGTTTTGTTTCTCGGAAATACTTAGATTGTAGATTTTGTATGGAAATTATTTGTGTTTTAATGCACACAGGCACAGGTGAAAGTAGCTTTTTAAGTCACCACCCAGCAAGATACCAATTTGGTGTATAAGCCCACAAAGGAATTGCAAAAAGATTGTTTTCCATCTGCTTTGTGTATTGTTCGATGAAATAGAGTTATAAACCCTTCCAGCCACCAGATTTGAACTTGTGTCTCCTTTATCCATAAAGCACGCATGCATTTCCCATCAAGTTTACTTAGGCTGTACAGAGAATGCTCCTTATAAGTCCTTTTGTAGCATCCTATTTATTTTTTGAATTCTGCTAGTGTATTGCTTAATTGTTTTGTCCAAATAGGAGTTCAAGGTCTACCTGATATACACAAAGAAAATAATGATGTAAAGAAACTAAGGTGAAGCTATGTTAATGCAATCCTGGAAGCTAACAGTTAGGCATAAAAAAGAGAAGGAATACATAGACAAAGAGTCTAAAAGAAACTTGTTGAGTGGATGAGGTACAAGTTTGTATGGATGTGAACATAATTCACATTCAAAGAACATGGTAAGGCTTACCATATGCACATTCTCAACATGATCGAGAAGCCTGACCTGACATTGCTGTTATATATATATATATATCCTGTTATTGGGTGCATACCTGCTCAGATATATGCCTAGAATTTCCTATTTCTGACAATGACAGGACATTTTTAAGAATAAACAATGACGCAGACCATTCATTGGTATGGAAATACATATAGTTAAATGAATTGACTTCCTTTGCATATCAGTTCCTTACATAACCTGTCACTTTCTATCTTGTCATAACTTACAGCTTAATAATTACATTTTGCATTAGACATTGATTTTGGATCAAGTGGCCTCGTGAGTTTATGCATATTAAGGCCTTTTGCCTGCATATTTGCAAGATGACTTTTGAATTTTTTTTAGGGGGACCCTCTAAACAATAATAATTTAATCTTGGGGAAGGTTTATTCCTTTATGCTATAGTTTAATTAAATGAAAGCCTTCTCATGAGTATGATTATCATGTCATCCATGCTCATTTTGTCCTGCACAAATCCTGAAGTTATGAGTATCTTTCTGTTTAGCATATTATCCATCTTTCCATGCTGTGAGTGGATTTGGAATCACTGAATCATAGAAAACTGCAAGAGAAGCTGGTATATGGATTTTATTGGTAGGCATTAATTAATTAATCATATCCTTTAAGAGTTACTGAGTGAGATCTATCATACTACACAATGAATGAATTTATAACAATTCAATGTTAGGAAACGAGAAAATGGTATACAGATTTGATTGATAGCCATATTATTTAGTCATATTCTGCAATAATTTCTGAGTGAGATCTGGATCACTTGGGAAACATAAGAGATGTGTTAGAATCTCACCTGTAAAAACTAAAATATTATCAAATAGAAGCAACGCATGCGAAAATGAACACAATGCTTGGAAGAACAGCCACAAATGTTTTTTTACTCAAATATCAGAAACAAGTATTGCTAACTTCTTTGAGGGGGCAACCTGCTTAAGAGCAATGCCCCAATAGAATATGAAGTCTAAGATGATCTCTTTCATTGCATCCTCAATATAAAGGCCTCACAAGAGTGACTTAGGAGGTACAACCAATGTAGGATAAATCCACACATCTACTATGAACTTATGACATAAAATAACTAACTATGATTATGACAATGCTCAAAATAAGAGGTTAGGGTGTAAGGGTCCTAACTCCATAATAACAAGCAGTTAGGACCTAGGGTCCTAACAAGATGACAGTGCATTAAATTATGGGACAAATTGTTATAGATCATCTTTTTGCACATGGAAAACTGAAACATGATGGAAAGAGACATGAATGAGACATGTGTGAATGTAGCCTATTCAATTTCTATGAGCATGTAATGGTCATGCTGCATGCATAATATTGCATGAACATATGATGATGCAAACACATTTCAGAAGAAACATATGGCTAGCCAAACATCTTGTGAGTAGACCCCTGAGAATGTCGGTGCCACATGGCATAGACTCCATATAATTTTCTCTCAATAGGTAGATAGATTGCACATGATTCCCCCATTACCATATGCTTTGAGTATGACATCTAATGTTAGTACCTCTGTAGCTTCTTGCCACTACTGCAAAATGATCTCCTTAGGTCTAATTTCTAATAACACAAATATGTCGAAAAATGTGTAATATTGGATATTTATAGTGCTCCTACCTATAATGTTTTTCTTTAAAGACAGCTTTGGGAAAATTTGCATACAAAATGATGTAAAAATTGACATTTTAAACCACACTTTGGTTCATCATCAAGATAAAAGATAAGAAAGAAGCTCCAAATTCATCATATAGGTAATCCAATTATAATGAAGAGTAGAAGTCATTAATTATTTACTCCATCCAAATTTAATACTATCCTTCAATAATTAATGGCTTAGTATAATATTAAGCAAGGTTGCCTAGAGACCGGTACCAGTACTAGTACAACTATTTTTGAAAATAGGAGACGGAGGTACTTGGAGAAGCCATTTTTTTTAATATAATTTAATAATTTATAGAAAATATTATGACATTGAACTTTCAAAACAAGAACAATGGTAAAGTTTAACAATGAACATTAACTTTAAAGTTTAAATACACAAATGTGAAATGACAAATTTCATTGTGTCAAAGAGTCAAAGAGTTCATAGTTCACACTAAATATTTAATATTAGATTACATATTGAAATTCAAAAATCTTGATAGTTTGATAGGCTGATATGCAAACAAAAAACAAAAATCAAAAATCTATCATCTACACTTCTATGTCATGATCATCCATATCAAGGTCCTCAGTTATGATGCTCTCCAAATACTCATTATTCTCAAACTCAGGTTCCTCTATTGGTAGTAGAACTGGGGGTAAATCACTAAGGCCATCTACTTAAATCACTTGATCCACAGTGGCTGCAACTTCTCCATCAGGTGAAGTTTGGTCCTATTTTGTTGAAGGACCCTCCTTGTACCTAGGATCTACACAAGAGAGAAGGCGAAGTGAGCTATGAATGCCCAATTTGGCAGCGTGTTTAGGTTCCCTACGGCATGTTTACTTTCCCTCAATTCATGTTTTAATTTTAGGTTTTTAACTTTTCACTTTTTATGGTTCTTGGCTTCGGAGACGACGAGATTCTGGCAGGAGACAGCAGGAGTCTTTGGCTGAATGTCCCTTGCAGACAAGGATGTTTCCAGCCACGTCTCCAGTATCGGAGACACGTCCCAGTCCCCGAGACGCATCTCAGGGGGTTGGAGATGTGTCTCCTGATAACATAGATATTAAGTAAATACATGCAAAGACATTAATTATAATCACCTAATTAATTGATTTACGCATTTATGTGTTTTGAGTATGGATCTTCATGAAACTTTGAGCTCCATGGCATCTTCACAATTGAAATTGGTAAATATGATTTGAAGTCTCAATTTTCTCATCGATTGTCCTTTTCGTGTAGTGCTCTCGTTAACCAAAATCATTTCCTTATGAATGCAAATGTCATACAAAGACACGTGTGCATGCATTGCTAAAAAAAATAACTTCATTCGTCCGATCTTATGGTTATCCAAGCTATGTTCCTTGAACCTCACTTGAAAGGGGTGACCAATAGGGGGTGGATCACACATGTGGATTGACTATATGTGTGGTAGCCCACTACATTGAAAGGAAGTTCCTTTCAAGTGAGTTTTAAGTCTTAAGAGGCATGGCTCAAATATCCATCAAGATCAAATCAAGTTATTTTCTTTAATAAAGCACACACACAAGTCTTCACATGACTTTTGCATTGACAAAGCAATGATTGTGAATAAGGAGGGCTATGTTGTAATATTCCCAATAAATTTTAATATAAAATATTTACCACTTTTTAATCACCAAGATATCATGAGGGCGAGGTGAGCATATTGTGGATGAATGATGATTTTAATATATATTATTTCCAATAACAACAATGCCTAGAAAGATGTGACAATGGATTGCACAAATAATAGAAATATGTTGAAGCTTTGAAGAATAACACCCAAATATGAATAAAGCTTCCTCCACAATATAATGCTTCTTCATTGATTACAAAACATATGCTTCAACAATATGCTGAAGCTTCACAAATACAAAACTTGCTGCAAATACCAAAATATTTGTTGAAATCCAAACAAAGTTTTGAAGTACAGATATAACCTTTGTGTGAGATTGCCCTTAGGAAATTAAAGGGTTTTCGTCCTCCAATCTGTAGGAAACCAAAGGGATTTGTTTTCTAATCTCTAGAATCCAAGGGTTTTTTGTCCTTGAACCCTATAGCTAAATGCAAGGCTCAAACAACGACAGAAAAGACTAAATAAATTGGCAGATGTCCCAAAGGCAACCCCCAAAGGCAACCAAGCACCTCAATATGTAGTATTAGCAGGACACAAATTCCAACACGCACTTTCCCTCTCAAAGATGCAGCTAAATATTAATGAAATTATTTCCCCAAAATGGCGCTTACTTTGCCATGAATACCAACTTGTAACTCCTCATTAATAAGCTGTCATAGAAATTTGTCATGAGGAAGCTGCAAGTGTCCTGGGGGTTACAATCACCCACTTCTAGGATCCCACACCCCACTAAGTCATTATTTTGTATTTATTAATTTCTACTACAAGTTTCCAATGTTTAAAGGCCTCATTATGAAATAAGGATTGGGCCTACATAAGTTTTAATTATAAGGGGATATTACATATGCGAAAAGGAAAATTGGATGCTATTGAGATTTGTAAACATCCTAATAATCTTAAATAAGATCAAGGCACAAAGCTAAATGGATATCCATTGTTCATATGCTCAAAACACATAGAAGTGCAAATTGATTAATTGATAATATGATATATTAATTAATAATAATATGATTCTTGCTCCAATTAAAGGGATGAGAGACAAAAAGTTAGAAAGGAAAACGGAAGTTTGGTTATGACCTCTGATGAAGTTATTTAAGTTGAATTTGATGGTGTGTCTAGAGGCAATCTCAGTTCAGTAGGAGCTAGTGTGGTGATTGGAATGAAGAGGGTGAGTTTGTTCATGTGGCTCTCTTTTTCTTGGTTGCCAAACTGATAACAAGGCTGAATGGGAAGTTGTTGTTTCTAGGATGGATCTAACCTCTTCTCTTGGATGCAAATGACTGATAGTGGAAGTTAATTTGCTTTTGGTCATCAATAGCCTTTGGAAAGGCCTTTTACCAAATTGGAAAAATCAGAGCTCTTTAGAATAAGCTTGTGAGTTGAATATTTCTTTGTTGTTGTTGAGATTATGCATTTGCACTGCTATAAAAGTTAATTTATTGGTGGATTTTTCAGCTAATAACGGGGTTGATCAAGATCCTCTTATGGCATTGTATAGTGAGAAAATTGATTCTTGGTTGGGTTTAAAGGAACTCTTGGCTTTTAAGCCTCCTTAAACTCTTCATGCTGCCTTCTCCTTGGGCCACATGTTGTCCCCTTGTTGGCAGCTTTTTTGGCTTGTATCTTGTCATGATTATTGTATCTCCAGTTTAGTGTTCAAAGGTGGTAGTTGGACTAGCCTAGCTTTTTAATTTTTGTGGTATGTGTGAATTCTAGCACGTATTTACTGCTGCAGCATGAAAATGTGGCTATTTCCCATGAGGTGCTTGTTGTTGGGTTTATAGGGTTTACTAGTGGGTGTGATTGCTGGAGTGGGTGGTTTCTTGCTGGCTTCGAGTGTTTTAATGATGGCTAGGCAGGACTGCTCTTTGAAACCCTATGAGCCCTTTATCAAGGGCAAGGTTTCTGCCAAAGATTTGGCTTTGTTTTTTCATCCCTCTAATTTGGTGGTGCTTGGTTTTGTCAAAACTATTTTGGGTGACTTTGAAAGTTTCTTTGGTGGTGTCAGCAACTAAACAAAGGTTATACTTATGGTTGCACAAGATGTTTCTACCCTTGTAGTTGGGGCTGATTTTTTGTTGAAGGGTTTGCTTGCTGAGTGGCCATAGAGCCAAATTCTCCTGCCTCTTTCAAAGATGTTAGCATGGTCCATAAGGAAATAATTATGGTTTACCAAGCTCATCATGAGCTGAAGGATTATTGCATAATTTGGCTGGGTTGTGGAGAACTTAATGGACTTCCATTCTCATGGGTCTTTGGAAGTTTTGAGTGCCTACCCCATGCCATCTTTAGACTCAGGTTGTTTGGTGCACATGAAGCAATGGGTGGATGTTTCCCATGGTGTCAAATTATCGGTTTGGATGTGGTGTGTGCTGGTTCGACTTGGGAAGTGGCTTGGGTGGAAGGGAGGATGTGGCAGCTAGTGAGTGATTTGACTGGTTGGGATTTGAACCTGGTTGTGGCATGGGTGGTTGGGGTACTTGTGCTTAATGTTTATTGTCGGCTGTTTTTTAAATGTTTGGGGTGGTGACCTAGTAGGTTTTTGTTGGATAGCTTTTGTTTTATAGTCTGACCGTGCAGTCTTGTTTTTGTATTCCTGTATCATTTCATGGGTGAGGGCCCTATAGATCCCTCACTATATAATAAAATAATATAATATAATTCTAATCAATGCCTTTGTATGCATTGATTTAATATTGTAATAAGCCTTAATTATTGGAGGATAGTAAATTTGATTCGAAGAACTAATTAATGATATCTGCTCTTCATTGTAATAGGTTTATCTCCATAAGGAGTGTGGATCTACTTTCCTATAATTCATCCTGATGATGAACCATAATATGTGGTTTGAAACATCAAATTTTCCATCATTTTAATGCCTTTTTCCAGAAGCTTGAAGTCTTCAATTTTTTTCTTATTGACTTATCTCCGTTGATCAGAGGCTGAATTGCTTGAGGTGGAATGATGACTGAGCAAGCTTGACTATTTTGGATATGAGATATGGTTTTTGATTGACTGTTGAGAAAACAATTCTGAGGAATTGAGGAATCTGTTTGACTAATAAAGATTGTAAGATGCATTGCAATGGATGGCTGAGGTTGTATTTAGCACTAACTAGTTGATGAAGAAAGTTGCTTCAAGTTGTGATGCTGTGAATATGTCAATGCATAAATGTGGCAGAATAGGCTGTGTAGAAAGCTGCAATACCACAAAGATGACCCGAGATGTCATAGGACATGACATGCTCTGTTTGCTAACTTGAATGAGTGATTATGATACACTGCAATTCCTTGTTTTCATTAATCTTTTGATATACTGTTTCTAAGGATGGGTTATGTGATGCCACTATTATGTACCTCCATAATTATAAAGTTCAGTTTGATTACATTGCTTACAATTGTACCAATTCAGTTGGCAGATTCTTTCATCCTATACTTATCCATGCATTTATTGTTTCTGGTAGAATCCATATCCAATATAGTAGTATGGATGCTGTTCTTTTCCTGTCTGCTGCAATTTGAATTATTATTAAGAATTCAACAGCTAAATTTACTTGGGAACACCTTTTCCATGTTTTCACTGGCCAGATGGTTGTCATATTGTATTCATTTTTATCCCTAATTGATATATATTTAACAAAGCCTTAAACTGTTACATGCTCTTCCTTTAATGTTTAATTTCCATCATAGTTCTTTCTGAAATGCAGTTCTCATAGGTTTTCTCCTCTTCCTCATTATAATTATTCTAATTTTGGTGTAGTGTGACTTTATGCATGTTACACTACACCATAAATTTATAGTGCGATAATGTTATAGGTCACTAACCTGGAGTTCTTGGATGCTTTGCAGCCTTCATATATGTTTATTGATAAGGAACATCGTGGACCATTTGAGTTTTCTGAAGATATTGGAGCTCTCACAACTGGAGCATCATCTGACAACAGTGTCCTCCCAAGTCAAAGAGTTGAAGCATCTGACAATGATCTATTGCTAAGTGCATCAGAGAAGGAGGAAAATAGAGGCAATGCAACAAATGGCTCCCTTTCTTATAGTGCTCCCGACTACAATGGCAGCTCCACTGCACTTGTGTCACATTCTCCATCTCCTACAGCCAATACTGCTGCACCATCCCCAGCATCAATTTCACAATCAAGTATAGAGATTGATGATTTACTTGGCTTGGGCCCAGTTATGACTACAACACCAACTCCTGCATTAAAGCTTAACTCCAAAGCAGTACTTGATCCTGCCACATTTCAACGGAAGTGGGGTCAACTTCCAATTGCTTTAACACAGGTTTTCTGTTTTTATCCTTTTATTCAGCTGCTGTTTACTTTCGGCTATATGTGCATGTTTTCATTTTTCACAGTTTTATTATTTCTTTATAATAGATTTAAAAGTTTTTACATGATTATGTTCTGTGTTTAATAATTTCTGTCATAAAATTCATACAAATATTCATATTACAATGCACATCTTTCCAAGGAATTGCTTACGATTTATGATGTTGATTGAGATTGAGCCACACAAATATGCGCTGGTGCAAATTGGATAACCTATTAGTAATCACTCAGATGAATGATATGTTTTGTATTTCTAGATGGCTAATTCTTGAATTCAGTGATTTTCCCTGTTATGGGACCTTTTCTCCAAAGTGAAAAGAAAGTAATTTTTTTTTTTTATGAAATAACCTTTTTGAATTAAAAGGGAGATAGACAAATAGAGGTTATAATGACCCTTTAATTAAAAGGGGGGATAATAATGAACATTAGAAACTGCTTCCCTTTTCTAAGAGGGGAATAATAGTATTTATTAAATAAACTAAAGAACCCCTTTGTGAAAGCGTGTGATGGTTTGAAAACCATAAAGGATTATATAAAGCATTTAGAGAGACTTGGACAGAGAATGGAGACCATTCAAGGAAGGTGATTTTGGTGGGCTATGGACATTGGAGAAGGGGTAAATGGAGCGTGTCCAAATCAAGGTATAGGGTACACTCAGGATTGTCTTGGCTAGGGTTTTTTAGTGGTTGCTTTGTTGTGCATGTTTTAGATGCTATGTTGTAAATTAGAATTTTTTCCTCCTGGAGTATGCCATAGCTATGAAGGCCAAGACCACTGAAATTTTCCTAGGGTGAGAGTGACCTTTCCAAGTGCTTTGATTCAAATAAGTACCAAACTTATTATTATTCAAAGATAGTCCGAGTTATAAATAAATGAGATGGAGTTATTTAATTAAATTCTCGAAAGATTTTATTTGTTTCCTTTCGATAATGTTCATATTGTTGGATATAATTTGATTTATATTAATGATGGTGATATTAATGTGCTAAAGTCTTAGACTAGTTAATTTTGAGAAAACTTAATAACCTCTAAACTTAGATAATGACATGAACAAATCTGCTGTCTTACAAAATTAACTCTGGTATATTAAATCTATCTAATTTTATAATCTAGAGAAAAGTAGCATTACATTCCCTATTTTAATTTAATTGCTTAATTGCAAGTCCTAGCTGCATCCCAAACTGGGGAAATTGTATTATGCATCATGCCTTTTATAGTTGCAATGCCCCCTTTTGGGAAATTCCTACTCTAAGGCCTGCAAAACAATATTAATCACTTAAAACTGGTATTAGTAATAACAACTACAAGTATCAACTTTATGATAATATTAAAATCAATACATAAAACATTATAATATTGAGATCAATAAATCATAGCTAAAATATCATAATCTCTAGATCAATAATTCATAGTATCATTAATATTTGAATCATCACATCATAGCATATTCCTCCGCAAATCACATCATGAATCTATTTGAAATGCTTGCAAATGGCAATCTCAAGGCTGGTCGTCCTTGTATTGCGAGAGCATGGAAGGTGGGCCGCCTTTCCATCCCTTAGTTCACCTTGGAGGCTGGTCGTCCTCCTTGATCAAGCCCAAGAGCATGGAAGGCCAGTCTTCCATTCCACCTCTTGGCCCACGAGCATGGAAGGCTGGCCCTCCATTCCATCTCGGGGTAGCGTACTTGATAAGAGCGTGAAGACTGGTCTTCCTTCACCTCTCATGGAACTCAAAAGGTTGAACAGCCTTCCTATTTGCAAGACACTTCACACATTCAAGATAGGATTCTCAAGGAATTTGCTAGAATATTTCTAAATAAATACCTCTTAATGAAATGATAAATTTACTCTTAAATGGTTGCCACCAATTATTTTTCAGAATATTGCCAATGGCTGTTCTCAATCTCTATTCCAAAGAGATGTCTTATTTTTTCTTTTTTCCAACTTGATGATTGAATGATTGAATGATTGATGTTTGAATGATTTGATTATTGAATGATGGGATGCTTGAATGATTTGATGATTGAATGATTTAATATATAGATGGGTGATGATTTCTAATTGAATGTCAATGAACTGATTTACTCTTTATATCCAATTCTTGAAGGGGTCACCACCCTTCACAATAAATGAGTCGCCACCCTTCATAATAAATGAGTCACCACCCTTCATTGCTGCCTTTTGAGAATAATACCATAGTTACACCACCGTCAAGGACGGGGGGATGCCGGAACAGGGGGATGGGTTTCCGAGACGAGGGGACAAAGGGGCCTCAATTTGGGGATGGCGGTGGCGGCGAGGTGTGTGTATATACTATATACTATACATATGGTACTTAAAATGCTAGTTATGAAAAGATGTATAAGACTATCTTCCTCCTCTTTCACTTGCAATCACTCCTTTCACTCCTCCAATCACTCTTTTCTCAGCTCTTCACTCTTCTTCTTCTTGCTGTAACAAACAATTAGAAATGAAAATGTGAATACAAGTGAAGCTTGGAGGACCTTTTGAAGGCATGGAAGACCATAGATGGGCCCCGCATACCCTTAGGGTTTGAATAGAACCAAAGAAATAATATTTTTTTTTTAACATGTGCTTGAAGTTGTCGCCGCGGGGGACGCTCAAGGGACACACAGGCATCCCCCTCAGTGTCTCGGGAATGTCGGGACGTCCCCGCGTCCTCGGTGGTGAGTGGTGCCGCTGGGGACTTGGAAACACCGTCCCCACATCCCGGGGACGTCCCCGTTCTGGGAACACTTGGGATTTGGGGGGGGCCGCGTCTCCGAGGTACACTGAATAATACTTTATTTTCAAATTGATTGATAGATTTATTCCCCATTGATGATTTATCACAAGGAAATGATCTCCCTTTTATATCTTACTATTGAGGGAGTCGCAACCTTTCATAGTTGAAGGAGTCACAACCTTTCACATTAGAAGGAGTCACATAATATTTATACTTAATTGATTGATTGAATGATGTTCTATCTTCCCTTCTCAAATGAAATGCTCTCCCTCTTATATCTTCAAGTTTGAGGGAGTCACTCCTCTTCATTATTTCTGCCTTTTTGGAAGAGTCACAACTATTCCCCTTAATCACTGGCCTAAAACCTTTTTAATTTAATTTTAATTAAATATATCTTTAGTTCAAGGAAATCATTGCCCTTGTTTATTCTTATAATCTTAATCAATCCCCTTATTAGAATCGTTGTCCATGTTTAAGTGTTGTGATTTGTTTCTTTCTTTGATGGGGGCATGACAATAGTGCACATTTTATGCATGTAAACCTAGGAATGGTTGTTATGGAAACAGTTGTCTGTCAAAGTATACATCATCTCTAGCAATTGTTTGCACAACACTTTTTATACAATACTTGTTTGCAAACCTATCTAGTTTTTTACTACTACTTTAAAGCATGTAAAACTTCTTGGATTTGTCAACCTCTTGGTGTTAGATTGTAACAATCACCCCTCGGTTAATACTAATTTTTTTTATACAAAAACTACCATTTAGTCAACCATTGTTGTGGCAACGACTCCGTGCCACCACTTATATGCTTACGCTAGAAAGTGGTAAGCTTCTAATGTCAAAGTCATTCATAGACCCAAACCTAAACCTTGAGAGTTCATTTATGATGACCTTGGTTACGCATCCCCTTTTGGGAAATCAGAGGCTTTGTAGTTTGTACATCAATGTTAGAGGGAGTTCATTCCCTCCTCTTGTATGAGCTCTTTGATCTCACCTTTAAACCATGACTATTCATTAAGCATCCTACTATCAATGTGATACAGCTAAACAATCTACAAGCAAAGCATGCTCCTTGATTGTTGACAAGTTGGAGTATTGATAAGCTTATCTTATGCGGGTCATAGGATTTATCAACTAGCGATCACCTTGGATGGAGAGGATTAGTCTATGTCTTAGGGGGTATACACCCTCTACCTATACCCTTGTAGAGTCCTTATTCCATTTGTCTTTTGTTGCCTTAAAAGTTAACCTTGTATCTATCTCAATTCAGCATTGTAACATTAGAAAGTACCAGGATATAGATCAAAACACATTATGGGAAGGGTTTATATTATGGGTAATTAATCTAGGTACATTACCTGAAAGGGATTTGGCAAACTATTCAATTATCTTATAGGTTTGGGGATAATTTACCACACATATGTAACACATTAAATCCCTAAAGATGGCCTCTATCCAAACACATACATAAACCCATGCAAACTCACAAAGAATCAAAGTCCATTTACTTCAATTATTATTTGGAAACACATTATTTAACAAACATGAGTAATCCATAGATATAATATTAAATAAAATGCCATACCATATTGGTTATACTTACCCTCGTAGATGGAAAGGGCCACCATTACGAACTCAATCCTAAGCTCAACACAAATCTAAATGTATTTTAAAGGTGGGAAAACCATCCCTAGCCAATGAGAATACCCATTGTTCATCTCATTAGTTTTTGTTAACATAATTTTAAATCATTATTGGATACGAGTTATCCAGTTTCCTAAACTCTTTCATAACCATCTTATACCAATTTCAGCCTCAAACTGAAGCCTACTAAAGAGGGGAGGTCAAACAAGTTTAGGAAGAATCCCAACCTTGGAGTTATCCCCCTAAACTCTCCCCCTATGGACTTGAGGTCACAGGGGCATCCTTCGCCCAAGGACCACCTACATACCTACTTCCAAAAGTGATCGAAGTCACATGTAGTTCTCCTCGCAAGGTCTCTCTCAAAGAACATACACTTGGAATTCCTACACATAAAAACCCCTTATCAAATTAATAAATAAGGATAATACGTTTTTCCACTCAAGGGAATTAATTAAACTTTAGCAAATTAACATTATTTCTTCCTTGCAAACCCACCAAGGTTCTATATGCATTAAGATTCACTTACACGGGTGTATAAGGGTTAGCTAGGGTTTGTTAGTAATAATGTGATCCAAGAAATATCTCTCTAGGCATGGAGATTCAAGCATACCTAGGTATGAGCTTGCTAGGCAATCTTGATTCCATTTGAGAATAGGACAATAATAAAGTATATACATCCCTATAAAGTAGTTGTCAAATATCGTTGTCACGCATCAATAATAACAAAATCCTGGACATTGGTCCAAATGAGGTTTCCAACCACAATATGGTTCTATAAAATCAAGTATCATAATTGTCTAATATATCCTTCTAGACCTCAAAATACATATGGAAAAAATACATACTTTGCTCTAAACATGATAACATTCGAGTCATATGGTGGTGCAATTTGCAAATCTTGTCTCTTCGCCTTTTAAAAGTTGCTCAAAAGTGCAAAAAGATGTTATAAATATTGCTAGGGTTAGTAAAATGTTGCTTTTTCATGTGTAAAACCCTAATGAAACCTTAGTCTTGCCTTGCATTTTTGTTTTATTTTGCCGTTGACCTGTTCGACCGGTTCCAGTGTCTTAGAATGCTTTATGAAGTCTTTTATGTCACTATGTTATCGGCCCCCTTTTATTGTCTACCGGTTGCATGTCCTAGCGCACTTAAAAACATCTTATTTGCACATGCCTAAATTCATAGCTTAAACGCTAGGAAAGTATGGCCCCCTCGTATAGGACACCTTTCGCCTTCTTATTGTAGCACAACCTCATTATACATCTCATATTTGGTTTCCCAGCGCATAAGTGAATTGCATTGGGCATTATTCGTAAAGGTTTGGGCACGTGTCATGGCCTCGTTATAGCGCCTAGGTTCCAAGCAACGCAATTTCATTTACCCCACACATAAGCAAAATGCATCGAGCATCCTTGATTAGCATGAGGATATGTGTCGCCTTATTGTCTCAACACGTTGCTTCTTTGAAGCACATTTTCATATCTTCAATGCATGGCTAGAATGTACTAGGCGGTAACAGACGAAAATGAGATGTGTGTCGGCATCAAATTTAAGCGCATATCTTTTTCAAAGAACAAATTCATGTTCTTAGCACATAAAGAAAATGCGCTCAATGATAGCAAATGAAAGTTGGACATGTGTTGGTCCCAAATGCAACGCATAACATCTTCACAACATAGTTTATGATGATCAACGCATAGCAAAAATGTGATGGCTTGGTCAATATGAATTCACTAGACATGTGGCGCCTGTTCATATCAGCGCATAATTTCATCAAAGCACGACTTCACATCCTTAGTGCATAAAGAGAATGCGCTCGACAGTAACATGCTAAGATAAAGATGCGTGTTGAATTCTGATTGTAGTGCACATTTTCCTAATAGTGTAATTTATAGTGCTCAGCGCATAGCAAAAACATGCTAAGCAGTAACTAAAGGAAAAAGGATGCGTGTTAGTTTCTTATTCCAATGCAATGTTCCTTCATGCCGCAATTCACAAAAGGCAATTCAAATCAATTATGTGGTGAGCTTCAGGTGTGTGTTGACTATTCATCGTCTTGCAATGCGTTCAGATCAACGGTTGTAATTCAAACAAGAACAACTACTTACTGATGATCAATTTCATCCATGCAAGCTTTTATTCGAGCAATTGAAGCTCATCTATTGCTGCTTTTGGGACAATAAAACAAAGAATTGTTTTATTTGTTGCCATAATCAAGTGCTTGTGGGAATTGAAAGAAAGTTTGAGCTCCTGGAGAAGAATTTTGTGCACAAAGCTAGGGTTTTCAAGCATTTTCACGGGTAAGTTCCTCTGGTCACTCGTATTTTCAAAATTGTTTGAAAATTATCAAAGGAAGTGTTAGGAGAAAGATTTAAGGTTGTTTTCTTTAAATTTCAAATGGAATTGAGACCCTAGGGCAACTCAGAGATGGTTTAAAAAGAAAACCTAGTTGTGAAGAAACCAAAAAACCTTGAAGATGAGTGAATCAAGTGTGAAATCTAGGGGAACTAAGAGATTAATGGAGGATGATTTGATGAAACAATTGCTCAGGTCTACAAAAAGGGCTAAACATGCTCAAGGACTAGGGATTTTAACTGACAAATTAATGGATAGGGTGTCATAGATTAGGGATGCCATTATTCCTTAACAAGGTTGGACTTTGTTTGAGTATGGTTATAAAAGAGCCTATCTGACAGGCCTATTTCAAATTTGTGGACTCAGGATGTGGGAAAACTAGTTGTCCCTAATGTTGATTTAATTAGGGCCCTAGTACAAAATTATGATGTAGAGAACAAGGTTGTGAGTGAAAAGGGAAACCATTGCTTGAAATTTTGAGGCAAGCTATTGTGGATTCTTTTGGTCTAAATGTTTCAGCTAGTATCAGTATTGATTTTGGAGCCTTGAGTAGAGAATGGGCAAAGGATAATCATAGTTTCAAAGTCTTGTGGTTGCCTCAACATGAAGAAGAGGGCAAGATAGAAAATTGGTTAGGTTCGCCAAGGATGAGACAGAGCCCTTTGATTTTGATATCTTTGAGGACTACTTTATCAACACTTACTTTGCATTATGCCAAGTATTGGGAGAAGACTACAGGGTTAAAATGCCCATTCATATGATGATGCTTGTTGCTGATATTCATCATAGAGATGTCAACAAAAGTTTTGATTTCGCTTCTTATAATGCTGAGGGAATCCACAAGCATTTGAGGGATTTGAAGGACCCAAAGGCTGGGCTTTACTTCAATTATCTATTGTGCCATATGATTTTATATAGCGGAGTTAAGGTTTGGAGCAAATCCATGAATTTGAAATTAATTGATGAAGAAGGAAATAAGCTGCGAGTCCAAATGTGGACTTATCTTTGGGATTCTCATTGTTCCTCTACCAACTATTTAGCTTTTGAGAACATTTTTGTTCAGGATGTCCTATTAAATCTTGGCTTGCAACCAAAAGCAAGAATACCTGAGAAAGTTATCAGATTTCTCAGATCCCTGCAGTTTGACCTAGAGAAGAAAATTGACCATAATTGGGGGGATTGGTACTTGCATCAAAATTGCACAATTTTCAAATTTTATGGTACCCCAATCCAACCCCATCATCTGCCCAAGTTTGTATCAGATAGGTTGCGTTCATGGAGATAATGTGGCAGCTGAATGAATCTGTTAAGTTTCATTTCAGATTGGTTAAGAAAGGATCACTCATCCCTGTTGAGATGCATTTCTTGGATTTTCTGCAAAAGAGGGATTAGAAGTTTTGCCCTCCATGCTGCAAGGCTATAGAATGAAAGTGGATAATGCAAGAAACTGTGATCCAGAAGGGTATATCAATAAGAGGCAGGAAAGAGGAAGATCACAGTATTACCACAAATTTCATGCCTCTAATGATGTAATCAGAAATCTTCAAACAGATTAATTGGTGAAGGAGAGAAAGCAAAGATAGGTTTTAATAACCCGATCAAAAGAAAAGAGAGAATAATTTCATCCTTCTTATAGGGGTGCTTTCTTTGATATTTGAAATCGTATTGAGAGGATGGAAAAATTGCTCAATAGTTTTGAAACCTTTTCATTTTACAATAAGTGTCTTCTTGAGCAAAGAATTGGTGAGTAGGAGGTTGAACAACCAGTTCAACAAGAAACATTACCTGCACAATCATCAATGCATCATGTGGCTGCTCTTCAAATATCAACTGGTGTTCAACCATTAGTTGATTACTCAGTAAATCTTGAAGAGATGGGAGAAAGCAGGCAAGAGGAGGAAGGTGTTGCTAAGAGCATGTCTGGTGATGAGGAAGTTGATCAGTACTTTCCCTCTCCTCATGTTGATCAGGAGAATGAATAAGTTCCTGCAAATAGGCTTATGGTAAACCTTAATGATCCAAGCATGATTGCCAATGATGTTAGAGCCTTGGCATGCAGTCAATTCACGATTGATGATAACTTTGTGACCTCCAAAGAATTCAAAGACTTTATTATAAGGATTAAGGAGTAATTTCAGGAAAGATTGGAAAAAGCGAAGCAGGGGGTACATCCTTCTCAACATGAAGAAGTCATGAATCAAGTCCTCTGGGAATGGACTTTGATGCTTCAAAGATTACCCCAATGGAAGGGAGAAGGATTGTTAAAGGAAGTGGAATCCTCCTGTTGCCAGAATGGGACATTGCTTCAACAATTGCACTAGATACCATCAAGAACCAAGATGGAGAAGCATTCACATTAGATGAGCATGCAGAGCAGGTGTACTTCGAATCAGCCTTCAGTCCAAGATTGGAGACCTTGGCTATTTGGGCTATGGCTCCAGCCTCTGATAAGCCAAGAGTGGCATATAATGTTCGTGAGTTATCAAGGAATTTGATTGTAAAAAGAGTATCTGATACGTCTACTCCTCAGGTTGCATCCTTGGTGGTGCACACTGCCTTATTTAGTGAAGCAATTGCTAAAAGGCAAAAGGTTGGGTATGACAAGTTGCATGAAATGCACTTGAAGCTGCAGAATGAATACAATGAAGTGGTGGCTCAGTTACCACAACCACATGTTGCTACTCCTTCCCCTCCTGCAACCACATCAACAGATTTTTCGGTACAAGATAGGGAGACTCTCTCTCTCAGGATAAAGGACTTGAAGGAGCAATTAAAATAGAGTCAAGAAAATGAAAGGTTGGCCAAGGAAGAGGCAAATAAGATTGCTACTGACATTACCGATGATGTGTTGGGCCATAGACTTTCATGTGTGCTACATAGAATTGAAGGTGCTTGGAGAGCATATGACGGATTACAGAAAGCATATGTCAAACATATGCAATTACATAATAGCTTCTAGAAAGTATTAAACAAATGGATCCTTAGAGCCACTTCCATAAATTAAATTATTAAGATGACAACTTTTGACAATAATGCTCCTAAGAATTTGATGGAGATCATTGAACACATTGATCTATTAGGAGAAGTTTCAACCTTTCAAGCAAAATTGGATATGCAGTTTAAGGCTAAATTGAAAATGTTTGGAGGCATGGAACAAAGAATAATGCCTAAAATCATGGATAATTCAGGAGCAATCAAGTCCTTGGATACATGGAAGGCATAGTTTGGTGGTATTATTCCATCACTGTCATCATATATCTATACAAGTGGTAAACCAGATCTGGCACTCCTTAATACATCAATTGATGACATGTTCAAATTGGAGTCTAATCTGGATACTTTTGCAAAAGAGACTAGGGAAATAACATATGCAAGATACGATGCCCATAACAATAAGGTCCAGAAGTTGCTAAATTTTCAATGGCCTTCAGAGGAGTACAACTCATGGTTGGAGAAATATATTGAATAAATATATCCTTTGGAATCTTTGTCTTTTTGCAAAGGTGGAACTCTTTTGTCTTTTTATGGCCCTGTCAATTCTTTTTCTCAGTGGATTTTTTGAAGGATTACGGTTTCAATGTGGTGGAGAATTTCAACTGAATGATTGCACATCCTTCCATTTTGTTTCATCATCTCAGGATCGACGAGTATCTTCTTCAACGGCATGTACAATTGTTTTATCATTTAGTGAAGGGTTTCTATCTTCTACGATGCAATTGTAGCCTTATTTTTGTTTTGATCCTAGGACATGATTGTCAAATGAAAATGTGACATCTGTCCATGGCTTGAAGCTTGTTGTTCTCTTGTTTTTATAAGAGAAATACACAATTGCAGAAAAATTGCAAAGATGAACAGAAATGATCCTTGATCAATTTATATTCATAAGTTGTCATGTCTCCGAAATAATACATTAAAATAACTAAGTGTTGAAATGCAAACAAATAAATAAAATTCATATTAAATAAAAGAAGAATATTAGCAATATAATAATACTTATAATTACAATTGTCAAATATAGCAAATATAAATATTAAATACGAAATAAATATTTATCATATCAATATAAATGAATAAATATAAAATAATAAAAACAACAAATATAAAAAATAAAATAAAGAAATATAAAATAATAATATATATTATAGAAAATATGCTGAAATAAAAAGCAACGATTTTTATCAAGAAGCAGAAAATATATTAAAAAGCATCAATTCCCAAATAAAAATCATAAACAGCAATGCAGCGATAATTATTAATGAAGAAAAAGGCTTCATTATAAAAGCAGCGATTCCACCTCAAAGGGCAGAAATTCCATCTTTAAAGACAGCAGTTATCTTTTTCAAAAGAATAAATAAATAAATTGTGGTTTAAAGACAGTAATGAAAGTTTAAATAAAAGGTTTGTGACTTTTCATATGGACATCTCTCTTCAAAAGATGTATCCTTTAATTTGAATATATAGATATAAAAAGATGTTCATAAAACCTCCAAAGGAAAAAACATCGAACAATTATGAACAAGGAAAAGGAGAATGAAATAGAATATAAATAGAGAATCAAAAAACAAAGGAAAAGGATAACTGCAGATTGTGTAATATTTATTATTATCATAGTAATATGATAATATTATTGGCTGGCTGGAAAAATATAAACTCCTGCAGATCGTGTAGATTAGAGAGACATCAGCAGTTAAAGGGAATCAAGTAAACATTAACTGTAAGATAAATATAATAAAATAAAGATATATATATATATGTATGGGTAAGAAGATATGTGAATCACTTGTGAATATACAAAAAGGATACTTGCAGCAATTATTGATCCTTATAAGTAATTACAATCTTAATATAAACATAAATAGGTTAATATTTATTTATATATGTTTTTATCCTATGATCAATCAAATGTAAGATTGAAGGAAGGCAATTGAGGAATAAAGAGACATGGGAAGACACAGCAAATCAGGTGATGTACTCACTTAGCAATAATATTTAGCATATTTTGAATATAAGAAATAGATATTGCTAATCTGATTATTGATAGAATGCTTTCTTTAATTTTATTATAATGAAAATTATTGTAGGAAATGATGAACTTAAAAAACCATTGATAAATGAAAATATATTTGATTATAGGCATGAAATAAATCTTGGATGAATGCAAATATATCTGATTGTTTAAAAGATTGTCTTCTCTGTGCTTGTAAACCTACTAGGGAGGTAGGCTTGAGGTGAGTGGTGCCTAAAAACTCCACTTAACAATCCGCTGCGGCCATGGAGAGGTGGGGGTCCCACTTAACAATCCCCTGCGGCCATGGAAGGGTGATAGGCCCAGGCCACTTATAAGCTTTGCCAACCCTCCCTTGTAAGTTAAGTGTCTTTCGAGGTGATGACGTGGGTAGAGAAAGAAGGTACAAGTGTTTCCACTAAGCACACCACTCTGAGGATGGAATGGTTTTAGTTTGGACGTTCAGCTCGGGGCCAAGGGGTGGGTTGTCCTGATAGGATGCTTGTGCCCTTGGGCTTAGATGGATAGCTTCAGGCGGATCTACCCATGCCACTCCTCTATCTTCCTTATTACTTTTGTGATTATGTTTGTATTTTTGGATATCTAGATATTAATGCTAACAAATATGTTGTTAATATGGTGAATACGGGATTCAAATCTAGGGTTATTGAATTAGAAGAACATTTATTTGAAAAGAAGAAACCCTAAACCTAATCTACAAGCGAATTCTAGGGCAAACCGGGTAAGGGACATTACATAAGTGATAGGAGTAAACAATTCAAGAGACAATTGATTTTGAAGCTTGTTGTTCCCTTGTTTTTATAAAAGGGAATTCAAGGCCATTTTGTAGGGGATCTTGGAATTTTGTAAGTAGAGTGTCTATATTCTAGGTTTGTATCAGTGCGGTCCAAGTCTTCTTAGGAAGAAATGTCAATGTAATTGCCAATTTGGTATAATAGTACTAGCTTTGTACATGAATATACTATGACAATTTCACAATCAATTGTCTCTTGAATTGTATACTTCTTTATCACTTATGAATACAAATTGATCAAGGATCATTTTTGTTCATCTTTGCAATTTTTCTGCAATCGTTTATTTATTTTATAGCTTCTATTCAAGTAATGGATTAAATTGTTGTATAATGAATATTGAGGGTTTTGAATGTATACAAGGATTATTTGAGAAGAATTGATTGGAAATTTTGAGTAATATCAGTGTAAGGCATTGATATTAAGCTTTTACAAAATTAGGTTAAAGTATGTTATTCAAGGTTCAATTGCATTTTCTTTGACTTTGTTGCCTAGGTGTAAGGCACCAGTTGCCTAGGTGTAAGGCACCAGTCTGAATGTATGTTCTAGTTATGTTTCCATGATCATCAAATTTGAAAACTAAATTTCCCTTACTGTTATAAGTTATTTCATAATGTTATTTACATGTTCTCAAATCCAAAATGCATAAAGCTCCAAGAATCTAGCCCATCAAGTATGTTTCATCTATAATTCTTGGTCACTTAAAGAGAGTATATTTGTTTAAAGCAATATCCTGCATGAATTATATGAAATCCCATTAGGTATTGCACAGGACCACCCTCCTAGATTTTGCAGAGCCTAAAGTGCAGAGGAGAGAATTGTTAAACCTTTCTCTTGTTTGTTGGCCAACTCCATGAAAAATTTGAGCATAAGAGTTGGCTACTTCTTTAGATAGTTTTAGGAATCAGTTGGAATTACTAAAGAACAAACGAACATCATACTTGAGACCAATGGGAAAGACTATATCCTTTATATCATCATATGAAGATGTACATTCAATAATATGAATAATAATATTCTTAACCCTTTGATCTCATTTATATTATGGCACGATCCAATACTCTTATATTAGTTCAGTTCCTTGACTACATAATATTCTCCCTCAGCACTTATAATTGATTATGATCTTCATAGCTAGCAATAAGATATTAGGAGATGCTATCCTATATGATTGCAAATGGTTTGTCTCCTAACTCAATCTCAACAACATCATTGTATTAAATGATAGTTTCCTTATCATACTATAGTGACACTAATAAGTTCTCAAGTTTAGTTATAGATATATATTAAGCTCCATCAACATTATTGCCCACTTATGACATCAAAAACTTCCAGTTGAGGGTCAAGTTCTATTGTTTTTGGTTAAACTTGTCTTTTAAATAATTAAGACACAAGAAGTGTTAAATGCCTTACATAGCTGACTAACCAATCTATAAACTTGAAATATTATGGAATCATGGATACTTCTTAAAAGTAGATAGCTATTTTACATTTACATACTTGATAATAATAATAAATTAGTAGAGAAGTGTTAGAAAGCAGGCAGTCCATTATACTAAATAAATATGGAAATGAATTGAATGTAGATTAATATTTCAATTAATATGGAGCATCTTGTAGAAACCCCAATTGGATGTTTTGGTAAAAATTTTACATTTTGCAAATATTTGGTGTCCAGTTCCAGTCACACAGCTACTTAGCTGATGACAGGGTTATTCTTAATGTGTTTTTATCTCATGTTCCCTTTTCATGGTTTTCAAAGGCTATGCTTTCGTTCCTTCACACCATAACACCAAAATAGTGGAGATAGGTTTTCTCTCACGTTTTGTTTCCTTCCATTCTCCTTCCCAAATTCTAGGGCTGTTTCTGGAAGCCGACCCAATTCTGTATGGTAGCAAGATAGTACCAATTGATGGTCCAATGGATTAAAAAAAATGTTCCTACAATGATAATGTTAGTAGAAAATAACTAGATAATGCCAATTCATTTGTAGTCAATATGCAATTGACAATATCATGAGCTATATATTAGGGTCAGTGTCAAAAGCAGCCAGCCACAAAACTTTACTGCACTATTTCCGTGTGTTGTAGTTCAGCCTTTTTGTTCTTTTTCACTTGATTGAATCTAGTTTATAGTAAAAAAAAAATTAGAGATAAGAATGGACTATAGTGAATAGTTTGTACAAAAAGGAATGTTATCATTTTATAGAGTTTTTTGTTCAAAAATGTTCAAATAATCGATGTTCATTAAACAGAGGAGACAAAGGCTCCTTAAATAGAATTACAAAGACGATGTTTCTAAAAGAAACAATTGTTAACAAGAAACAAAGTTAGAAACAACTAGATGACCATTGACAACACAAATAGAAAGATATTATACTAATACCCTCCCTTAATGGTCATCATTCTAACTCCTCAAAGAAATAACAAAAAAGGCTGCCCCCTTCTTCTCAAAATGCTTCTACAACAAAAGACAAGAGCCTACCATTGACTCTGCCACTTGAGATGAGTCTGTCACCAACCCTCCCAGAAACTGCAGAACTTTTGGATATACCCAAGAAACAACAGCAATCGTCCAACCTGATGTTGGATAACACAATTGTCCCTCCCTGTAACTAGAGACACACCGAGAACAGCTACCACGATTTTGAGGAAAAATCTACAAACCCTCCAAACAGTTGCAGATGAGCAAGATGTTGTTCCATGGGGACGCGTCCCTTCGAAAAAACCACCCGTTTCTGAAACGGCGATGTTTCTGAGACAAGGAGACACCTAGGAAACGTCCCTCCGCCATCCCCCCGAAGTCTCCTCTTGGAGGGAGACATTTCTACATGGGAGACTCCAGGGAAACTTATGGGAGACTTCTAGATGTCCCCTCCACCCAAGGAAACTCCAGGGAAACTTCTGGGAGACTTCCAAAGGAATCAAGCCATTAGCCTGGAGCCATTTACTATTAGTATTTACTATTTTGTACTATGTTATTGAAGTTTGAACATTGATGATACAATGATATTTGATTGTAATTATGATTCATGAATCATGATTATGAAACTCAAATTATGAAACATCTAGTTCTTGTTGCATTTTCCAATGTCTATATTTTCATTTTGATTTTCAATGTTCAGTGATTCACTAGTTCAATGAAATGATATATCATTGCAATGTGTTATTGTGTTTAAACTTTTAAGTTTTAAGATTTGTTTTCATGTGTTAACTTTACTTATTCATTAGGCTTCTAAAGTTATATAATTATATTGTTATACATCTTTTTATAACTAATTTTTCAAGTACTATATGTATTTCAACACTGCCACCCCTCGCCGCTGTCCCCCCGTCGCCCCCTTGCCGTCCCCAAACTTAGGCCCCCCGTCTCCCATCTCGGAAACGCGTCTCCCGCCGTCCCCGTCCCCAAAACTCTGTGGAACACTGTTGAAAATAGATTGCAAAAAACCACTGGTGCAGATGTTCACACAACTCCAGGTGCAACTAAAAACAGACTGCAGCAAAGTACGATTTTTGAGGAAAAAATCGTCGAACCCAGAACTCTGAAGATTACAAATCATCATCGTTTTTTTTCGGAAAAAATGGTAAAAACCCAAACACGATTTTTGATCCTCAAAAATTGATCAAAATCGGACACGATTTTTGAGGTGAAAAATCGATCAAAACCAGACACAGATCAGAGTACAAAACTTCGTTTTTTTTGAGGAAAAAAGGTAAAACCCAACATAACTTTTTTTAAAGGAGGAAAATTATTAAAAAAATATTAAAACTGAGACATTTATTTTTAAAAGAAAAAATTATAAACCCACCAAATAATTTTTGAGGACAAAATTATTAAAACCTAGAATTTATAAGGAAAAATTATGAAAACCCAGAACATCGATTTTTCAAGATTGAAAACGGCACAGAAAAAAACTGGAAGGTCGTGTGCACAACAATCTTCAACACCCGCAATTTTTAACCTGCACAAATTTCAGGAGGACGCCCTGAAAAAAAAAATCTAGAACCCTCGAAATGCAAGGTCGGCGTGGGCAGGAAAAGAGCAGAAAAAATGCGGGTCCAACGCGCGCAACAAAACTAGAGAAAATCGCAACAAAAACCCTCAAATCGCGTTGTGATTTAAAACGCAACCTACAGAAGTCGAAGATAACACAAAACGCGAGCAGATTAAAAGACCAGGTCGCTCTTGCACAAAGAAAACTACGAAAAAAAAACCCGTCGCGCAAGCACATAAATCCCGACCAGAATAAGGTACTCAGAAGCGCGCACCCAGAACAACGTTTTTCAAAAACTCGTGCCAATACAAAACGCCCAGAAACACGTTTTTAATCGCACGCCTAAATAGCAGAAGAAAATCGCAATCAGGAGGTCGCCCACAAATGCATGAAAATCCGCACCCAAGAAGTCACGAATTTCTAAAAGGAGGATCCGTGTTTTTCTTCACACGACCACTATCTCAGAAAACATGATTTCTAAAAGGAGGATGTCGAGATTTTTCACGAGCAAGATCGATGATTTTTTATTTGCACAGAGACATGCAAACCTAAGTTACCGGTTCGGTTTTGGGTTCGGGTTCGGGTTCGGGTTCGAGAACCCGGTTCGCCGGTTTGGGATTATTTTTTTTTTGATTTGGGTTCGTTTTGGGTTCGGTAATACAAAAACATATAAAAATCAGAAATACATACAGATTTGCAGCAGTAATTAAGTTCAGAATACACCACCATATTTAATTTTAATTTTAAATTTATATTTATATTTATATTTGGGACATCCTGGGGTTCGCCCAGGGTCAACCCCGGCACCCTAGGTACCCTGTGAGGAGAGTGCTTGTGTGTACCCACATGAAACAGTAAGAAATACCTTTCAAAAAAAAATTTTGCAACCTTTGATTTACTGATGGTCTAGTTTCTCATATTTACTGATGTCCGTAAGCTTCAATTTGGGGGTTTCTGGCCTCGACTGTTCCAGAAAACTCCTGCTCACAATTTCTTCTGATCAATGCTACTGTTATTTGCTGTTTGCTGGTGCGCCCTTCTCTTTGTGCTTGTGTGTGTCAGCGTCTGGTTTCATTTGAGTAGGAGAGTCCAGTTTGAACAATAATATATGGGCTGCATTATGTTAATACTTTTGAGGATCGTTATGATTTCATTTTCTATATCTTGATCTGATCTTGGCACTCTCCCGAAATATATAATATGGTGGTGTATTCTGAAAGTTCAGCAATGGAGGCAAAAGATCCTTTTTTTTCATTCACAAATTGGTAAATGACTATCACTTTACCTATTTCATGTTTTAGAGGCACATATTAGGGTTAGAAAGAACAAAAAGATACTAAAAAGTCAACAAAGACTAAAAATATTATTAAAAAAATCCAAATTCCTGCTTTTACGTCCGCCTGGGCGCGCAATTCTACCCGGGTTCGAACCGGGTTCGAATTTTTCGAACCCTGGTCGAACCCACAGTCCGGGTTCCGAACCCGGTTCGAACCCACAGGCAGATTTTCGAACCCTGGGCGAATTAGGGCGAACCGGACCCGAATTTCGAACCCGAATCGAACCCGGGCCTCCCAGGGCCGAACCCGGTAACTTAGATGCAAACAAACAAAAAAAATCAAAGCTTAGAGAAAATGAAATTTTTCCTGCAGATCGAGCCCACTCTAATACCATGTTCAAATAATCGATGTTGTTCATTAAACAGAGGAGACAAAGACTCCTTAAATAGAATTACAAAGACGATGTTTCTAAAAGAAACAACTATTAACAAGAGACGAAGTTAGAAACAACAACTAGATGACCATTGACAACATAAATAGAAAGATATTATACTAATAAAAAAATCTCTATAAAAGGGTTGGATCCTAATTGAGTATCAGTAGCAGGTAAACTTACTACATGATCAATTACACTATACAAACAATTTGGAAGAGATTATGATTGAATGAGCATTTAATTTCTGGTGGAGAGTTACCTGGTGGAATCAGTCATTAAAAACTGCTGAAGTATGGATTTTTTTTACTTTCCCTTGTTGCATGCATGACTTTTGGTCTTGATGTCTTCCTTATCTATTGCTATGATTGGGTTTTTGTTGCTAGTTCTTTTTGTGTGGTTTTTGGTTTTAAACCCAAGTCATTACCGACACAGAATTATCCAAGCCTCAAATACTTAGAATTTTTCTAAGATCAATCCTTTATTGATAAGACCTCCCCTCTTTAGCGTGGTTGGCTCGCAATCAGTTGACGAGTTAAAGATAACTGGTCTTGAACTGATATACTCGACAGGTCTCAAATGCACATTTAAATGAAAAAATCAACTTGATCTTGAATGCCATCATGTAATAATTGGGAACTTTCCCCTTATCCCAATTTAGTATGACTTGATCTGTCCCTGCCAGGTAGCTCTAGCATCCTGCTTCAGGATTGCATCAGAACTGGTGGTAAGCTTATCTTCGCTATACAGCATCATTTGTTCAAACAATGTAAAGTTGTTTGCTTTTTCTATCATTTGTAGTCCCATAGAGTTTGATAAATCAAGCTTACAAGCATTCTCATAAATCCAGTGTATGATCTTGAATAGACCACATTGATCTCATCTTCCAACCTTAACCCTGTAACCGTTCCTTATTCTGGTATACATCCCACCAATTTTGTACTCGTTAGCCACTTCCTGTTCATTATCAGGAGCCTGAAAGTTGCTTGAGCCTACACTAAATGTTCCATCAATTAAGACTTGCTGAACTTGTTTAAAACCTTGGTAACCTTTTTCAGATCGCTTCCATCTGTTCCATCCTGACACACATCTTTCCAAGATTCCAAATGAAATGGTTCTTGAAGCACAAATCCTAACATGCATCAAAAGCATTGGTTTGTCAAACCACAGATTATTTGATTGTAGCAATGTTGCAGATATGGTAGACTCTCATACCAAATATTTTGATGTATATTGTTATCTCCTGTTTGTAGATGGACTAGCATTTGATATACTGCTGCCACCAGCTGGTCTATAGGTGAAATTCCTAGAAAATTTTCAGCTTGAGGTCCATCATTCCCAGGAATTTTTTTCCAAAAGTAACTCAAAAATCTGCTGACACAATTGAAAACAATAAATTACAGCAAACAAAAATGTACTGATACATTTTCAAAGAACAATTTGGTGGCATCCTGCCCACTTTAATCTTCGTGTAGTACATTTAAACGCCGTGTTACTAAACCCATTGATGATGACAAATGGAATCTAGACGGTAATTCCCATGCCTAATCCTTGGAAGCAGCCTAAGAAATACTTCAAAATGTTTTCTTGTGGTCTCGTTGGCACATTGTACACAAGCCTAGCTTCCTATTTGAAGGCTGTAAGGTCCACCTGTAACACATTCAAGAATTAAGAGAACAAAGAAGGTGAAGATAGGAAACTATCCTTCTGCCCCCTTCCCAGAGTCTTTGTCCTCTCCCTGCACATTTGCAGTACCTTTACATCAGCAACCCATGATAATAGTTGAAAAATAGTGGCAGACCTAATTGGGTGAGATAGATTACAACAGGGAGATTTAAGCTTCCATTCATAGGCATCAGCACCTAATACCTTCTGAATGCAGCGTGTTCCATATTTCATTATTACTTCTTTCCTTTTGGAATCTATGTTCTGTCCTAGGACATTCATATTGTGCTCATTCCAAGCAAAGGGGTGTGCTATCCTATTGACTTTTTCCCATATGAAGTATAAACACATTGAAATTTCAACTCAGTGCCCATGCAACTCCTCCATTTCTTGATTATTGTATTTGCTTTATTTTTTTGTTTCTTCTATTTCAATTTACTACAATTATAGCCTGCAGCCAGTGGATTTTTTCATTATTTAGTTTTACTTATCCAACATCATACATTTTTTTTATATGCTTTATTTGGAGAAAATAGGAAGAATATAATAAAACAAATTATACCATCTATTCAATGTCAAGCCATATTATTGAATTGTGGGGACTGCAACCCTTGTTAGAACCTTATCAAGGATGTAGCATGATGAGAAGTCCTACTTACCCTCAAGATTTGGAACATATTTCTGTTGGGGTTTGTTTTTATACAAACCATAAGTCATCACAATCTTTTCCAATCCTAAATAAAATCTCTGAAGAACGCATGAAGAGTGTTATTGTCACTGGTTATACTCTTGTGCATTTTTGTACTCTCATTTTGTGTGATTAGTCTTGAACTGTTCTCCTAGTTGGAGCTATTATCCAATTTCAATTGTTCTTGTTTGAAGAATTTGTTTGATTGGACTCAGAACTCTGTGAATCTGTCAATCCTGCATGTATATGCAATTTTTGCCACATATCTTTAGTCTCCATAAGCAAGTTGGTGCAATATGAACATGTCATATTCCTTATTGAGAAGGCCTTATGTAAAGTGCCAATATCTCCTATAGCTTATTGCTTTCCATCTGGGAATGGAAATATATTTACAATAAACTCAGATCTTCGGCCCCTGCCCCTGCTGGTACCTGTATGGGTTCAGTTCTAGGCTTGGTTCTGGACCGAGATGACCTGGGGTTTGGTTTGCCTAGGTCCACCATAGTCACCCTAGGTTCCCTGAGGGACCCACAGAGAACTCAGGGTGGATATGGGCAAACCCAAGTGAAACCAACTGCTGCCCAAAAGGAAAAGCAAAACAATCATTTTTGAAAACTTGATTAGAATGAGGGACTGATGAGGAATCGGGATCTAACTCTTGAGTGTGCTGACTTAGATGTTATTGTTGCACAACTTGCCAAAATCTTTTTAGATGAGGCAGCTTCTACGTTTGACATGGCTAGTGGAAGTGGCATTGTAACTCATTGTGGTTTATATGAAATTGAACCAAATATCGATTTTGATGCTCTTGATGAAGAGCAATATGAAGATATTGAATATTGATTGTAATTTTCATTGTGTATTTAACATTTGACAAATCAATGAATCATGAATTTATGAGTATATTTTTTACAAATTATGAATTATTTAAATATTTTGTTTATTGACAATTATAAGTATCACTGTTTTTATAATTTTTAATTTTTAATATATATAAAATTATAAATTATATATATGAAACTGTACCCGGAGTAAAAAAATAATGCCATACCAGCATACCCAAACCTCCAACATGTACCTGTCCGCGTAGCAGGACTGGCAACTTAGTTTTGCAGATTATTTTGATGTCTACCTTTTTAAATTTTAAATAGATGCTTTACTTGCAATACCATGAAAATAAGTAAATAAATTAAACATTCAATGAGTCCTTGGATTCCTTTTATTTCAATGTGTAATGTTTATGAATCATATACACATGGATGCTTATGAAAATGTGAACTTATTTGCAAAATATTAAGCCCTTTAAGCGTCATGTACAGGAGTATTCTTTGACAGCTCAAGGGGTTGCTTCGTTAACTTCACCTCAGGTTCTCCTGCGCCATATGCAGGGGCATTCAATACAATGCATTGCTTCTGGAGGTCAACCTCCAAACTTCAAATTCTTTTTCTTTGGACAGAAATCGGAGGCACCTTCTGGTGGGGGTTTCTATCTTGTCGAGTGCCTTGTAAATACTTCATCTTCAAAAGCCCATGTAAAAGTAAAAGCAGATGAAGCTAGCTTGTCACAAGACTTTGCTGTATTGTTCCAATCGGCGTTGCTAAAGTTCGGTGTTTCATAGTTTTTGGCTGGATTTGATGTAGTAATTTTCTTTGAAACTGTTCTTCTATTGAGTTTGAACCATATAAAACATCGGCTCGGACACAGAAATATCTCAATCTATTTGCACCCGAAGAAGTTTTTGTTATTAGCAAATGGTGCATCTGGTCAGTCTCAACATGCACAACAGTTAGTTTTTCAAAAATCGTAAAAGTTCCTTTTATTGCTTTTTTAATGTAGAGTAAACAAGGGAAATATATTACCTTTATTATGCCTAGCCCGGGATAATTTTATATATAGATATGGTGGACTGTTTTTCTTTCCACAGTTTTAATCCATAAGTTATTTTTGCAATATGGATACCTTGCAATACTCTAAAATCCAACGAAAAAAAGTGTGTTTTTTTTTTTTTTAATTCTTTCTTGTGCCTTTCTAGGCAATATGAATTTTTTTTGGCATTTTTTTCACCAACTAGTGCAATTATAATTGATTATAAAGTTTTTGAAAGTCAAAATGAATTTCACAAGCAAAAATATTTAAAATTTATTTTTTACAATTATATTGGTTGGAGAAAACATAATTATTCTAGTACCCATGATTTTTGAATCAATGAGAAAAAATAGCTAAAAAAAAGTCATATTTCACAAATAAGAAAAGATATGCACACTTTACTAATATTTACAATTTATCATGTCATTATTTAAGTTTTATATTATAATTATTTTTATTTATTTCTAAATGATATAATTTTAAAAAAAAATGTTACATTAATTCATACCAATTAATTTATTCTTATAATATTTTAATACAAATATTAAAATAATTATTAATATTTCTAATTATTTTTTAAATATTTAATTTATTTTGCATCATATCAAACACTTTCAATATCTTATTTATATTTGATTGTGTATTATTAAGATTTTTTATATTTTTTTATAATTTAATATTATAATTTTTAACTTTGTAGAAGAAAGGAGCAAAAGAAGAAGAGGAAGAGGAAGAAGAAGAAGAAAGGAGAAGAAAAAGGAGCAAAAGAAAGAGAAGTAGGGGGGAATTCATGAGAAGTCAAACCAATAACATTTTTCCACACTATTTGGAGAAATTTGAAAAGGATTTCCTTTTAAAATAAATTTTGGTCAGGTCATGCAATCCATACTAGGGTGTCATCTACCACCCTTCAACTCTTCATCAAAGGTGCAAAAAAAGGTTAGAGAAATGGAAGAAAAAATGTCAACACTAGCAAGAGTTACCCTCTAGTCTTAAGGAGAGCAAGGAAAAGGAAGAAAACATAATGAAGAGGCAATTGAATCAATGCAAAATTCCAACATATACAATAATTCCTAAGTAGATTAGATGCAAAGGAAATGCATTTCTTGGACCTAAATTTAATTTTCTAGACACACATGAAAAATTTTAGAATAAGGACAATACCAAAGTACCTCATTAAATGGAAGTATTTTTTGGTTGAAGTTACCACATGAGAAGATGAATATTTTATGTAGAAGGTCCACAATTCATTAGCATTGAGGACAACACTTTTGTAAAGAGGGGAAAATGTTATTCCCCTGACCCTATAGTGTGTATTGGGTATGAGAAGTTAGCTTGTGGCTACCTTAATTATTAAATAGGTTATGTGATATTTATTATAATCATATATAAGTATTTAACTCATCCTAAATTTGTAATCATATATTGTTAATTATGAAGTTCACTAAATACTTTCCTGATATTTGGAGGATTTCCTCCTTGAAGAGGCTTGTTATTCTCATTTATTATCAAGTATTTTTACAATATTTAATATTATACTCCTCTCTTGTGCAAGTTATTTTATTACAATGCATCAAGATTTAAAACTAAGAGAGTCAATGGTCAAAATTTTGAGTTATTAAAGTTAAAAGATGAGTTTTAGATTAGGGTATGGAATTTATCAAAGCATGATGGAAGGAGAATTTTTGTTAGATGTTATAGATGCAAATACCTTGGTGGATATGTATGCAAATTGTGGAACTATAAATAGGGTACTTAAACTATTTGGCATAATGATTCAAAGAGATGTCATCCCATGGAATGCAATGATTGTAGGATGTGCATTGTCTTCTACAAAATAGGGAAAAATTAGAAATCTATAATCTAAAATGTAGAAATATGCAATATATTGCATGGTGGAGGGCTATAGTGGCTCAATTTATTTACTTTGTACAAAGTTGAAGAAGAAATTGTTGTTCACTCAGAGAAATTGAAACCTTGTTAATTGCCAAAGCGCAAGGCAGCCTTTTGAATCTTTGTGTAAGGAATTTTATCTTCCACCATGAACAACCCAACACTCCATGTCTTGTACTCTAGCAAAATTTCCTTCACATTTTATTTTTTGTAATTCTTTCTCTTTTGCCTTACATCCCAATTTGGGGTCCCACACACTAAAAGGGACTACAAAACAAATGAAATGACCTCTACATTGTACATAACTATCAATCTAACATTCAAGTTATAATTTTTTCATTGGTTTAGAAATATTCCCTAGTTAAAGTTAATTTAAATTCTACGCTACAAGCTTATTACTTAGATTTGCAATCGTTGAATCAAAGCCCCATATTTGAATGCTTGTTGATAGTTTTATCTCCAACAATTATAATACATTAGAGAGAGAGTTTGGTGATGTTGATCAATATGTTCAAGAATCTCAAGCTTTTGTATGTTAAAATTTTTATATACTTGTAGGGAAGCCTTTACTTTGTTTGTTGATGAAGCTACAAAAATTACCTTATAAACCAAAAAATATTTAAATTTAATAACAAGCAGATTGATTTCATCAATTTATAGCTTCTTAAATACTCTTAAATTGTTGATTTAAGAATTACATGAACCAATGATTTTATCGTCGTATATTGTTTAAAATATATAACAACCATTAATCACCAAAAGTGAATCTCTATATTTGTACCCATCTTTCTCTCATTCTCTATTCCCTCCTCCCCTCCCCCTTATTTCCTCTCTTCCTACATATCCCCTACCTTCCACCTCTCCCATTTCATCTCTCTAAGTCAACTCTAAATTAATGTATATTATATACATATATCAATTATATATTATACTTATATTTAATTAATATTATCTACAATATATATTATATATAAAATTCATATTTAATATGTATACTTTTATATAATATATAATAATAAATATAATTCATATATATTTTTCTCTATAAATATAATTATAAGTGGTGAAGCTTAAAAAATCTTTTTGTCAAGATTATTATGATCGGCTTGCATCTCTTCTCCAACATTCTATACCCTTGATCTCAAGATCAACATGTCTTATTCATATAAGAAACACCTTCAACCATTCTATACCTTGATCTCAAAATCAACATGTCTTATTCATATAAGAAACACCTTCAACTAAATATCACTTTAAAGATAAATATATTTCACATTCTTCAAATCTAGAAAAATAAATTTAAAAACCATTTTCACACATCTTAAAAAAATCTTAAAACATCATCTATCTCATTAAAAAAATTACCACTCATAAATAAATTTAACTTTGGAAGATTTTAATTACACAATATCAATTCTAAGCCACGCTACAAACAGAGTCATAGACCAAATTCCCTTGGCATGCCATGAATACCCCAGCCTTCTAAATGCTGAAGATAATCTAAGATCACTTATCCATCCTGTAATGACCTGCAGCTCTGAGGGGAAGCAAGAAACCAGAGACTTTTCATGTTTCACACACTCCACTACCTCCTCATTCTTGTAGCACTTAAATTCAGGGGTTTAAGGACAAACATCTTTCCAACAGTGGAGCTCAAATCCAAAACATGCAATCCTCTCATAGGGTAAACAAGTTTTACAGAATGCTTGTGATCTTGCCATTCGGACACCGTTCTGCCGCACCACTTTATGTGTAGAAATTTCCTCAACAGGAGAAAGCACATTTTTTTTCTTTCAATGTGTATGGCCAAATCAAGAGTTTACAGTACTTGATTTAAATTTCGGCACTACCTCTCTCACATACTTAAGATCTAACTTCTAAGGCCATCTGGACAAGTTAATTTAACCAATCTGAGGCCATATCCCACTGGAATCCTTCTCCTATCCACAGATTTATCACATACTTAAGATCTAACTTCTTATTTCTTCTGCCTTCAACTGTCAAAAAAAATTTCATCTCATAAATTTTTATCCAACAGATTTATCAAATACTCAAGATCTATTTCTTTATCCTCCGGAAAGAAAGAAAGATATGCACAAAACAACCTCCAACTGTCTTATCCAAATTTTTCATCTCATAAATTCCAGCAGTTGAATATACCAAACAACCTCCAACTGTCTGATCTGACAAATTTTTCATCTCATAAATTCCAGCATTTGAATTCAGAGCAACTATTTCTTGTGCTAACCACAACTTTACAATCTTTATCAGCTGGCAGACCAAGAATATAATTCAGAATATTTTCAATAGCAAGCGTCCACAGATCATGCACAATAAAAAATCATTTCTCTTGTCGACGTTGACGAACATTCACCACGATAAAAGATCATTTCCTTTGCCGACGTTGCCGAATCAATTCCGCCGCTCTCTCTTTAGTTACTTTAGCTTCCACAATTTCACTTTTTAAACCTATGTGGAAGGCTATATCATGCTGCAAATTCTTGAGAGAATAAGATTCTGAAATAGAAATCCAAATAGAATGATCATACTTGGATTTTACAGCTTTGTAGACATTTTGGAGAAGAAATATTTTCCCCGAACCCCCCATCCCAACAACGGCTATAACTTGAATTTTAGGGCCTTCCAACAAGCCTACTATGTGTTCAACTTTGGATTCCATGCCCACTGCATATGAATTTCTGGGCAGAAGCCTATATTTCTTCACCTGTGCTGATGTATTTGTTGGTGCTGCTGCATCTGCATCTGCATGAGGAGGAAGACGCCATGAACTTAAATGTAGTAAGGGATGAAAAATACAAGGGTTTTGATAAAACCAGAGAAAATTGAAAGCTTCAAAGCGGTATTGTTTCTCTAATAATTCACTCTACCACGCTTTAATAAATGTGTACACTCAAAGATCTCTTTCTGAACATGGCAATTTGATGTTTTTCTCTGCACGACTTGACTTTGTTTCAGAACTCACATGGCAAGTGGCCTGTTAATGATGAAATGAAGGGACCCACTGAAACTAAATGCTGAAATCATGATTACGGATGGGATATATTTGTTTAAAATACAGACACGTTACAGTCGAATCTCGATTGCGTAAACTGTAAGCAAGGCGACTTCATTTTCTATACGAGTTTTCATTTTCAAACTTTACCTACTTTTCTGTGAGTTGTCGAAAATTGACAACTGAGAAACACCATTGTAAAATATCAAATAATGTAATTAATAATTTATTAAAATAAATGTTTTTTATATATTTAATAATTATAAATATTTCCAATGAGCTTATGGTTATTAAAAGTGATTATTTAGGTTTTTTTTTTTTAATGAGTTTTTTTATATAAATTAAATTTTAATGAAGCTATTAAAGGGAATTCAAGAGCAACTTGGGTACGAGTGGTTATTTGGGTTTTTAGGGGTTTTTTTGTTTTTTTTAATGTAAATCTTACAATGAATTTGAATATTGAATAGGAGGCGGTAGTGTGACTATTGTCTATCCAACTCTTAAAATGCAAATTTGATAGTATTTATTAATTAATTGAAAATTAAAATATAAAAGAATCTTTATTTTTAATTAATTAATAAATAGTCAAATGTGTACATAGACGTTTCCAGTATTGTGTGTTTTCTCTACATCTTTTCATTAAATCACCATGAACTATTGTTAAGGATGACTCAATGGTGGTCATCGATGGTCTAGTTATGGGTTGTGCCACAATTGAAGGCTTAACAACATATTTGATGAGGTCGAATCTTCATGTGATAAGTTCAATAACATTCTTTTCAATCATTGCTTTTGAGAATGTAATGGGGCTATTGATTTTCTTGCAAACTAATGTTATTCAAGACCTGTCTTTTTGCTTTCCCAAGTGACTACTTCAACATGTAGAAGGCTTTCATGAAATAATTTGGTAATTGGCATTTGCCTTCATGATTGTGGCTTTGATTGACATGTGCCAATGAGTATTGCATTTCTAGTTCTTGTGTGTTTTTATTGATCATCTTGGTCTAAATTACCTCTTTGGTTGTTTGTTGCTTGTGTCTCATGCAAGGTGTCTCTACTTTGTATGGCATGTAGAGGTTGTAACAATTTAGAATGATGGTGTCATGTTATGCTTCATTTTTGGTCTAGTGTGTGGCATCCTTACTTGTCAAGTGGGAGAATACACTATTATTGTTCTTCTCATGTTGATTGATGGCTCAAAAACACATTGTAATGAGAGATTGAGACCCCTTCCTCCAAAGGAAGGTCTTTGATCATTAACTTGGGATGATCTTTCATTGTCCTAATGATATTTTGAGCAACCTTCTTATTTCTCATTGTAAACGTGTGTTAGAGGTGATCAATGGGATCACCTCATATACTTTATCTCCCTTGATTATCATATGGTATACCCCTACCCTTATAGTGTGTATAGTGTTATGAGAAGTCATCTTGTGGCTACCTTAACTCTTGATTAAGTCATATTATCATTATTATATTGTTATTTACTTATTTAGGATGGCCTAAGTCTTATATAGGGTTATCTAGGTGGACCTGGGTGGTATCCAAGGCATAAGTATGGTATATATATATATATGAGGTATAGGTTAGTTATTGTCATCATGTTGAGTATTGTATTCTTGGTGAAGACTGTTAGAGTTATCCCCCTCAAAGTGGATTAGGAGGTTGCTCCCTTAGAGTGGCATATTATTATCAAGTATTTGTAGCATATTTTAGATTATATTATTATTGTGCAAGTTGTTTCATTACAAGTGGTATTAGAGCATGATCTTGGCACCATTGCAACAAGGCATTTTTTTAATTTTGGAGATCATTTTATGAAATACATATCTCCCAATTTCGATGATTTTTTATCTAATTTTTAAAGGGCTTTTGAAGAACATATTGGAGTAGCTACAGTACATATTTTAGAGGAATTGAATTGAGTGATTTATTGCAGAATTAGGGTTTCTGCACAATTTATTTGGAAAGTGAATATCTTCCAAATCCTAAACAATTTATTTTATACTTTTAGTGGGTTTTGGAATATATAAGAGAGGAGCCTACAAGAAAAATTGCAGAGTGATTTGGAGCATAATTACGTGATTTATTGCAGAATGAGGGTTCCCAACAAATTCGCTCTCAAAGCTGCAAAATACCTAAGTTTTTGGAGGATTTTTGGGAAAGTGCAACTTAGACCTTGGTAAGCTACAAAAAAATCAGTATTTTTTTGTGATTTATTGCAAAATTATCTTTCTAGAACTTCTTCACAACAAAAAGTATCCACTAAAAAAGGGAATAAGAAAAAGAACAAAAAGTAGAACAAGAGAAAGAGAAAGAGAAAGAGTAGGAACAAGAAGAAGAACAAGAAGAAGTTGGAGAAGAAGAAGAAGAAGTAAGAAAGGAGATGAAGAAGAAAAAGGAAAGAAAAAGGAAAAAGTTAGCATTGAGGACAATGCTTTTGTAAAGAGGAGGGCAATGTTATTGCCCTACCCTTATAGTGCATATAGTTTTATGAGTAGTCATCTTGTGGCTAACTTAACTCTTAATTAATTCATATTATCATTATTATATTGTTATTTAGGTTGGCCTAAGGCTTATATAGGGTTATCTAGGTGGTCCTGGGTGGTATCCAAAGCATAAGTATGGTATATGTAGGAGGTATAGGTTGGTTATTATCATGTTGAGTATCGTGTTCTTAGTGAAGACTATTGGAGGTATCCCCCTCGAAGTGGATTAGGAGGTTTCCCCCTCAAAATGGCATATTATTATCAAGTATTTGTAGCATATTTTAGATTATATTATTATTGTGCAAGTTGTTTAATTACATCATATGGTGGTTCACTTAGTGATTATCAATGGGGTTCAATTCTTTTCTCTATCTAATTGTGTTATTAATACCTTGGTGAGCCCCAATTGTGGGAGGTTGAGAATAGTCAGATGGTGCAATTGAGATATTAGTTGTGAGAGGAACAAGTTCTAGAGTTGATAATTGGGATGTGACCCATAAAGTGTAATGGTGTTTGTCTACATTTTTTAAGCATGTTATGCATTTTTTGTTTTGTCTATTCAACTATCCTATCCTACATGTGATTGGGAACTTCTTTTTGTTGGTGTAAATAAGTGTTTTACCTATCTAGGTCTTATTTACATTGTTAAGCCCACTTAGATCCTAAGAAGGAATCTTTCTAGTTAAGCATTAGTTGTCACTTATCTTATTTAGTTGGCTTTTATTTAATGCTTGTGTCCTAAGTTATTTAATATTGGCTTATGTCCTTTAATTATGACACAACTATTTAATGTTGGTACATCATCACCCTTGCTTATAGAAGTAAGGCTTCATATGTACATTGCAATCCATCCAAGCTACTCAGCTGAGATATATTTTCAATTATGCAAGTCCAATATATCATTGCAATCTTGAGTATTACATATTGGCCATATCTTTCATCCATTATTGCAATTTCATGTTCTTGTTTTTCCCTCTTGTAGAAGGTTGTTGTTGGTTTTTGCAAATAATCTTGGAGGCTTATGTCCTTGAGTGACTCTAACATGGTATCAGAGCTATCTATTAGCTCCTAACATGGTATGAAAGTTTCAGAATTACAAAACCCCTTCTCAAATTCATGGGAGATAATCAAGCTTGAGTTATTGCAAGGTTGAAAATCTTGGTGGATCTTGAAAATTGGAGTATGCTCTTCTCTTGCATCATATGATGACCTAGAGAATCAGAAAACTTAATAGAAATACCATATTTGGGGTTTTTTCTTTGTGGAATTACATTGCAAGTTTATTGTGGGGCATTTTGGGTCAAAATAAACCCTTCCATTAAATTCAAAATGCTAAAAAGCCCCTATTTTCATATATAATACTTCATATTTTTTAGGTAAGAAAAAATTAGCATTCTTTGTGTGACTATCTTAAATTTGACGAACAAATGACTGTCAGAAAACACTATGTTAAATTTGATGGCCAACTGATCCTTGTTTGGAACTATGTTAAACTTAACGTCTAGACGACTGTCAACATTTACTTAAATTCGATGACCAAACAGTTGTCAATCGGTCGCTCCAATTGGGCCCCTTTCCGTTGGTAGTTTTTCATTTGAGGAAAACTTTGGAGGCCCATAACTTGGTCACACGTGCTCCTTTTTCAAAAGTTTTTTATGATTTGTGGTAGAATTTCATGCTTTTCACAGTGGTGTAATTGGTTTTTGATTTGGTGCCTAAGTTTTTCAAAAATTGCATATTTTCAAAGTTGTTGCTGAGCCGATCTTGTTTTGGGAACTTCTAAGGATCTGTTCTCGCTCATACAATAACATTTTTGGGGAAAAAATTGATAGTGCATAATTTTTCATGTACTTTTCTATGGTGGGATCATATTATTCTCATTTTGTGTAAAATTTTTACTTTGAATCTGTATGCAATAAGATCAACCCCACTTTACTGGAGGGTTTCATGATTGAGTAATTTGGGAGGGGGCCTAATCTTGTGTTTTTGTTGGTTATAATCATATCTTCAAAATCATGGAGAGTCAAATGTGATTATTGTGGGAGGAAAAAGCATACAATAGATGAATGTCTACAAAAAGAACTTGATTTGAAACTTCTTTATGAACTTCATTAGTTGTAGTAGGTTTACATTGCTCAAGGCATCAGTTTACCTAATTCCCCTAAACCAACATCAACTAAATCATCTAGTATTCTTAATGATGAGGACACAATGGGGGATGATAGGTGTAAGCGAATGACCTACACTAAGATCTCATCTCTGTCTATTGTTGTACTTGAGGATACTTTTGATGTCATAGATTTGGCTCCTTTTGATTCAATGCAATAGGACATTCATCATCTTCTAGAGATGGCTACTTAGAATGAGTACTTGATAGACATTGGTGGGTTGTTTGTTGAGTCTCACATTGCAGATTTGGGAGACACTATTTATTGCATACATCTTCTCTTTGATGGAGATGATTCTTCTTTAGTTGTTGTGAGGGAATTCTTTGACCCTCTTTCTCATTCTCTACATGATCAGTCTTTGCAGCTTGATATTAGTGTGGCTACTTTTGAATAGCATTTGGAGGAGGCTTCTTCAGAGGAGATATATTTGTCTTTCGAGTGCGTTCTACATTCTTATCTAGGAGGTTTTGGATTGACATCTTCAGTTGTGTGGCCTAGAACGCCTATTTGGAGTTTATCAACTTTCGGCATCGACATGGAGACACTTGAGCCTTGTTCAAAGACATATATCATTCTTTTTCCCTCATATTCCTTTTCGGAATGGGAAGATATCTTGCATATCATCTTGGTTTTGTTTCTTCCTAAGGGGAAGAACGTTGTTCAATGAGATTGGATCATCTTCAACATTTAATGTTGAGCTTCTAATATTGTAGGAGACTCACCATTGAGGGGGGTTGCATGGTCTCTCTTCTTCTCTCTTATGGGGGTCATTTTCCTCATATGGGGTTTTGGCCCTCTCATATATCATTAAGAGTATTTTGTATTTTATCTCTTTTGGGGAGGATTTTTGTCCCACTGGGTTTTCTTCTTTTCTCTATTTGTGAGAGATTGAATTTGTATATGTACATGGGTACCTAACATGGCCTCGTAGTCGAGACCCATCTGAGTGTCATTTGCATACTAATTGACTCCCTAAATTGTACTTAAGGGGGGGTTGGTGTAAATAGGTGTTTGCCTATCTAGGTCTTATTTACATTGTTAAGTCCACTTAGGTCCTAGGAAGGAATCTTTCTAGTTAAGCATTAGTTGTCATTTATCTTATCTAGTTGGTTTTTATTTAATGCTTGTGTCCTAGGTTATTTAATATTGGTTCATGTCATTTAATTATGACACAACTATTTAATGTTGGTACATCATCACCCTTGCCTATATAAGCAAGGCTTCATATGTACATTGCAATCCATCCAAACAACTCAACTGAGATATTTTTCAATTGTGTAAGTCCAATATATCATTGCAATCTTGAGTATTACATATTGGCCATATCTTGTATCCATTTTTGAAATTTCATGTTCTTGTTTTTCCCTCTTGTAGAAGGTTGTTGGTTTTTGCAAATGATCCTAGAAGCTTGAATCCTTGAGTGACTCTAACATGGTATCAAAGCTATTTGTCAGCTCCTAACACTTTTCTTTAGCTTAAGCCTTTATTATAATCTATATTTTATTGTATTTAGGTAAAAATATCATGGAATAGAATCTATCATCAGCTCCTAACACTTTTCTTTAGCTTAAGCCTTTATTATAATCTATATTTTCTTGTAATTTAGGTAAAAAGCTCATGGAATAGAAGTCCATGATATTTTATCAAAAAATAGTTATATATATTTATAAAAATATAAATTATGAATATGCATATTGGATATGTCAACCAATTATAACCTATAAAATATTTAGTTCTTTCCATTAAATTATAATAATTAAAAACACTTAATTTTACTCTTTCATCTTTTTTGCTCTTCTACTTTTCTAAATTTTGATTTAGGTGTAGACATCACCACTTTAATCACTTTTGACACCATACCAGACCTGTTGCAACCACAATCTCATCATATCATCACTAATTAATTAAATAAATTATATTTATTTAACTAATCATGATTTGTCCTCTAACACTTCCTCCATCATCCAATTAATTAAATAAATCATATTTATTTAATTAAACCAACATCCTACATCCATTTCCCCTAATTGATTAAATAATCTAATTATTTGATTAATTATCCTAAACCTCCAAATCCTAGTCTAGTCCCCCACTAATAGGACAATCATGTCACAACCATAATTTAAAATTAAAATAAATACAAGTGACCAATCCAAATCCAAAATCAGTTCACTTTCAATCTTTGTCTCCCATCTCCAACAACCTTTAATCCAAATTTGAACTAATTTGTAATCTTCACCATCTATTTAATCAATTCAATCCTAAACCAATCTCAAAATCCATTCATCGTCATCAAATTTATAAATCAAACCATCCCCAAGCCATTTCAAAGTGATATTTGGAGGTAAAAAAATTATGCTACTAGAAATCTTGAGAAAACACATTTTATTGTCTTTATCAACAAATTGTGAGCATAACTCTTGAAATGTTTGCTCTCCCACTCACATGCTCATTTGATATTGGTTCCTTGCTTGACACTACTATGAATGGTTGTCGTTGGGCATTATCTTGAGCATGTTTGGTGATTTGTGGACTACATCTTCCAATAGTGGTGTTGGAAATAGGGCTCCCATGACTTTTATTCCTCCTATAAGTGTTTTTACACTTCTAGACAAAGAGACAATTTTATCTTCCCTACACCTTTTGTTGTCCTACCCAAGTTCAATGCCTACCCATGTTGCTCCTAGTGTTGTCCCTAGTTCAACTATGTTGGTGGTTCTATTTTGGTTACTAACCCCTATGTTGTTAAAGTGTTTTGATGGTTGCAAATCCTCTTGGGTGTCTAGCAGTATTTTCACATCCATTGCCAGCTTTGGGGCTCCTATCAGTTCCTTGCAATGTGTCAAGATTTAGCCTCTTCCCTATTCACGATCCTCCCCTATAGTGGTTCATGGGCAGGACATGATCGAAACTAAGGATTTTTGCATTCATTGAGTTTTGGTCAACAAATTCAACAACTTCTGGCCTTCTCTTCTTGACCTTCACAATTGGGTTTTAAATTCTTGGAAGATTATCGTCAATGGTAAGATAAAAAAATTCCCTTCTCCAAGGGGATTCTTCATTGCATCTTTTGACTCTTCAAAGGATGGGAATTTGGTACTTGACAATAGGTTGTGGATGTGGGGAGAGCACTTTCTCTCAATCAAGCCTTGAACTACATCTTTCAACCCCCTTTTTGAACCTCTCGATGTTAGACATATGTGGGTTCAACTTCTAAATATCCCTCTAGTTCTTGAAAGACCCCTACAATGAGGCTATTAGTAATGGTCGTTTCTTCAAAGTTGACTCTACCACTTCTTACATGGCCCACTCTATGTTTTCTTATATTCTAGTGGGCATTAGCATCTCTAACCCTCTTCACAAGGATATTACTTTGATGGTAGGTGATAGGCCTTAGACTCAATTGCTTAACTATGAGGGTTTCCCCTTCAAATGTAGATAATGTTATGCCATTGGCCACTTGGCTTTTGATTGTTCATTCTCTCGGTGCAAGGGCATGACAATGTGGTGAAAACGTGTCTACAAAGATCACTTGATTATTCATGCTTCAAATTCTCTAAGTGATGATTCCTCTCAAGATGTTGGTTCTTCTCTTTTGGTATTGGTTCCTCAAGCGATTGGTGCAAGTTCCACTCCTACTATTCCACTAGCTCCATTAGTGAGCTCCAACCACCACCTACTTCAATTGCTTAATCTACTATTGGCTTTAATTAATAGTATTGGCTTCTCCGGTTTGGCATTCTTCTACTTATGTTGTACCCATGGATGGGTCCTATATGGGGGAATCCCCACCATGCCTCCCTCATTCTCACAAATCTAAGGACTTGGAAGATAATATTTCTTAGATAGTTGTACAATGGCAAAAGGAAGGTCTTCCCAAATCTCTCCCAATCGCATGCTCAAGTGAAGGCTATGAGATTGAATAGAGTTGGGTCAAACATTGTTTAAGTTGGATCCTTGGATTTTTTTTCATACATTTTGGTTGTTCTTGTGCTTGTTAGTGCTTGCCATTTTTACTAGAAATTTGTCCCATTCCATTCTTGGAGGCTCTTATTTTTGGCTTGCCTACAAGCTTGCTTTGTATTCAAAATCATCTATTTAGTTAATTCGAGTTGTTTTTTTAATTTCATATTTCATTGTACTTGTTTGGATTGTCTATTGTTTGTTTTATTGTACAAGGGTTTGGGCCCTTTAAAAATTCACTTTTATCAATATCAAAAATAAATTGTGAGCATATTCATGGTTTCTAGAGGGAGTTGATTAGAGAGTTTTGTTGTTCTCTTATAGTTTAGGTTGCATTCTCTTTCACTATAATAGAATTGCAACTATGTGTAGAATATCTTGTTCTGTGAATTGTTCTATTATTTTATTTTTAGTGTGCACATTTTTACACTCCTCGTGGGACCTTCTAACATCATATCCTCTAAACAATGAGGGTATCATAATACCAATTTTATCCCACTAAATGTCTATTTTCTTCTTTGAAACTACAGTATTTTTGCTAGTTGCAATGGTGTCTCGAAAAGGAGCAAAATGTAGACATCTAAAATTAGCATCTTAACGACACACTTAACATTGCCACTTGTCACAACATACTAGACCCATTGTACCCACATTCTCATTTAATTAATCAATACTTATCCTCTAGCATTCCCTACATCATCTAATTAATTAATAAATCATATTTATTTGATTAATCTAACATTTATCCACTAATCGCCTTCTCTTCTCCATTACACAAATGGGTTCAAATTCTTAGAAGTCTCTCATCAATGGCAAGATTGTGTTGTATCCATGTGTCAAAGGCTTCTTAATCACATTCCGGCTCTTTAAAGGATAGGGATTTGTTGCTTGGTGAAAAGCTTTAGATGTGGGGAAAGCACTCCCTCTTGGTCAAGCTATGGTTCATCTCCTTCAACCTTATCTCCAAACCTCTCAATATCATACCAATTTGGGTTAGGCTATTGAATCTTTCTCTCTAGTTCTAGGGAGACTCCATCATGAGGCTATTGGAAATGTAATTGGTTGCTTCTTGAACGTTCATTCTACTTCCTCCATTGGTCAATCTATGTTTACCCATATTCTGGAGATATCTCTAAGGCCCTTCATGGGGACATTGTTTTGATGGTGGGGAATAGGCCCTAGACTCCACTAATTGACTATGAAGGTCTCCTTATTAGATGTATATGATGTTTTACCATCAATCACCTAACTTCAAATTGCTCACTCTCTTAATGCCAAGTCCATGGCTACTTGGAGGCAAAATTCCCACAATGATCATTGACTATCAACAATTCTAATGATGAGTCTTCTCAAGATGTTAGGTCTTCTCCTTCTACTTCCCCTTCAAAAACCGCTCCTTAGGGGATTTCTTATGGGGATGGCACAATTTTGGTGAGTCCTATTATGAAGCCTTCAACTCCTACTCATGGGTCCCACCAAGTTCCTAATTTTGTTGCTTGGCCCCCCATTTCCACTACTCTTATTCCTTTTGCCTCAGTGTAACACATGTTTGCTCCTAAGATGTATGATCAACAATTAGCCGCCCTTGCTAGACATTCCATTATTTGTGTTACACATGTGAATGTCTTCCCAAATCTATCTCCCAATCGCACAATACATTTAAGGTTGTGAGGTTGGATAGGGAAGGGTTTGTCATTGCTTAGGTTGATCCATGGTTTCTATTTTATGCATGGAAACTTGGTTGCATTAGTACTTAATTTGGCTTGGAATCTTGGCTACAATTGTTTTTTTTTTCCCATCGTAGAACCAATGTTGGTTTTAAATTGTCTTATCTATTGTACTAGGTTCATAGTCTCATCAAAACAAACTTACCTTAATCAAAACATTCCACATTCACTTCCCCTAATGGACTAAATGACCCAATTATTTATTAATTATCTCACACCCCCAAATCCTATCTAACCCCCCACTAATAGGACAATCATATCATATCCACAATTTAAAATTAAAATAAATAAAAATTGCCAATCTAAAATATTTGAGAAGACCTAACATCTTGAAAAGACTCACCATTAGGGAGATGAACAATTGAAACCAAGGCAAAACATCGTATACATCTTATAGGGAGACCTTCATGGTCAAGCAATGGAGTCCAAGGGCTATTCCCCACCATCAAAATTATGTCTCCATGAAGGGCCTTAGAGATATCTCCAAAATATGGGAAACATAAACTGACCAATGAAGGAAGAAGTAGAATCAACCTTCAAGACGCAACTTTTAAATTGTGGATGTGACATGATTGTGCTAAACCAATCTCAACCATCCATTTATCTTCATCTAATCTATAAATCAAATCATTATACTATTAAAATTTTGAAACAAACACATTTCATTCTCTTTATCAACAAATCACTAGCATATCCATGTCAAGTGGGTGTTGGTAAGAGAATTTTGTTGTTCTCTTATGACCTAATTTGCATTCTCTTTCACTCTAATGAAAGTGCATCTAAGTGTAAAATAGGAGATTGTCTTGTGCTGCGTTCTATTATTTCATTCTACATTTAATCTGCACATAAACATTGTTTTAAAATTTTAACAAATAATTTATTTTTTAAATATGTAATTTTTAAATAATTTTGTGAGCAAAGGTATACTTATTTCACTCACACCATAACAACTTCCTTGCTAGATCTTGATTAAAGTTGTTAATATATTATTTAAGAGTTCTTAAAAAAAATCACAGAAGGTTAAATATACTTAGTTCAAACCATATAAATTTATGATTTTGGTAGTTTTTTATTGGCTTTAAAGGATTGGCCAGTTTTGCTTCGATATGATATGTGCAAGTCTTCAACGTCTTCTTTCCTAAAAGAGAGCCTACTCAAATCGATCTATAGTAGGAAACTGGGTTTCGGTAACAGTCGATATTCTTTAACGTGTAATCAAGGCCTATTGACCTGCTTCTGATCATCCGTGCATTAATATAATTTCTTTCTTTCAATCTAAAAATAGCCCAATCCTATGTATTGTATAACCCTATCACACTTTAATTCTTTTCATCAATTAAAAAGAGTTTTAGAATTTGAACAAACACAAATATCCTGGGCATCAATCAATTATTTCCTCTAAGCACATGTAGCAAAAATGTATTTCGCATCAACATACACATACGCGAGATATGTGTAGAATATATTCGCTGGTGTCTGTAGAAAGTTTAAACCAGGAACCCGGAACTATTCGGAAGAATAGCAGTACAAATTGTACCTGGCAAAACTAAAAAATGAGTACACTCGGACAGAAACTCAAGAATAGCTAGACAATTGAATTCAGAAGAATAATATTCCACATAATATTTGATTATGCAGCGAATACAAGGACAATAATCACAATTTTAACTAGACAAATACACAAAATATTCTCATTGAAACGGAATTTTAAATATACATCATAATTTGAGATGCTGCATTATATAAGTTCATTCATTGCTGATTAATCTAATGAGATTTTCCTCAAATCTCACACTGGCTCATCCAAATCAATGAGTTTTTTTAAAACAATTTGAATTAACTAGATAGACAGAAATTGATCCATGGCTAAATAAATGGCCTGCTGCTTGGAAAGTTGAACATAAGAACTAGATTTAATTTTCAATTATCATCTTCAGACACTGAAACTACCTACACGTATAAAAGTAGAATTTTTAAAAAATCCATTGGAAGGACTTGCACTAATGTTACATTGCAATCATTAATATTGACACAGAATAAATGTTCCAGCGCAAAGTAATCAATCTTATATGAGCGAACACAAATGAAATGAATGAATAAGTATTAACTATTAACTATAGCATTAACCCGTAAGCGCAGGTTAAATTCAAACTCCAAACCAAAAGAGATATATAAATCAAATGATTTGCACCATACCAGTTTCTCTGCAATGTGCTAAAGGAGCCTACTATGGAAAATCGATACGGCTATGGTGCACGAATGTCCATTTGGACATATAGTAAGCGTATTTGCATTTTCCCTCATTTTCAAGATTAATATATCAACTTCACTAACTACTACAATAACCAAAAATATCTACAGCCTTAGCTTTCATTAACAATATCATGGATGACACCACTGACATCTTCATCCTCAGACCTTACTGCAACCCTCATAGCAACTTGATTGGGTCCATCAATACCAAAAGATAGTCTAACAAGCACTTGGACGTCACCAATGAATCTACCAGCCAATAGACAAGTATGCGACCTTGAATTGCTTTGCACTACATCAGTACCCTGTCAAACAATAATAAAGCAACAACAGTTTAAACACTATCAAAATTTCAAATAGCAAAACATCGATGAGTCAACTTTTAGCTACAAACAAAAATAATTTAAATTAAAAGTACCAAAACTCAAATAGCATAATATGAGATATCCGTACTACCTCACATGGCTGCATTCCAAGAAGCTCAATTACAGCTTTTACAGCTTCTACTAAACTCTCCCTCACACCAAGACCATAGTCATCCACACGTTCATTGTCTGCCCCTAATGACTCCCATGCATTTCGGAAATTTGAAACCCCAACCTTCAACATGTAATCTGCCGGATTCACCTGGATAAACATAAAAAAGATGCAAATTATTAATTACAAGTATTTCTGTATGTGTATAGAATTATCAATTTATCATCAGAATGTACAACCTCCAATTCTTCCAGTTGGTATTCATCTTCCACTCCCTCTTCTTCTACATCTCCGGTGGCAGAATCGACCTGATACACAATCTCTAGATTAGGTTTTCCTCCCAGGAACAACAAGGGCAAGACTAGCCAGATAAACAGCATAACAAATAATAGAATGTAGATGGCTTTCTTCAATTCTTTACAATAAAATTAATTATATATGGGCACTAATCTAGTCAGTATTGCTATGTGCAAATAACCATTAACTAGTTGGCATTGTTCAGCTTGTTATCTCCTTTGACAAATCCTTTGCCCAGTATGATGGTGCTCTCTTGATATGTTATAAAAAACAATTAGGAAGAAATTACTTGACAATCCATGTTATTTTTATTTGCATAAGCATACTGGGCAACGGCCCATTGTTATTAATATTTTTTTATTACTCTTTGAAGATTATATGTTATATAATTATTTAATTATCTCTGAGGAGATTAGAAATCTCCATTTCAATTTCATGTATAGTTAAGGGTACCTTGGATATGATGCACTCTGTTGATTAACTATTAAAATTCTGATCAATATATAAGAACTTCATACTCACAGTAGATGACTCTAAATTAACCCATTTAACTAAGTGAATTTGATGACTTGATAGAAATTTAGTTACTCATTTGGTATATGACAAAAAGTATTGTTCTACAAAATGAGGAAAACCATATCGGGAAAGTATAGTAAGGACTAAGGTCCCATCAAATTTGCCCAACTCCATCCGACAAGCACCAAGGAGTAAAATATCTCTATCATTTGTATTTAAATCATTACGTTTAGGATTTAACCTCTTTCCATTTATCCCTGCTAGTCATGTTTCTTAAGTGCTAACCTACATCCCCGATTGCTAACCTTTCCCTCCCACTCCAAGATAGTGTAAAATTGTCTGTAACAGGAAGTCGTCTGTGGCAGACAGTCCTCCAGGGATCACTTTCCCTCACATTTGTTTATAACATTTGTTTAGAACAAGTTCCACCCCTCGTTACACATCTCCATGCTATTTTCCTACTCAAACATCATTTAAAGGATTTTGGGAGAACTTGTAGGCATTCCTATGCTTCTCTCTCCACCACAAAAGAGTTGGTGGGGCATAGGACTGATAATTATGCTGCTAAAAATATATTTCTTTTTCAGTCTTTCCTTTTGCTATTCCTGCCAAATTACTTTGATTTAGATAGAATATGCTAAATCTTCAAATCCTTGTTGCTAAACACCGAGTTTCAGAAAGTACCTCTTTCATTATAAATTTCAACAAATTTGCAAATTTTCCAGTAGGGTGAGCTCCTTCTGGTATTTTAAAAGCCACAAAGACTTGTCCAGGTGAATCATAAGGCAATGACCTCAGAGGTTTGGATACCACTTCTATAAATTCATCAGGATCAGATGGATCCACTTCTACACGTACCTGTAAATGCAGAACAAAATATTAAGACAAAATTAAATGCTGAAGTACTTCAAAACTGGTTGCAGCAAACAGCATCCTAAAGAGTTTCCCACACCTGATCAGATTATTTGAAAGATAAGCATGCAATGGAAAGTGTATGTAAAGGCTAAACATAAAAAAAATGAGTAGAATGTATCACAAAAGTATACAGAATCAATCCATTGGGACACCTACATTTTCCAACACTTGTCCTGGTATAGTGTTTGTGCAGTTGTATTGAAACACCACATGATTAGAATAAATATGTTTCACAACATTCACTGAGTACTCTGTCTCTGCTTCAGTGAGTTCCACAGGTGCTGAAGACTGCAAAGAGAAGAAAGTGAGTGGTTAAAATGTAAATGACACTTGAGAAAAGTAAATGAAAAACAAAAATGGCTCACGAGTTGAGACACAGTAAATTTGACTCATTAAACAAAGGCAATTACAAAAAATCAAAGTGGTAAATAACCTTAAAGAGTTTGCCAAAGTCTGAAAATTCTGGGATGGAGGCAAGTAAGCTTTCATATGTCTCTGCAACAGATCTAACAGCAACCGACCCAGCATTTGTTGCTGCCGCTTTTTTACCGGAAGCCTTCTTCTCTGCCAATGGCTGCGATTTGACCTCCTTTGGAACAGATGCCAAGCTAAAAGGTTCCTCACTAGCTTCCTATATGGTTAGAAAGATATAAGGAAACAAGTCAACCTCCACCAAAAGTTCAGCAATGCCTTGAAAAGAGCTTAAATAATTGTTTTGCTTACATAAGCCTGTAAACTTGCTTCAAGGTTAACCAGAGGGAGGTCCAAGGTACCAAAAATAAAATCCTTTGCATCCTTCCCAGTCTCATCTGAAGAAACATCTCCACCAAGAGCATTTAGGTAAAGTGTCGCTCGATCCCGAACCTGGAACCAAATAGAGATCAAGTTTCTCTTTAGATACCGCAAAAAAAATATATTTACAGCAGGCCTGCATCCCGTAAATTGACTAACCCATGCAGCAGAAGAGATAAAATAATCAGCAAAAGCTGATAATAGCATAAAAAAAAGAAGGAAATTTGAAGGCGGGTATTAAAGCAAAAGATTTGTATGATTATCCTAACTGCTAAAATCTACTGCAATACTAGTAGCACATTCAATCATAGATGCAGCAACGGAACTAGGCAAAAAAAAACTGCAATCGTAAGACAAGCTTTACTGCAAAACAGAAGAGAAGAATGACAAGAGCCAACTGCAAACTTAGAACTAGCTCCTATCCAAAAAAATGCAAATCCTTACCTCATCATCATTGTCAAAAAGGCATCGACGCAATAGTACAAATATGCGAGGCTGTACAGTGCAATGGTAATGATATGTTAGCATATATCTTCTGTAAAACTATCAGCTCAATCTTATCACAATAACCGTCCTTTAGTATCTTGTCAAATATGAATAAAGAATGCACACCTTTAAAGACTCAACCAGAGCACCGAACTTTGCTAGTGCGCTAACAGCACTTGCCCTAACTGTTGCGTTTTCAAGAATAACTCTGTTATATATGTAACGAATATACTTGCTAGGATCTGCAGTCTTTGGTCCTTCATGACCAAGAAAATAAAGAATCTACAACACAAATAGTTCATCAGTACTTTAATATAATCCAAAGCAATGATTTGTCATGATGGGAAATTAATACCATAGTAGCAAAAATCTTTTGGACAAAAGGCAAACCAAAAGTATCAATTTTTTTAAATCGGGATTTAAACAGGAAAATATCGAATGTAAAAAAAAAGGTAAAATAATGTGTAAAAAGGGGCGACGACTTCTTGTTTTTGCAATTCAATGGCATTTCAGTGGGATAGAGATATAGAGAGCAAATAAAATTGAGAGTTTAGACCATGAATTGTGGAATATGAATTTTTTTGTTTATGTTCATACCGCTGATTACATCGCCTTGCACACTGCATACTTCATACCAAACATAACTGTTTCTTTTGAGTAAGCAATAGTGATAACAGTCTTGGTGACATGGGAAGAATAGATACATGTTATGATTACTAAAAATCTTTTCAAATTAATTTAAAGCCCTTGATTGTATCTATATCTTTGTTTTTAACAATTGTGGTTGAGACATTAATGAAAATCTAGGACTACCTAATGTGTTCACTGTAAAAGTAAGTAGAGTTTATAGACCAAGCTGGAAGTGATGTTAAAAGAAACCTTATGATTACATCGCCTTGCACACTGCATACTTCATACCAAACATAACTGTTTCTTTTGAGTAAGCAATAGTGATATCAGTCTTGGTGACATGGGAAGAATAGATACAAGTTATGATTATCTAAATATCTTTTGAAATTAATTTTGAGCCCTTGATTGTATCTATATCTTTGTTTTTAACAATTTTGGTTGAGACATTAATGAAAATCTAGGACTACCTAATGTGTTCACTGTAAAATTAAGTAGAGTTTATAGACCAAGCTGGAAGTGATGTTAAAAGAAACCTTATGAAGTTACGATAGTCTTAAAAATGTTATATTGTACATTCAGTTCAAAACCAAATGGCATATTTGTCTCTCTGTTTCTGAAAAGTTAAAACATGATATACATAATTGAACCCTATTGACTGGACCATGTAAAGGGTTCCTGTAGATATTATAAATCAGTAACTTTCTATTGATAGATTGTCAAATCATTGTAAAACCATGAGAGAATTGTACCTTAATATGTGATTTTTTTCATTGGAATATAATTGTTGGGTAGATGGTTAACAAAAATACTAGAATACTATTGCACTCATATCTCTGTAGAGGCATTGAAAAACTAGATCTGCCACAGCTTTCTTAAACATTATTTGAAGTTGACAAAGTTATTTTAAGGGAGAACTACTTGAATATGGGAAGATATAAACAACAAATGGTTTGAATTCATTATTTTGAAATGACATATTTACAAAGGTTATTAAACTGGAATTGATGTTTGCTTAGATATGCTCTATTGAGGTTAGTTAAGCACTAAACCTTACTTTATTAGAACAGTCACCTAATGGATCTCTGATAAATATTTAAATTGATATGTTATCAATGCATTTGGCATTATATCATTAAGAATTCGCTACGACCATTAACCCTTAATTGACACCCAGATAATCTTGCCCTCTGCAGCACATCCCACAAGCATTACTAATTTACTACAGCTGGAAAAAAGCTGGAACAGGAACTTAGATTAATTTGACGCAAGCAAACAAACAGAAAAACAGTCACATCAAACCCTAGTGCATACACAAAGTCATAATAATGTTCACACCGCAACTAGAAACAAAAAAATAATGTGAAAATCACTAGTATAAACCCTACCGACAGCACATAGGTGAAATCCAGAATATAAAACTCCAAAAAATCACAATTATAGTCTGAAAAAATGACAGGAATCAGGGGCACAATTTTTACAGTAGCAAAGGGAATGTCAAAAGGCAAATTGAGCCTAACAAATGTATAACTTGTAGAAGCATCTGAAGGGGCTACTGGATGGTCAATAGACACATATATAAACAGTCCTATAGGCCAAGCACTGCATATTTATGTTATTTTGTTAAATTCATTATATTCAGTGCTTGGCCGATAGGACTAAAAAATATTTGTGAGTATTGGCCATCCAATAGCACCTTTAGGCAATCTTACTAGTTTATAACAGTCTCATGGTTTTAACAATTTAAGAGATTTTGCTGAATTTATTAAAATGACTTTGAATGTATCATAATTTATTAATATTGATAATTATTTGAAAAGACGCCAAAAATAGTTACAATAAATCTCCAACACAAAAAAAATATTTTTTTTCATTTTCTATTAAGCAATGTATTTTATAGTAACACTATAGTTATTTCAAAATAATAGATACAGTAATTTCTATGTCATACTTATATACATTGCAATAACAAAAAGGTTGACCACAACAATCAAAACATAAGCACGTGTATTATAACAACATTATAATATGTAAATATCATAAATATAACCTATAAATGTCAATTTACAATTATAATCTACTCATCAAAGGAGGTGGAACGTGACATTGATAAGATTGAATCCAAGGTGATTTTTTATGTGTGTGGGAATGAGACATGTTTGTATTTTATTGGTGCCAAATTAGGACCAGATGACTTTATAAGTGTGTGCATATGTCCTTATGCATAACAGACGATTCTAGCTAATTACTCATTAAGATGTTAATTATTTGCTTCGGTTATATGCATTATTACTTGGCTTCAGTGATTTGTATTATAATATAATTATTAGATAAGGTGGAATGTGACATATTAATGAGATTGAATCAAAGATGATTTTGTAACTATGTGGAATGACACATGTATCTCTTTGGTGCCAAATTTGGACCAGGTGACTTTGTAAGTGTATGCCTGCATTTATACACATCTATATTCAAATTATGTGTCAAAAATTAGAAATAAATCCATTTCTCTTTACGCATAAGATACCATTCCACTTATGCTAATATTAGAGAGGTAGTAAAATTACTGGCATATATTGAAGACATGTATTTTAGGTGGTCGGGGAATTTGAAATTAATAAATGTTGGCATCCTCTCAAAATGGAAAACAAAACTAAAATTCAAGGTTGCATCAGTAAACAATCCCTTCAATTAGTAGTTAATGGAGTTTATAGTATCGTTGCAAGAATATATAATAATGATGAACTTAAAAATTTATTAAACAAATCATTTCCTTCACACTTAAGTTAGCATCAAATTTCCTATCAAGTCAATGACAATAATGTTTAGTCCATTACCTTCTAAAGATTTCCATTCCAACCCCTACTTGTTTTCTATTTCAGTTATATATGACACAATTGTAGAAAAAAAATTGGAAGAAAACATAAGCAATTCATATGTCAACTACATTCCTTTACATTTGAACAGAGATATCATTGTATCTCCAATAACAAATAAATGCCAATGTCGTCTAATTAAATTAATTACAGTTTCATTCATTTTATAAGAAATGGCTACATACTAAAATATTGAGTGCACTTCAAAAAACATCAAAGCTCAGAGTATGTCTATAATATCAAACAAAAATAGCTGCATTGATCAAATTTCAAAGTTCATAAGCAGATGTCATATTGTATTAAAATAGATTCCTACAAAATCTCATTCAACTCCCAAGAACAAGAGTCTCTTGGTTTATACACACATTCAAACAATGATACAAAGCAATGATGAGAAATTAAGAAAGGAATTATATCAAAATCCACTGGTTCCAAAACAGGTCAATGGGGATTCGAAGTACATTAACATGCAACAGTAGAAAAGGGAATGTCAAAAGGCAACTTGAGTTGGCAAAAGATTAAAAAAGTTGATGAACAGGAAATATTGATCATGTAATACGCAATCTGTATAGATACAGGGCATGAATATAAATCTACAAGTCCCCACAGGAACTTTTTGATGCTAGTTCTCATCAGAAGAATCTGCTACATGTAGGAAAATTAGGTTTTTGTCACTTAAATTAAATTGTTTGACACTTCATCCATGATTTTTTCCCCATCCATTAAATTTTCTCAAAATACTCTTCCCTCCATGGAAATCTTTATTTTTCAAACTCCATTTACCATTTGAATATCTCAAGCTGTCAAGACTTACAGGCATAATGATTTTTAAAAATAACAGAGATGATTAGAAAACACTATGTTTATGATCAGCTGCACAGATATAAAGTAGAGTGAATGCAATATTCTGCATGCAGCCATGCACTGACACTGAAAAAGATAAAATGCATAATAATGTCTATATCCCAAAGCGCTAAAATTATATGACATACCTGCGTTGAAAGATATGTGAATTCACAATCTTCAATAAACTCACAGAGATGAGACAGGCCACTTTCCTTTGCTTCTGGAATATCCCTTATAAGAATAAGAATAGAATCTACAATAGCTTTCTTATACTCAAATCCTCCTTCTTCTCGGAGTATATTACTCAAAAAGTTCATTCTGAAAATGGGCAAGAAAAACATTAGAGACAAACATCATAATTATATTATAACCTTTGAAGAAAAGACAGCCAATACAGCACTTAAAAGAGACTAATGCAACAGCTACTATCTACTCACAGTGTACGATATTTCTGCGGGAATTTCAAGCACAGAGATCTAATAGCTTCCACAACAACAATCTTGAACTCGTCTGCTATATCTGACATGAAATTTGTAATTTGCTTCATCAAACGATCCACACTTGATTCATTTCCTGTTTTTAATAGTGTAGTAATAGCCAGAGTGGCTATGCTCCGATTTTGATCTGAAATTAGACTCTCCATATCAATATTGCAGTTTGTAACTGCCAATGGATGTGTCATCGCCACCTGTGTTTATCAAAATTTAATTCAAGTGCATCTTGAACTTGTACAGTATACAAGAATGCATTTAAAAAATATATTCTAGGAAATTCACAATGAGAAAATAAACAAATATTTCTGAGAATTGATATTTGGTGGAAGTTTCAAATATCATTAGTTACAACTTGCAAGAATGCATAACCTTACAATCTAGGTTACCATTGTGATGGCACTTTCAGTTCCAGTGACAGTAACAGAAAATTAATGAATGAATTGAAAGAAATCTTATGTCAGATATTTCTATCATCTACCTAATCTCTTTTAGTTTTGCCCACTCAAATTACCAAAATTATTGTATGATCATCCTAGGCAAATGTAATACTTGAAATGAATGCTAAATACATCCATTTGCAACAAAAAACTGCAAATCTGATCTAGTTTAAACCTCTAGATGTACGCTTCCTGATAAAATTGATGAGTTGTTGTCACAAGCCAACTGGATACAATCAATTAAAGTCAGAAAAGATCTCTTGGTATCATGGAAAAGTGTCTGTTTAATGGACAGTGCAGATTGATAATCATTGATCAATGTCTAAATAATAGCATTTAAGATTTTTAATTCTTGTGGGATTTTTAATGTTAAGATGATTGTACTTATTTAACTAATGATATTTCTTCGCATGTATGTTAGTAATAATTACAAGGCAAGGTGACTACTTAGCACACAAGCACCTTTAAGGATTTGTTGGTAGGGAAGAGGAAAAGTGAATGTAATGCACCGCATTAGGCTTTTCACCCTTCAGTTACTTTCCCCTTTGGTAAAGCTTTTCGACCAAAGAATGCATTCTAAGTCACCCTCATCTGTGTGTGTGGGGTTGTTAATAATATGCTTCTTCTAATCTTGTTAAGTATCTAGATTATTTGCTTTTTCTAACATGGACACCGTATATATTAACAGGTAGTTTCAACTTCCTAGTATGCATTCTGTGATAGAATGAGGCTACTTTGGTTTGCCACATTTATGTGTATTATAGAAAGCTTAATATATTAGTAAAGAGGCAGACAAGAAAGCTAAAATCCTTTCTGAATGTTCAATCATCTGCAAAGCTCAATCTGAATAGACTAGGCTTTACTTTAAAAACAGATGTCCATACATACAGTCTAAAAGTAAAAGCAAAATAATCTGTCAAATCTGTTCAGAGTGCCTCAAAATTCAAATGCCTAAATTGAGGTGTTTCTCGTGATTAGATATTTTAATTTAGACATAAGAATTTAAAACTTCAGCAATTGAGACCTCCATTGACCAATCTCCAAAAAATCCTAGATATATGTTAAGTGTTACTCCAGCACTTTTGAAAAATGAATTACAAAAATCCAGAAAACTGTCTGGAACATAAACTTGAGAGTGAATATCTTAAGGACATATATGCTGTTACAGGACAATAGTATTTTTTGATTTGCCAAAACTGCCAAGAGTATAACCTGGACTAGCATTGCTGCCTGACCACGATGATTTGTCCTCAATCTCAAACTTGTAATCAACTTGACTCAAAAGCTAATTTAATGCAATCCTAGCATTGATGACTCAGAACGCACTATATTGCCAATACTAAATTCTCCACAAAATCAACTACAACATAAGATTAAGAAAAACTACTTAAAAGAATTGAAATATTTTATTAAGTGTAAAGCAAGTAAATCTGAAATCCACTTTCAGGGCATTGATTCCCTGGGCTCTAGAGAAACAGCTTTCATGAATAAAAAATGAGTGCATAACGCATGTCCAATATGAATGGGTCAGACCTAAATTGTGTCCAATAGATTCAAAGATATTAGGTGCATTTTCATGTAAAGCAATGGGAAATTGGAGAAAGAACAAAAATTCACCTGATCTCAAGCTATAGAAAACAAAAACACCATATAAGTCAAAAAAAAAAAAAAAAATAGTTAGGAGATGGCATGCCTACCTTGTTTAAAGTACGAACAGCTGCAAACCGGAGAACTGGCTTTGATGAGCTTAAAAACAGTTGCAAAACAGTAATAGCTGGTGTCAATTCTCGACTAGTCACCCCATTCAGTTCTGTTATAGCTCTTGCAGCTTCAAATATGACCATTTCTGCTTTGTGTCGCAAGCATCCTTCCAGATAATCATAGAATGGACGGTCACCTGTTTGTGAATTTACATTTGATTCTCGTATCACCTGAAGAAGTAGATTACTGTTAGAACTACCAAACAAGCAATACTTGTAGAAGTACAATTTACTAGCCATAAATGAAAGGAAATGTATTTCACCTGGCTGGTGTAACGGATCAAGAGGCATTGAGCTAAAGGTGACCGAACTGTTCCTCTGGTCAGACTTGTCACAAGCTTGCTTACAGCCAAGCGGTCATTTTGTCGAATCTGTCACAAAGAGTATCAATTATACAGGTCATCATTCTGATTATAACTGGTATAAGCAATTCAAACGGCATGCATGATTTGCTTTTGAAAAATCTGTCAGCAATTTGCTTTTAGAATCTTTATTTCTAAGAAGATTTCAAAATCCATAAGACTTAACATCTTGAAACTGCATTATATTCAAATTTTACCATTTCACCCACAACTCAATTTGCCATGGACAAAACCTGCCTAATCATCCTGATTTATGTTAAAGTTATGCAATTCTTTCAGAAGATAATAATTTAATAAAACATGGAATAAGTAATTCAAAAGCAAATAACTCCCATACGTGTCACAGATCTGATTACCCCATAATCAGAATTGAAGAAAGGGACTAGGTACACACATCTCATCAATCAAATTCATGTTCATTTCCAGTCACACCCTGATCAGCAGCAGCAAACTTCACACTTAGTGACAGGGTATTTCACCCCAGACTGCTGCCACAAACTACACGACTTAGGTTTGATGGTCAGCACAGGCAATTCCAGATCTGCTATAGTGAATCGAGACAGTGAGCTGTAATTCTTGAATAAGGTGTCTATTTGAACTATTCTCAGAACTGTCAATGAATTGAATCAACTAAGATCACTAATTTGTCTATTTATAACTATTTTAAAAATGTTGATGAATTGAATAAATTGAGATCAGTGATTTTCGTATTTATAACTATTCTCAAAACTGTTGGTAAACTGAATAAACTGAGATCAGCAGTCCGAGGTAAATGGCAATCAGACCCTTTTTTCTGTTTTTTTACAAAAGACAGCACATTGGTATCAGTGCATCAGTTCTGCCAGCCTGTGGATAAAAATTTTGAATGCATGCAGTTAAGCCAGAGGGATTTGAGGGCTTTAGAAGGGGAAAAAATTGATTGGAAACTACTCAAACAAAGATCGGTGTTGGAATAGAGGGCAGAGGTAAGAAAAAGATGGCATATCAGGGAGACAAACTTGATACCTTAATCAAAAAGCAAGAGCAGACAAACCAACTACTCATCCAGATAATACAACAAATGAATGGCACTCTAAATAGCACCAAACCCACACAGAATCTCAAAAGTGAAGGGAGTAACTCAAATGGCCCAACCAAACACAATAGGGCTTCAACCGGATCAACAAGAAAACCTTTTCAACCCACCTTTTTACCCAAAGAAGAGGCACCACCTGAAATAGAAGAGCAGAATCCAGCAACATGACATCAATGCTTTCATGGATTACATGGGCCTTGATCCAGACATCAGAAATCAGATTACATTTGCAAATTATTGCAATTTCAGATCTAGGAGTGGACCAAGAGTGGATAGAAGACCTATCTACCAGCCCCATAGAGATTTGCAGCAGAAGTTAAGCAGCTTGAGTCTCCCCCCTTTCGATGGATCAAGGAAAAGTATTGCACGAGCTTGGGTCCAAAAATTGGATAACTATCTTTCACTCAACCTTATGTTGGAAGAAGAGGCCATCAAATTTGCAATTCTTCATTTGGAGGGTATAGCCCATGAGTGGTAGCATCACAAGATGATCACCCAAGGGCATAGGCACATTGTCACCTATGTTGATTTTACATAGAGGCTTATGGATTATCATTAATTTGACAGGAAGGATCTCAACATACATATCAAGGAATTGGCCCAATTGAGACAACATCACACACTGGATGAGTAGGTAGCAAAATTCCAATGACTGTCAGTTATGGTTCCAGATGTGATAGAGAGGAGGCTCATTGTCTTATTTGTAAAAGGACTAGCCAAGCTACTCAAGGTTTTGGTCAAGGCTTTTGAGCCAATATCTCTACAAGGTGCCATCAAGAGAGTGCTAGATTTGGAGGGTTCGATGACTAAGAATAAGTTCTACTCCAGAGTTGCACCATCAAGACAGCATAAGAAACCTTTACATAAGGTTTTCCCTCAACCTAAGACACTAGCTCCTAAGCCAAGCAAGATGGAAATGTCCAAAAACGAATTTCGAAGGAGAAATTTATGTTTTTCTTATAGAAATCCATGGGAGCCAAAACACAAATGCTTGGGACGGGATCAAGTACAATACATAGAGGTAATATATTATGAAGATTCAGAGGTAGAAGAAATTGAGCTTGAAGTTGTAGTTGAAGAGGCAAGACATGTGGGCAAGGAAGGAGAAGAATCATTGGGAAGCATGCTTGAAACACTCTTAGGAGCACCCAAGTATCATCCTTTTCAAGTTAAATTTTTACATAGACATCAAGTGACAATATTGATTGATAGTGGGGCTACCCACAGCTTCATTGATGAGGGTTTGGTAACTAGAATGGGATTGAAGGCAAATGATTTTGAGAGATGCAATGTTACAATGGCTAATGCATTTATTATTCCATGCAACAAAAGGATTCAGCATCTTGATATGACCTTAGAGAGACATAGAGTGCAAGATTATTTTTATGTGGTTAGCATTGGTAAGACAAATGTGGTTTTGGGTGTGCAATGGTTGCATTCACTTGGTGAGTTTACCCAAAACTATCAAACAATGGAGTTGACGTTCAAATCCAAAGGGGTGGAGGTGGTTCTTTGAGGCCTATCCAACAGGGCTCCTAGAATTGTGTCAGCTAAAAGGATGGAGAGGGCCTTTCATAGAGACCAAGTGGCTTGGGTGACACAGTGTTTGATTACAAACACAAGTTCATCCAAATATGGGAGATCTTACCACGTTGACATCCAATCCATCTTGGATAAGCATGGCAAAGTGTTCAGAAATATTCCTTTGAGGTTGCCACCAGATAGAGGTTTTCAAAATGTGATTGAGTTGAAGAAGAGAATGAAACCGGTCATTGCTACATCCCATTGTCATCCTAGGAGGCAAAAGGAAGAGATTGAGAAGGCAATTAAGGAGTTGTTGGATATGGGACACATACGACCGAGCTCTAGCCCATTTGCTTCCCCCATGGTTTTGGTCAAGAAGGATGGTACTATGAGGATGTGCATTGATAATAGAGCTTTCAACAAGAAGACAATCAAAAATCACTACCCCATTCTAAGGATCGATGAGTTAATAGATGAGCTTCATGGTGTGATGTACTCCCAAATTGATCTGCAATTAAGGTATCATTAAATAAGGGTAAGAGATGAGGATGTGCATAAAACAGCCTTCATGTGTCATTACGAGCATTATGAGTTCTTGGTAATGCCATTCAAGTTGACTAATGCACCAACCAAATTTCAATCTTGCATGAATCAAATATTTATTAAGCAGTTGAGGAATTTTGAATTATTTTTCTTTGATGGCATCTTGATTTATAGCAAGACATGGGAGGATCATTTGAGGCACATAGATGAGGTGCTTGGTATTCTAGAGCAGCAATCATTCTTTGCCAAGGCATCAAAATATGAGTTTGAGTTGACCGAGATATTATATCTAGGGCATAAAGTTAGTGCCCAAGGGGTTAGCATGGATGATGAGAAGATTAAGGCAATCATTAATTGGCCTCAACCTAAGAATATAACACACTTAAAAGGATTTTTTGGTCTTTGCAACTATTACATAAGGTTCATTAAGGGTTTTCCATAGCTAGCCATCCCATTGACAAACTTGACAAAGAAGAGAGCTTTCACTTGGAGTGATTCAGCATAGAGAACTTTGATAAGCTCAAGGAGGTAGGTAATGAGCTCATGTTCTATTTAGCCAATTCCAGATTTTCCACTTCCTTTGTTTTGGAGTGTGATGCTTCAAGAGAGGGGATAGGAGCAGTTTTGATGCAAAACAAACACCCTCTAACATTTAAGACTAGAAAACTCAAGGAGACAGAAATGTTTTTCTATCTACAACAAGGAGATGCTAGCCATCATGCATGCACTAGCCAAGCTCAAACATTATTTGGTTTCTGGAAAATTTGTAGTAAAAACTAACCACAATAGCTTGAAGTTCTTCCTCAATCAAAAGGATCTGAATGATAGACAGCAAAACTAGGTAAATTACAGGCTTATTATTGAGGAAACCCTATTTATGCTCCATGACTAATATCTCTATTGATTGGAGGGTATAATAGCCAAGTATGCCAAGAATACATTTGCTATTGATATTTTGGATGGCAAGTTACAAGATGATAGGTACAAGGTGGTTGATGAGCTCATCCTCTATAAGGACTAGGTGTATCTTATTCCAAAATCAAAGATGAAAAAGAAAATCTTGAGGACATGTCATGACACGCTATTAGCTAGTCACTCAGGATACTACAGGACATACAAGCAGGGAATGAATCAATCAGCAATCATCACTCATCTATCCATCAAGAAATCAAACAATCAAATATCAAAAAGATCAATCAAGCAATCACCAAAAAGGACATTCATTCCCAACTGATGATTTCTCCACAAGGAAATGATCTCCCTTTTATATCTTATTATTGAGGGAGTCACAACCTTTCATATTTGAAGGACTTACAACCTTTCACATTAGGAGAAACAATCTTTCACATTAGGAGAAGTCGCATATTATTCATTCTTAATTGTTCTCTTCATCCCTTCTTTTCATGGAAAGATCCCCCCTTTAAACCTTATGGGTGAAAGAGTCACCACCTTTCACCATCGCTGCTGTTGGAAAATATAATTTAATTTTAATTAAACTCTTTTGTTGGCACTCCCTTATGAATATTGATGGCGCATCCTTGCATTGGTTTTTATGAAATCACCTACTCAATGATTTAATATGCAGCAATCTGGGCATTTTGGTGAACCGTGACAATGTTTTTCATTTGTCATGCCTTAGGAGGGCTCTTGGGCAGCAGGTCAAACCTTCAAAGCTGTCACCATTTGATGATGAAGGGAAATTGATTTTGGAGCCCGAGGCTTCATCAACATGAGAGAGAGGAGGCTAAGAAACAAGGTCATTCTAGAGTACTTGGTGAAATGAAAGAATCTACCACACAAGGATGCTGCATGGAAAGGAGTGGAGATTTTTGACCATCCAAATCTAAAATTGCTTGAGGACAAGCAATTTGAGGAAGGAAGGACTGTCATCTACCCTCTCCTTGGCTGACTTTGATACTATTATTTTCGACCATCAAAATTATTTATTAACACTAAATTACTAAAATAAAATATAAATAAACAATATATAAAATATATTCTAATTTTGGCGCTAGGATTTGGGCCCATGAGACCTACGAAGGTAAAGTATAAAAGCGGAATTGGGAATTATTTTTAGAGTGCCTGATCTAAGATATTCTGTTGATATTTCAAATTTTCAAATTTCATGCCAAAAAGGACGAAACCACTTGAAGGCTACTAAGAGGCTAGGATGAAACCCCTTCCTCTTGTTTGTTCAATTTCATTCCAAACTGCACAGTTGAGACGCATCAGAGGTTTACGACATTTGCAGGTGGAAAATTGGAGGTTACCTTGGATCGCCATTTTCAAGTTATCTACTATTACTATCCCAGCTCCAATTCAAGGTCGCCGCTGGAAGATACCTGAATTGCCGCAAGAGTTTCTGGGTTTAACTTCAAACCCTAGGCGAATTGATCCTTGTCAAGTTGGAGAACTAATCCAAGGGGGAGATAAATTGTCTCCAGAGATCATAATTATTATTGATTATTCACTGCCCTACAGCTGGAATTATCCATTGGCCACAGCCAAACATGTGCATACAGGTGGATTTGCCAGATCCAAGTGCTGCATTTCTAAATAAGGCAGATTCCTCACCATCTGGTCATTGTACCAACTAATAACTCCCATATGTGTCACAAATCAGATCACCACACGTCGACACGATCAGAACCAAAGAAAGGGACTAGTCATACAAATTGCATCAAGCAAATTCATGCTCATTTCCAGTCACATCCTGATCAGCAGCAGCTAACTTCACACTTAGTGACAGGGTATTTCAACCGACTGCTGTTGCCAACCAAACCACTAGTTTTGGGGGTCAGCACAGGCGATTCTAGGTCTGCTATACTGAATCAAGACAGTGAGTTGTAATTCTTGAATAAGGTATCTATTTAAACTATTCTCAGAACTGTGGATAAATTGAATCAACTGAGATCAGTGATTTGTCTATTTATAACTATTCTCAGAACTGTTGATGAACTGAATAAATTGAGATCAGTGATTTTCTTATTTATAACTATTCTCAGAACTGTTGATGAACTGAATAAACTGAGATCAGTGATCTGAGGTAAATGGCAATCGTATCCTTTTTTTAAGTTTTTTACCAGGGACAGCACATAGTCATTTCCTCTACAACTATTCTCTCATGTGCATTGGTAATAAACATGGGAACGTTCCCACAAAGCCTGCTTCTGGATTGGCAAAGCCTGAATATCTTAGAAGCATACCTTGTCGATGAATTATTATCAAATACTTCAGTTGTTTTGTATATTTCTTTTCTAATTTTCTCCAGTTAATTCGATCTGCTTTCCAAAGAAAAATGAAACTCTCTAAATGCACAATTCTATAAATTTCATAAGTAAAGTCAACCATTAGAAGAAATACCAGGCATGGTATTGCATTCAAGAAATTAAAAAGGTAATACATGATAATAAAAAATGGTTTCCAGATATGTGATATTAAAATCACTAAAAGTTCAAACTGTTTACATAAGCAGCTAGGCTACTAGACTATGGTCATTTTCAAAATGGACAACACCCAGAAGTCAAAAATGAATTGTGTTTGCAAGCATGTGTTGTGCTCACAGTGATCCATGAATTCTAATGTCTAAGAAAACAGTATCAGATATCTAACTGCTGGCCATTTCTTTGTGTTTTAGTAATATCTTTCATCCCAGCATTTAAGAAAATCAACAGAATAATGATAATATCATAATGGCAAAAACCATAGTAGCATCATTTACATGGTATTGACATGGCAAACTGAAAGTGTAAATGGAATTTAAATACTTGGTTTTAAAATGTGAAAAAATCAGCAAACTAAAAAATGACAGAATATCCATAAAAATTGGGGAGAAAATATTCTTGTTCTTTCATGCCAAAAATAGTGCTTAAAAATACAAACAAATATAAAAATAGAATTTGTACAATGTCACCAACTACAAATTGAAAACTTTGTCTAGAACTTAAGACTCTCAAATTCTGAACGAGTGTCAAATTCTCAATCAAGTACAATTTACAATTAAGAACACAAAACAACATCGAAAACACAATTCGGAGTCTACAGTGTAAACAGTAAAGAAAGCAAAAAAAGGAGGCAGTTTTTTTAAAACCCACCAAGAACTGCAGTTTATCTAATAACTCATGATTTATTCAACAAACTGTGGGTTTTTGGTGGGTTTTTCAATAAATCACAGCTTTTTCAGTCGAAACTCCAGTTTCATGAAAAAACTAGCTCAGTGTTTCAACTGAGCATGATCCCAACGCTGGGCAGCAATTAACAGCAAGCTAATCCCACTTTTGCTTCTATGCCATAAACCAATATTTTCAATGGTGTAAGTTCTTAAAGCAACCAAGAGTTGCTTCAAAAAGAAAAGAAAACCATTTGAAAGAATGCAAAACAATCATAAAATGATCAAAGATGAATCTCGAAAGAACATGACTGAAGGTAAATCATCCAATTTTATATGCATGCTAAGTTGTTTACAGAAATGTCCAAAACAAATAAAATCACACTGACCAGCTATTGGAGGAACCCGCGGAAATACAGCAAAAAAAAAGATGCAATTTAAAACCAAATTAGATATAAGGAAAGCAACTCAACTGGCTTTAGGACTACTGCAGGAAGTCAAAATATATACAAGTAACTGTGTAATATTAAAGATAAATTTAATTTAATTATGTAAGAAAGCATAACCAGACCTGATGAAGCAAGGCTAGTGCATGAAATTGAACAAGTGCAGCTCGGGACTGAATTGCCTCTTGGACCTCATTACTCCAACGTTTGACAATATCTGGAGTGGTCTACAAATGCATTGGCAGCAAATTAAGGAGAAGAGTAACTAACATATGAATTAATCAAATCTGTTGCTAGTATTCAACTGTAACTATACCTGAAGCAAGTGAATTCCACTGACAAGAGCAGCACTTGCTACAACAGGATTTTTATCAACAATGGCTTGTTTTAGATATCTCTCAATTTGACCCAACAAAGTACCATCTGTTATTCTGCATAAAACTCGTATTGCATTGGCCCTGTACATATCAGTCTTGCTATTCATGTCTTTCATTAGCGAACTTGTAACAATGATAACCTGTAAAGTATGTCATGAATTGTAAGAAAATCATACTGGTAAAAAACCTGAGGATCCAAAGATGTAAAAGACAGGTGATTAACAATCTATCACCTCATCAGCAGAAGGAGAAAGCTCCTTGATGATCAAATAAACCATTCTTCTCAAACCAGTATCCTTAGACTGGAAAAGCTTGGTGACAGCAAAGAAAACTTCTGTAGCTTCAACCTGATAAAATCAAGCAACAACCTTTCAGTCTCAAGAAATACCTAGAAAGTTTCAGAATCAAGAAACTCCAGACCATAGCAAACAAATCCTCAAATAATGATAAACATAGCAACCTTTGTAAATGTCTCTCCCTGGTTGATCAAATACAAAAGCTTGGTGATGACCTGATTAACATTCCAACCAAAAAATTGGAAACCCAGTGATGAATCAGTACTTCCATTCAGCAAAATGAATGCAGAACATATCATAACAAATTTTCATAATCTAGGAAATGCTCCAGGTGCAAACCTGTGCACAGCGTCTAGGATCCAGTTGAGGATCATTGAACACACGAGCTTCCTGCAGGACTGCTCCCTTTTCAATGCCAAGAAAGGGAGAGTAATCAGCTGCAAAATGGAAATTAATCCCATCAAAAATTGTATAGAAGGTCAAATAGTTGCCAAGGTAACATATGTTTGAACTCTTAAGTTCTCTTTATATTTAATCAGTCTTTCAGTTAATGCTATTGTGATATAGTTCTGTTATGACTTTGCTCAATAACCTGATGTATCATTCAAACTGGCAGAAGTTTCGAGACTTTAATGATTTATGGAATATAGGTCTTTTATAATAATCTTCTAGAAGTTGAATCGGCGGGGTAATAGATGATATTTGAAGCTGACAAGCTTGTGCAGCCTGTTGAAAGCTTCCTTTCTCTACACTGCGACAGCTGTGATTTACAGTCCCATCAAACTATTTTGCCATATGCAGATACTAAACTACTTTCTTCCTTTCTTTCTTTCCGGTTTAAAGATGATATAATATACTCAAAGCTAACAGATAATGCGTGTGTACACCCCCTGTTAAACACTCCCTTTGTATACTCTACTATAGCTGTAATTTACAGTCCCATTGACCTATTCCATCATCTGTGGACAACAATCTTCTTTCTATATTTCTTAATGGAATGTTAAACTGCATTGAAATTTATGATCTGCAGATTACCACACCCTGTGGGGCACCTTATAAGATATAGGCACATTCTACTGGACTAAAGTACTTGTGCAATAGCTCCTGAAAGAAATATAATAATGCACAGTACCTAAGGGTGTGTCTCGGGGAGTGTATTGGAAGCTCAAAAGGCATTATCCAAGATTAATTTGCTGAGGCAACCATTTTTCGTTTAGCAGCCAATGCCAACAATCGTGGCTTCCGACATGCCATATAGGTTGATACTGCCATGTTACTTTTTGTCTTCCAGTAAAAGGAGGCGTAATCCGATCAGAGATATATGTCCGGCTGTACATCAGCCTTTGTGAATATGAAAAACGCCTGAAATTATAAGACATAAGATAAAAACATTTGACATTTTCTAGGCTGCTTTTCTCTGTTGTGAGCTTCACACTTATTGTTTACTGATTGCTTTATAGAGGGCGGAAGGCCCGCTGTCAACCAGTCAAAATCAAAAGGCAAAGTTCTCTCAATATGAATCGAATAAAATGTGCACAAACTGAGGCAATGTTCTCTCAATACAAACCAAAACTTCTGATGCACAATTCCAAGTAATCATATGACAAATTAGCACCAACAAAAACAAAAATAAAAATCTGAGATCTCGAGCCTCTGAATACAATGCCCGCAGCCCAACATGTGCCGATCAAAATGTTTACACGGATCTGAGACCCAAAGATACAAAATACAGCAATTTCTCCAATGCAATTGCATTTATTGTAAACATGGCGTTGGATCTGTGCATTACGGTGCTGACCCAGGTCATAAATTAATGCCCTACTAAATGGTTTATGGGGTTTTCAAGTATTTTGACAAAGTAAGCTAAATTAGCACAACAGTGCATCGGATCGAGTGACAGGCGCGTTGACACAAAGATTTAAAATAATTTGTATGAATTTACATTAATAATGAAATGTGATGTAGATCTTTCGAAAGACAGCAGGAATTCTGTGTGAATTGAGAAAGGAAAATTTTGATAAATACCTTCCTCATCTCTATCGTCATCTTTCTTAACAAGGGGCTGAGCGAGCGCCATGTTTTTTCTATCTGTTAATATTGACAGATCGAATCGACTGCTTGCTGCGCTCTGCTATTCTTCTCTCGAATTATATATTCTAATTCGCCTCTGCTAGACTCTGTAATTGCTCGCTTAACTATTATATAGAGGCATTCCTTACGCTAATTTTAATTTTTTGTGTTGTCCTCCGTTTTTTAAGGTAAATACATGTATTCTTGTTTATTCATCTTTTACTTTCATTTATGTTTCTCTTCTTTTTATTATTTTACTAGTTTAATTATTTTATTTTATTTTTCTTATTTTCATTTCTTAATTTATTTTCCTTCTCATTTGTTCATGTTCTCCAATATTTTTGTTGTTTCTTTCCCTTCTTTATAAGAGTATGTATAATCTAATTCTCCATTTTTCTTTTCCTTAAAACCAAAAGCTAGCATACATCTACATGTATTCTTCTTAATTTTCATATTTAGAAGATTTTTTTTATTTCTCTGTCTTTTTTTTAATGTTATTTAATTTGAATTTTTATATTTATTAATTTATAAATAGTATAACTATCTTTATAAAAATCTATGTAAACCATCATTCTTAATGCATCATTATACTCCTCCCCTTGCTCTCACTATAGTTGTATCTTTCGACATAATAATTTTTTATATATGTATGTGTATATATAAAGTATTGTGATGGTGGAATTGGCATACCCGTATCAATTCTCACTTAGTTTTGTATTCATTTTAGGAGACTCTTTTGATACAACTACATATCAATCACTATTGTAGTTTTGTATGAAGTTGGATTCATTCTTTTAACCTCGCTCTTATTTGCATATATCTACATCCTATATTTTTTGTAAACCCTATCAATTTTTGTTCACTTTCTCGTGTTATCCGTACTTACTTTACTATTTATGATTAGATAATTATTATGAGCATAAATTTTACTATTTTGTTATCTTGGGTCATTCCCATAGGTGTGGGTTCAATCTCACATCTACAAATTTAACCCCCAAATTCTTAAAATCTAAATTCAATTTTGGCCACCTCCCACCCATTCACTAGTTGTTACGAGTAGACTAAACACATGCTTTTATAATTTATTGTCATGTATCTATATTTAAAGGTATTCAATTGAATTCATTTTGCATCATCTTATTTATAAATTTCCTCTCTCATTCTAAAGCATTTGAGGAGCACTTACTAATGGGATCTTTTGAACTAATACACTAAGATGAAATTTACACAATTAAAGCTTGTCATCTTCAGTATGATTGTAAAGCTAATCCTTTTCTGATGACATAAGAGAACTTTTCCCCTAGCAGTTTATCAACCCTCTAAAGGTATTCATAAATATTGTTAATCTTCATAACATAGTAGGCATCAAGTATTTGGCAAATCTAATAGCAGAGGTGCACAACCAATAAGATCAAATCTATGTGGCAAAGGCAAATCCATAAATATGGAAACTATCCACACGTACTTACTTGACCTAGAACAAGGCACAAATTTTGTAGGAAATTCCAAGCAAGACATAAACAAAGAGGATTTGCTTCAATTTTTAGGAATCCAAAATCCAAAACCTTCATCAAAATTATACATCATCAAGCCTACATCTAAGTGTCATTAAATTTTTTCAAATTTACTTTTTTAATTTAACACTTGATTAAAATATTATCACTCTTGCAACTTCTTGTTTATTTTAATCTAGTCTAATTTATTTTTATGTGTATGCATCACATTGGATTAACATAGATTAAACTTCAGGAAAAATTATTTTTCTTTATACTTTAGTGAACCCCTTTAATCCTAAACCACGTTAGGGTTATACCTTAGGGTTTATACCTTGATTGATTTAGGGTTATAAATCTACTTTTTATATTATCATTTTTAAGATCTTGTTAGGTTTTTGTGTATCTTTCATGAATATTATCTTCTTTTTAGGGTTTTAAGCTTTAATATTTTCTATCTCTTTTGTGCACCTTACATGCCCTTGGTTATACTATTAGGGTTTCATTTTTTATATTTGATATAGGGGAGAGGACCCAGTAGTTGTGCACCCTAACTTCGCGCTTCTCAAAATCCTACATGGAAATTTCAAATCACCCCCAATTTTTTACAGTAGCTTACTTGGCAAGTCCCCTGCTTATAACTAGGGTTTCAAGGCCACATCATCAAATATGATGCCACATCAAAATGGTTTTTGTCAAGATGTCCAAAAAAGCCCAAAAAAAAAGTGAGACCAATACTTGTGCATTCACAGCATGTTTTATTGAGCGCTGATGTGGAATCACATGATTGGTTGCTTTTTAGATCAAAGGAATACATTTTGTTTAATTATGGGTAGACATCATCAACACTAACAACTTTAAAGTCACAACTATTGGTCCAATATTGATAAAAATATTGAGCATTATATAAACAACTACTATCACAACTATTGAAACATGCTCAGGTACTGGGTCCTCTCCCCTAGCATTAATATTTAATAAATTTGATAGTGAATTTTTTGTATTCTTGTCATATCTTTTATTTATGTCAAAAGCTAATTGTAATCCTAATATTCCATTGATAAGGTTATCTAAACTCTAATATGGTCACCCATTCTAATGAGTTTGAGATTTATTTTGATACTTATGTTGTGAACAACCAAGAGGACAATTAATATTATGATCATGATACTCACATTATTAACCGAGTTTGCTAAAGAGATTTCTAGTTTGGTTATTATTGAAAACCCAATACAATTAATTAATATGATTCGCATTATGTTCATCAATAGACCATTTAGGTTGAAGATCTCATAAATTTTTTTATTATTAAAATTGTTGTATCTATAGCATGGCTAGTGTGTCTACCTTGGCTCCCTCCTCTATTATTGATCCATCTTTCTCTATTACTCCTTCCACCACCACTATTCATCCCTATGGAGCCACCCGTACTTATACTAGTATACCCCCACATAGTGTTTGTTGGTGGTGTAAATAGGTATTTTACTTATCTGGTTCACTTATAGGTCATATTTACATGTTAAGTTTACTTAGCTCACAAGGAATCTTTCTAGAAATCTTAGTTGTCACTTTGATCTTATCTTATATTTTTGGCATTTAATTCTTTTGTCCTATGTCATTTAATAATTGTTGAGGTAGTTGTCTCATTTTCATAGCATTAAGACACTTGTCATGATCTTGTCCAATCCTATGTCTCACCTTGGTTATATAACCAAGGGGTCTCATGTTTAATTCATCGATCATATAATCACGATCTATCAATTGCATCATTTGATAGAATAGCATTAATATCTCATAGTTAATCTCCCTTGTTCTTTCATGAAGGCAAATTGATTTGATTTGAGAAACATAAGGGGCAAGCACTTTTTGCAGTTTTAAATTATGAGTTAGAGAGGTGGATACTTGAGTTGAGAGCCTCACAACATATGGCTTCATTAGAGAGTATGTTCACTTCATTTTTCTTATTCATCGCCACACATCTTGATGGGTGTCAACACATGTATTTGTGTTTGTGGGAAGGGATCCATTGACATGGATGATAGAGCATTTAATGATGTTCTTTGTGTGCCTTCATTATCAACCAATATCCTTTCTATCTATCAAATCACACATGGTGGAGTATGCAAGAGTGTTGAGCTCACACCGCATTCTGTCATAATCTGGGATTTGCACAGCAAATATAGTTGCAGTTGAGGAGGTTGATCACTAACCTCGAGTCTACATGATTCTCATATTTTTCTCCTATTGTTCCTTTGGCTAATGTTCACACTTAGGCATCTAGTGTGGACACTTTTGAGAAGATTTGATATGGTCATTTGAATCTTGGTATTATGTAATCCACTAAGGTTTTAGAGACATGTGTTGATATACCATCTCCTTCATCTACTATTGCTTTTGATGATGTTTGTGTTGCCATAATTTTAGCTTCTTATGATTCAATGTAGCAAGACAAGTTATCTTTCAGGGATGGGTACTTGGGATGAGTACTTGGCAGACATTGTAGGTTTGTTTGCAAAATATCACATTTAAAATTTGGAAGACACCATTGATTGTATGCATCTTCTCTTTGATGGAGATGATCATTCTTTAGTTGTGAGGGAACACTCTAACCCTCTTGTTCATTCTCTACATGATCATTCCTCACAGTTTGACATGAGTGTGGATTTTTTAGATAGCATTTGGACCTGAGACTTATTTTTCTTCAGAGGAGACACCTTTGTCTTTGGATTGTGTTCTATAATCTTTTCTAGGAGATTTTGGATTGTCATCTTCTGCAATTTGGCTTCCTATTTGGAATGTGACAGCTTTTGACATCAACATGAAGACACTTGAGCATACTTTAGAGACATCACACATCATTCATTATTCTTTCATCTTCCATTCAAGAATGGGAAGACATCTTGCATACCATATTGGTTTTGTTTCATCCTAAAGGGAGAAATGTTTTTCAACGAGATTGGATCATCTTTAGCATTCAATGTCAAGTATCTACCATCATTGCAATAGACTCAACATTAAGGGGGGATGCACAGTCTCTCTTCTTCTTATTTCTTATGGGGGCCTTTTTCCTCGCATGGGGTTATGTCCTTCTCATTCTTTGTGAGAGCATTTTTTTTTCATCTCTTTTGGAGAGGAGTTTTATCCCACTGGGTTTTCTCCTTTTCTCTATTTTTGAGAGATTGCATTTGTACATGGGTACCTAACATGGTATTATAGTTAAGCCCCATATTTGTATCATTTACATAATAATCCTCTACTCCCTAAGTTTCACTTAAGGGGGGTGTTGGTGTAAATAGGTATTTTGCCTTTCTAATTAACTTATAAGTCTTATTTACATGTTAAGTTTATTTAGGTCCTAAGAATATTTCTAGAAGTCTTAATTATCACTTAGATCTTATTTTTATCTTTTGGCTTTTAATTCTTGTCATAAACCCATTCCTTGGAATATTTTCAAATCTCTTTTAATTAAGTCTATGTAGTGAGGTTTGAAAAAAAAAATTATTAAAAGAATAAATAGGTAATTAAATAATTTGAGAAGGTAGGTTGAGGATGGCATGCAGACGAGCTTGGGAGGTGAGGCGCGATTTGAATGGTCTATGATAATGTTGCATTCCTGTGTCGTGGCCATTCTTGGCATGTTCTTCTTTCTACTGTGTCGTTGGTAATCTTTGGGTGCATCATTTGGGGGTCTTCTCCGTGATCGGGGTTGCGTGGGGGCACAACTAGGGCCTGCGAGGGTTCCTTTATTTTCTTGTTGTTTGTTGCTCTGCTTTCCAATGTTTGGTACTATTTTGTGTTCTTCTTTCTACAATGTGGAGTGCTCTTGGTGAGCATGGAAACCCTTAAGCAATCGTTGTCTTTTCAAGAGGCCTTGAGCTTCTTCTATGAATGAGAGTGCTATGAAATTTTTGAACAACTCTCAAAATGGAGGAAGCAAGCTAGAGATTGGAGGTCTGTGTATTTCCAAATCTAGTGGGTGCTTGGAAAGGAGCCTTGATCACCTAGTGTTGGTGATTCAACTGGCTTTCATTGAAGAAGATATTAATTATTTGGCTAATCATGCATTGATTTGCAAGTTCATGGGGATTCTAGTTTATCTCCCCTTTTTGGATTCTTGGGCTTGACGTACTTGGAACCCTAAGGGTGAGATGGACATTATGTTGGTGGCTAATAACTATTTTCTGGTGGTTTTTAATTGTATGGATGACCGAAATAAGGCTTTCGAAGGTGGTTCATACTTTTATAACCAAGTGGGCTTGTTTATAAAACCATGGCATGTTGCTTTCAACCCTTCAAAGGAACTTTTGTCCCATATTCTTGTTAGGGTTCGTATGCCCTAATTCCCTCTAGAATTCTAGAGGAATGATATCTTTCATTCTGTTTCTATGCTTCTTGGTAATCCAGTGGGCCCCCCCCAACAAACATTGGACAAGAAGGTAATCTCTTATGCTCGTATTTACATTGAGATTGATTTGAATAACCCTTTGTCAGATTCTCTTGAGATTTTCCTTAGTTCCTCTTCCTAGATCCAACAATAGGATTATGAATCTTTGTCTTTTCGATGTCAAATTTGTCATGAATATGTCAATTTGTAGAAAAAAATGTCTTAGGGTTCAATCTTCAAGGTCTCCTTCATTCCAACCTTCTCATCAACCCCCAAGGTGGATAAGGGGAAAGCTCTTGTTGTAGGTCCTACTCCTGACAATGAGGGTTTTATTCTAGTTAAACCTCGTAATCAATGCAGGAGGTTGAAAAGAACTCTCAAAGATAGGCAGACAGATGGGCTCTTCGATCGTTTTGATGTCATAGATGATTTGGATCGACAAGAAGTGAATCCCGGTATGCTGAATCTGGTGTCAAAAGCAATGGAGGGGGACCTTGAGAATGCCAGTGTTATGGAGGCTCAGGTGGTGCAGGAGATTGGTATGGTTGATGCTAGTATGGTTATAGATCTTGTTTTAGATATCCCTTTTGCACCAACTGATGTAGTGGCGTTGTGTAAATCTAAGGATCAGGTTTTGGATGGTAATGTTCCTCCTTCTAGCTTGGTTGTTTTGGAGCCTGGACAAGGGAATAAAACCTCCTCACCTCTTGGTTTTCTTCAAAAGAGTCTTAAGAAGGGAACTATGGAGAAGCCTCTCAAGGCTAGGAGAAAGAAGGATATGGAGAAAATCAAATTAATGGATGAGACGATGGAATTGGGGTTAGTGAAGACTATCGACTCTCATTTTTCCAACTCTCAAAAATGATCACTATTTCTTGGAATGTAAGGGGCTTGAACAATGGCCCTAGACAAAAAGTTGATCGGGAATTGGTTAAAGCTCGTGTACCTGTTATCTTATTTATTTAGGAAACCAAGTTGTCAATGGAGTGTATGGGTAATTTGGCTTCCGAAATTTGGTGGCAAATTCAATACCAGTGTATTGGTGCTCATGGCAGTGTTGGGGGATTAGCTTGCTTCTAGAACCCTTTGAAGGTTTTCTAGCAGGTCTTTTATTTCTATGGTTGCTTCTTGTCAAGAGACTAGAGATATCATCTTTCTCTCTAATGTTTATGCCTCGATTGATATTCTTGGTAAGACTCTTCTCTGGTCTCATATTCAACTTATTCATTCTATTGTTCCTTTTCACCCCTAGATTTTAGCTAGGGATTTTAATGCTATCCTCAATCTGGAAGAGAAAAGGGGTGGGTCGTAGAGGTTGGAGCCTTTGTCCATCCTTCTCAGAGACAATGTTTCCAGTCTTAATCTTGTGGAATAATAGGAGATGTGGTAAGGACTCAATCTCTAAAAGACTTGATAGGTTTTTGGTTTCCTATTTTTGGATAGGTAATAATTGGATTACAAGCTCTGAGATTTTGGATTGGTGGGGATCAGATCATTGGCCAATCAAATTCTTTACTTATCTTTCTCGAGTCTCCAAGAATCCTTCCTTTAAGTTTTAGCTTATGTGGTTGTGTGACCCCAAACTTCAGGACTTAATGCTAGAGAGGTGGCCTCGAGGTAGACTGGCATATGTCACTACTATGTACTCTTTTGTCAAATAGATGCAATATGTTAAGTTTCAATTTAAAAGGTGGAATAGGCAAAGCTTTGGTAATTTATTCTGAGCCAAGCAAGAGGCTCAAGAATGTCTGGATGCTATCAACCGTGAGATAAGAGATTTTGGTCTCTTAGATGAGCTTGTTAAGGAGGAGGCCTCTACCTTATAGACTTTGGAGGAATGGGAGCTTCGAGAGGAAATATTCTAGAAGCAAAAGGCTAGAGTTGAATGGCTTCAGGAAGGAGATAGAAACATAGCTTTCTTCTACAATTCTGTCAAGGCCTGCAAGCATGGGAATTTAATTTCTTCTCTCGTGTCTTCTAGGGGTGTCTAGTTGGATTCTTTTTGGGAGATCTCTAGAGAGGCAAGGAAATATTTTGTAACTTTTTTTACTAAGGATTCCTCTCAAGCAATTGATTAAGAGAGCCTCATTCTTGGTTGTACTCCCCCTCTTGTGTCTCCAGAAATGAATGAGAGCCTTATGAGGCCCATTTCTCTTGATGAATTGGGGGGTACTATTTTTTAGATGAAGAAGGGTAAAGCGTTGGGCCCTGATGGATTTCTTATTGAATTCTTTCAATAATTTTGGGAGATTATAAAATTATATCTTCTTGAGGTGGTTCTTGAATCTCAGAGAAGTAAGTAGATGTTGAAAGCTATGAATGTTACTTTTCTTGCTTTGATCCCAAAATGTGAAGGAGCTAATAGGATGATTTTTTTCAGATCAATTGCTTTGTGCAATGTGGTCTATAAGATTCTTTCTAATCTGTTTGCATAGAGGCTAAAAGTTTGGATCAACGGGCTCATCTTTGATAAACAAGGAGGTTTTATGGCGAATAAGCAGATTTTGGATGGTGTGGTTATTGCTACGGAGACCATTCATTCCATGTTTGTTTCTAAGGCAAAGTTTATGTTCATTAAGCTTGATATGGCTAAAGTGTATGGTGGAGTCAAATGGTCTTTTTTGCAAAAAGTGTTGTGTGCCTTTAGTTTTGTCGAGGATTGGGTTTCTTGGGTTATGAGTTGTATTACCTCCACTTCCTTCTCTATCCTTGTTAATGGAGAACCTACTTCCTTATGTGGTGCCTCTAGAGGTCTTTGGCAAGGTGATCCTTTGTCGCCATATTTGTTTATTCTTATGGTTGAAGGCTTGGGACGTGCCATTAAATGCCATGTTTTAATGGACTTATTCAAGGTTGGAGATGGGGTAATGGTGTTCCTCCTTGGTCTCATCTACATTTTATGGATGATACTACTTTGATGGGTGTGGCTAAGAGCAGGGAGGCAACTAACTTCCATCAGGTTTTGGATATTTATCTCAAGGCTTCAAGGCAACAAATTAATGAAGGTAAATCTTCCATATTTTTCTTTAATACCCCTTTGCTTATCCAACAACAAATTGCTCACATTTTTAGATTTTGGATTGGTTTGCTTCCTATGGTTTATCTTGGGGTTCCCCTTTTATTGATTCCCCTCCGAGGGTGACCTGACAAGGCATTCTTGATAAGGTTAAGTCAAGGGTGAATCATTGGACTCACAGATGGTTATCCTTTATTGGGAGGGTGTTTCTTCTAAAATATGTGATCCAAGTCCTTCCCTACTACAGATGCATGCTTCAGGTGGCTCCTAAGAGTTTTATTAAGGATTTGGATGCTCTCTCCAGGTAATTATTATGGGCAGGTAACTTGGCTTCTTCAAAATGGAGTCTAATTAAGTGGGAGTCTATTTGTAGACCGAAACAGGATGGGGGCCTAGGCTTGAGACAAGCTAGTCTTGTTGGTCAGGCTTTGGCTACCAAGTTGTATCAGAGATGGTGCGATAATCAAGATCAGTTGTGGGCTAGAATTATTTCTACCAAATATCTAAGGGGGTGGCAACAGATGAGGTCCCTCAAGTTGGTTTGTTGGGTAAAGGATCTGTCATTTGGGATACTCTCAAGAAGGGTGCTAATCTGATTAAGAAAAGTTTGTTTTGGATTTGCAATAGGGGTTTTGGGGCCCTCTTTTGGCATGATTCCTAGGATGGTTTTCCTCCTATTTTGTCCATGTACCCTTATTTGCAAGATCTTTGTCATCTTTTCATAGAAGCTGGTTGGTCCCAAGTGGTGGATTTCAAGCATTTTGTTTGACTCGGGGAGGTCAAAGTCTTTAGATGGAAGGACCCTATGGAGTGGTCAGTTGGTGGTTCTATGGAGGATCGTGCTAGGTTAAGGAAGATTTTAGAAGAGAGAGTTTGTAGTTCGATTGGGGCAAAGGATATATTGGCATAGGGCCTTGACCCCAAGGGGGTCTATTCGGTTGCTTCAAGATATCAGGAGTTGTACATTTAGAAGTTGGAGGGGGGAAAGTCAATTGGTGGAAGCATGTGTGGAATAAATTATCATGGCCCAAATGTAACTATATCTTATGGATTATTGCTTGGAAGTGGTGCCTTACATGGGATAATATTCGAAACAAGGATTTCAAGGTCCTTCCATTTGTTTTTTATGTAGTAATAGTGAAGAAGATTATTCTCACTTGTTTTTTCAGTGTTCTTTGCTAGAGACATTTGGAATCTTTGGTGGGGTTGTTGGAAGCAAGCTTGTGTTCACGCTTCCTCCCTGGTTGAGTTTTGGAGAAGTTTGGGTAGGCCTCCAGTACATGCCTCCTTTCTTTAGATTGTGTGGTACATTGGTCCTTTCTTCATTATGTGGTAGATTTGGCTTGAAAGGAACCAAAGGATTTTTAGGGGATGTAAGTTGGCGATTCAACAACTATGGCAGAGGATTGTTAGCATGGTTTAGGAGATTGTGATTGCTAAGTGTTAAGTGTATTTTCCTCTGGACAAAGAGGACGAGGATTTTATTAGAGGTTGGGTCTTATTGGCATTAGGCGGGTGTACACTTATGGTGGGATAAAATTTAATCTTTGGAAGAAGACTCAACGGGATGGTCATTGGCTTCCCCCTCCTGTTGGTGTTCTGAAAATTAACACTGATGGTTCTCCATGGGGTAATCTTGGGCATGTTGGTGTTGGTGGGATTGGAAGGGATATGGTTGGTAATGTCATCTTCTTTTTCTCTATCTATAAAGGGAAGCAAAGAAACAATTTTATGGAAGGACTGGCGATTTTATATGCTATTGAGTGAGCTTCTATTCTAGGTTGGTGTCAGATTATTTGTGAGTTAGATTCTCAGATCTTGATCAATATGTTGAATAGTCAAGAGTCGGTTGGTGTTAATTGGCATCTTGCCTTGATGGTTAGGTAGATTCTCAGACTGACTTCCATGTTTGAGGTTGTCTCCTTTATCCACATTCCATGAGAGTGGAATAGTGTGGCAGATTGTTTGGCGAAATGGGCATCTGAGAATGATGGGGGTTGGCAAGTGGAAGATTAGGAGCAGTTATCCCAAGAGTATTCCCATGTTCTTGTTGGGTTGATTGTTGCAGATAAGAGGGAGTAATGGTTTTGTTCAGGATTGTGTGGGTGTCACTGCTTTTGGGGGTTCTTCCCTTGTGTTGGGGTGTTTTCTTGGAGGCTTGTGACTCTCTCTTTGTAATCCTTTCTCTGATTCAATAAATTTTTACCCTCTTTTATTAAAAAAAATAGGTAATTAAATAAAATAAATTAATTAAATCTATAATGAAATATTCATATGTACCATACCAATTCATACTATTAAAAGTTATTAAATTAAAAGGGAAAAATAAATAAAAAATTATTTAATGATACAAATATTATATTCATTTTAGTTTAAAAGCTCATGGTTATGGAGGAAATATAAGTGATGACAGATAGCATTTTATTTGATGGGAGTTACATATTTGCATGTGTCATAATTGAAAGATTCTATAACATGATATATATTAATAAAACTAATTTTGGGTGTGAGGATGAAATAAATAAATTAAATAATTAGAATCATGAAACAATTTATAAATAAGTATTTACAAATCATCAAATTTAAATATTATATATGTAATGAACATTGAATTTATGGAGCAATTTCTAAATTCAATTTTATTTATTTATTGAGCATATTGGGGAGTTACAAATTAATAATGGCATGCTACAACACATTATTATTATTTTGACAAGAATATTGCTATTTGAGGTAGATTCTATGATGATGGGGGTTACATATGACATGGAAATAATTTCGGCATATTCTCTGATATGGAGGTTACATATGACATATTATAAAAACAATTAATTTAAGATATGGGGAATCTTCTAAAAATTGAAAATTACTTTTACTAATGGTTAAAATATTATTACAATTAAAAAATATATAAATTGTGGAGATGAGCATGCATATGGTACGTTTGGGGTCTTTACATGTGGTATCAAAGTAAGGTTCGGGAGCTAGGCCTTGAGCCTACTATGACTTGCGTAAATTAAAAGTGCATAATGTTTTTGGAATTGTGAATCAAACCTTTTGTGAAACTTATTTTTCATTGTTGATTATTTTCTAACTTGTATTATTATATTTTCTTTGAACTAAAAAATTGTTATATAAATTTACAATTGGTCTTTGACCAAATCCTTGAATATTTATGAAGGTTTCTTTTGATTTATTTTAGCCAACAAATTTTAATATATATATACACACCTTATGGCTTTGGGTTTATTGTTGAGATCATATATATTTTATGATTTATTAAAACTTTATGCCTTATTATTTAGGTAAGATACCTTTTATACAATGTTACCCCAAGTTTTCAAGACAGGGATGGTAGGACGAGTCCCCAAGTTTCTAGATTTTGAGGCCAAATTTGGGGATGGTGAGGGGACAACTATATAAAATATAGGGAAAACTTGAAAAATATAGTAAAATTTTAAATATTCATATGATAACATGGATAAGGCATGCATAATATACATTATTGAACCTTAACATATAACATTCATGTTCAACATTATGCCAATACTCGATACGCATTCAAAATTCAAATTAACATACATGAATCATGAAACAACCTCCAAGTTATAATTTGTAAACTTATTTCAAAATTCCCAAAGGCTACATTGCTGCCATATAGTTTTAAAGTTTGCTATGAAAATAAAAAAACAATATTGTATGTCAATAATGAATTAACAAAGAGCGTTGTTTGCCCCTAATCATCTCCCATAACCTCATCAAAATCAGAGTCATCCTCTAAGTCATTTCCACTACCATGGTCCACCTCAACCTCAACCAACCAAACCCCAACCAAACCCTTTGTTTTCACCTCCTCATCTACCTAGGCTGCATCCCCATGATCAATATCCCACCGTAGAGCTAGAGTTTGTCGATACTCTGGAGTTTGTCGATCCTAAAGCCAAAAAGCTCTGTGAATGACCACTAGCTTCTCTGCTCCTCTAGAGGTAAGTTTGTTTCTCTTGAGGGAGTGGATAAAGCTATATGTGGACCAATTCCTCTCTACAACAGAGGAACTGGTAACCTATGCAAGAAGGCAAGTAACAAGTATCTTCAACTACGGTGTATCCATCCCATGAAAGGTCCACCATCCAATAGGGTTCGTTTGAGCTAATATAGCTCTATTTAACCTCACTTGTGATTTACTCAATTTGGGCCACAAATATTTGCAAAGTCTAGGAATTGTGTCTGAAGTAGTGAAGCCTGCTCTGCTAAACACATCTTATCAATGGCTCATGTGAACCCATCTAAAATCTCAGGTTCATCACATGGAGGCACCCTACCATTCCTTGGTGCATATCATTTGGGATTTAGAGCAAAGGCAGCCATATGAAGCAGGGTGTTCATTGTATTCCACCTCCGCGTCACAATGGGCTTAATGTGTTGCTCATATAAATCCGAAGTAGGATCCTTTGCCAAAATAGTTTGCTTGATCTTCCCAAGTATACTGTTAAATGTCTCGTATATCTCTCCAAGACTAGGAGAGTCTGTATTAGCATATTGAATGACATCTACAATAGATGAGATGAAGGAGAAAATATATCTACAAAATGCAAACAAAAAGTTCAAAATAGTTAATTGACATGTTAGAAACTTCAAAAGTTGGAACATTGGACAATAAAATTAAAATGCTAAAATCAGAAATTTAATATGAAAATCAATAGTCTAATATGTCTTACCTCACATTGGACCACCAATCGTCATTGAGGATATTTTGTTTGATGGTATTTCCTTGAGAAAAACTTGAATTAGGCCATCTAGTCCACTCTGCATTGACCATCATCGCTTGTAGAGGCTCATGAACCTCTAGCATCCTCTCCAACAAGATGAAGTATGTGGAATATCTACATTCATTGATTCAATGATTCATTAAAACAAAATCAAATTATGAATACAAATTGAAATGTTTGAACTTTGAAGTTTCAAAATTTTAAAAATTGAAAGTGAAACAAAATGAATTAAGTGGCATACCTTGTCTCAACAGGTTTGAGAAAATCATCCTTTGAAAATGAGGTGAGGTGAGGTGTGGTGATTGCAAAAGAACATCTAAATATGTCTAGCTCTTGCCACCGTTTGATTCACCCAATCCAACTTCCGTATGTCTTTCAATGCATTGTTCAATGGATGAACACAACATGGGGTCCAAAATATGTGCCTATAAGTACCCTCCACCATCAACCCAATAGATTTGCACACACATGGTGAGTCGGTGATCACCTGCACCATATTAGCAACCCCAACCTCCTCTATGCCATCTCTCAAAATGGAAAACTAGAAGTTTCCATCCTTACGTATCCCCAAACAATCTATGGCTCTAAGAAAATAAGAGCTAGCGGGGCATGTGACTATGAAATTGATGAATGCTTGATGTCTAACATTATTCCACCCATCTATCACTATAGAGCACCCCATCCTCATCCATGTTTGCCTCATCTCCTCTATTAAAACATTAAATTTGGAGCACTCTTTGTCTAGGAGGGTGGTGTGTAGCTTATGATCTCTAGGGGGTATGAATGAAGGACCGATAGTGGTTATATCTTTAACCATTTGTTTGAAATAAGATGAATGAGCCACATGAAATGGGATGGCATGCGTAAAAAAGAATTTGGAAATGGAAGATTCAGTGGCTTATCATGCTTGGTTATCAAACAGACTCAACTAAAGTTGCCTTCCCACTACCACTCACCTTCCTCTTTCCTCTTGAGGAAACTCCACTACTACCAACTGTGGAAGGCATAGGCATTACACTTGGGAAAGAAGGTGACCCACCTTGAACCCCATCCAGCTCCATTTGAATTCTTTGGCACTCTAATGCTTGATCATCTTTTAATGTAGGACACATTATAACTCCATGGCCCACCTCACCCAAAAAATGAAACCTTAATCTTGTGCAGTTGCCCCTAAATTCTTTTTTGCAAACATGGAGAAACTACACCCTACTCCCCCCTGATTTTTTTTGTCTTTAGCCCACGAGTGTAACATATTGAAGGAATGTTTTTTTGTCTAAAGGGTGTTTTGTGTAGCATTCCATGATTGTTGAAGGGCATTGGTATGGGTTTGTTTGCTCTCCACTAACATCCTCACCACTTTCCCTTCTATTTTGCACTTCATCTTCACTATCACTCCCACTCCCACTGTTGCTCATGTTTTTTATATTTAGAATGCAAGTTTCAATTGAAAAATGAAAAAAAAAAAAATCAAATAATGTATGCTTGAGATTTTGTGAAAAAAATGAAAAAAAAAGAGGGAAAGGAAATGCATACCTCTTTGGTGGATTTTCACCCCAAACAACACTAATTTTAACCTCCTCTCCTCCTTCAAGCTATTGTTCTTTCTCCTTCAATGGCTACAACTTCTTTTGCTCTCAAACCCTTGGCTGCTCACAACAAACAAATGCATAAAATGAATTAAAAGAGGCATTTTTTTCCTCATAAGAGAGTCAAAAGCAATGGGGCCCACAAATGCCATGTAGGTAGGGGTGTTCTTTTTTAAAAATCATGTTTTTTTTAATTTAAATGAGTGCAAGACGTGGGGGATGGACATTTGTCCCCAAGGCGATCGAGGGATGACTCAATTGTCCCCTAGCCATTCTTGGGACGGTTAACTGTCCCCCTTTGGGTCAACGCAGTTCCCTCATTTTGGGGATGATTTCCCTTTTTTTACCTCAAAAGGGGACGCCAAGGGACCATCCCCCAGCCGTCCCCTTGTACTCGATATGTCTTGGGGATAGGGATAGGGCATTTCAGAGGGGGACACATCCCCGGGTTTTCCTGCTTTTATACCTTAACCTATTGATGAAATTGATATATTTTATGATTTGTTGCTTATTTCATGAATTATTATTAGAATTATGGATGGCGGACTTAAGACACCAGAAGCAAGTGGCTGATAGCTATTCTACCAGGGGCGTTCAAATCAAGGCTCGACTCCACTAGCTCAAAATTAGCGACTGTGCCTCCAAAGAGTTTTTTTTGGCTTTTCGTGCTAGGCACTCTTCCCTATGCATTAAAGCTATCAAACATGGAAATAAAGTGCTCTCTGAGCTACCTGAAATTCTCAAGGCTTTTATGCGTCACTATGAGCATGTTTTCATGGCTCAGGACCCCACGTCTGCGTGCCAACAAGCCCTTCAGAGCTGCCTTGTTGTTGTGCCACATAGGCTTTCTTCAGCCCAGAATTTCTATGATCAATTATTAACAATTGATGATCTCAAGGAAGTTGTTTCCTCCATGGCCGATGACAAGGCTCCTAGGATTGATGGTTTCCTTTGTGAATTTTATAAAGCGCTCTGGGACTGTATTGGGAGTGACCTACATCATGTTTATCTTGAAGCCTTTCACAATAATTCTCTAAGTAATTTAATAAATAAAGGCAATATTAAATTCATACCTAAATTTGGAGATCTGGAGTATATTTGTAACTGGCGGCCCATCATGCTTCTTAATGTTTCTTATAAAATTATTGCCAAAGCCTTGGCTCTGAAAATTCGCCACCTCTTACCTCAGATTGTGCATCCCGAGCAAACTGGATTCATTAAATCCAGGTTCATTCTTGACAACATTATTGTTGTCTGGGAAGGCATGGAGTGGGCCCGGCGTTCGAACCAGAAAGATGTGTTCATTAAAATTGATTTTGCCAAAGCATATGACCATATTGAATGGCCTTTCATTCTTGCGATGTTACAGGCACTGGGTTTTGGGCCCCATTTTTTACAGTCTGTTCGCATGCTTTTTTTCGATGTCTCGGCTTGCATCTCCATTAATGGCTGCCAGTCCTCTGCTTTTGGCCTTTTTCGTTCTATTCGCTAGGGATGTCCTCTTGCCCTTGCTTTGTATGTTCTGGTAGCTAAGGGCTTTGGATATCTCCTAGCCAATGCTATTTCCCAGCAGTGTGTTAAAGGAATCACTCTCCCAGACTCTCAAGAGCAGCTTGTCAATGGGCACTTTGTTGATGACTCCTTTCTCACTCTTTTAGAGGATGAAGGCTCAATCGCTGCTGCCCTTAAATGCCTTGATACTTTTTGTCTTGCATCTGGTTCTGCTATTCAATGGCACAAAACTTTGTGCTACAGACAATCGGTGCTCCCCACTCCTACGTGGCTTTAGCCCTATAACTGAAAATGGATTGGTCAGGGTGAAATCTTTCGATTTTTGGGCATTCCTTTTGCCTTCCAGGCCTCCCTTCGGGAGCTCTGGCAAGCTGTGCTCTCCAGAGTTGAACAGAAGCTGGCCTATTGGATTGCCAAGCCTCTCTCGTTGGCTGGCAAATTCCAGGTGTGCTCTAAAATCCTGGTTGCCACCCATGTCTACTATTCCTCCTGTTGGGCTCCTTCTAAAGCAACCTACAACAGGCTTGAGAAGTTGCTCCGCGATTTTCTTTGGGCCTCTTCTGAGACCCATAAGGGTTTTCATCGGGTCACTTGGGAATTTTGTTGTCTTCCCAAGGAGTCAGGAGGGCTCGGCTTGCTTTCCACGCAACGACAAGGGATTGCCCTATGTGTCAAATGGATCATCCATGCGCTCACTGGGGATGAAGCCTGGAAAATTCTCCTCAGACATTGTATCCAGTCTGGATTTCCTATTCACAGACTTGCCTGAAAAGGAATCGGAATCCAAACCCTTCTGGTTATGAGGGAGCCGGTTCAAATTATGGGCTCCTTTGTGGCTAAAAGCATTTGGCGCTCTTGGGAAACTGTCAAGCCTTGGCTCCGTTGGGCTGGGGTTGGGTTTCCTGATGGGCTTTCCATCAACCAGCATAATCTCTGGTGGTCTCCCCTTCTCACCCAAAATGTTCAACCCCTGGCCAAGTCGCCTTGGTTCAAAGCTCTCCATTTCCATAAGAAGGGCATTTAGACTTTGCACCAACTCTTCCACCGACCTACCATGAGTATTTTGCAGTGGGATGTTTTTAAAGCCCATTATAATCTTCAAAACCAGGATCGCCCTACTTTTGATGGGCTGGTGAGGGCCATTCCTGCGGAAATTCTTCACAAAATTGGTATTTGTGGGCACAAGCCTTAGTGGAAAGACTGGAAATGGTTTCCAGATACTCCTCTAAGGAGCTACAAGCCGCGGCTTGGCTATAGGTGGCTTTCACCCTATTTCCCTATGCTCAGTTCTTTGAACCAGAGGTGGCTTCTTAACTCCTCGGCCTTTACTTGGCGTAGGAGGTTTGATGCCATTTGGTCTGCAATTGTTAATCCGAAGCTGGCCCACTTTGCTTAGTGTATTCTTTTCCAAGGCTTGCCTGTAGGTTCTCGGCTGGTTCATTTGGGGGTCTCTAACCCTCGCTAACCTGTTTTGTGGGCAGCCTGAAAACTTCAAGCACCTTTTTTGGTTTTGTCCCAGAGCTCAGCAGTTTTGGACTTGGATTCATGATTTCTTTCGGCCTTTCAAGCCTGAACCCTTTTCGTGGCATATGGTTTTGCTGGGGGACCCGCCTGGAACCTCGGCTAAGTTCACCTAGCTTTGGCACACTTTCAAGGTGGAAATCCTCTTCAATATCTAGAAAGATAGAAATGCTTGTATTTTTGCTCATTCACATTTAGATATTAATGTGTCTCTTTATGCTAAAGCAGTTATTTGCTCTAATGTTATGTTATAGATTCAAGTGCAAGCCAACAAGGTTGCACTGGAAGTGGCTCACCTGCAGGTTCTTCTAGACCACTGGGGCAATGCCCCTTGTACTGTGGCTCGAATTCCTGACTCGCTCTCCTCCTCCCATCGTCGGTCGCCCTCTCGAGGTCGGAAGCAAAGTGATTCCACGCGGGCTCGCTCCCAGCCTCCTACTCGGAGGGATTCTCGACCTCCCAAGCGGGCTCGTTCTCCTTTGCCACGTCCGGGTCAGGGCTGGCACTCTAGTGGTGCGTCGGGGAACAGTGGTGGCGGTTCTGGGTGGCCTTTGGATGCTCCTCCTTCTGGTTCTAGTTGGCCCTCCACTGGAAAAAGCTTTCCGCGGCTTGCTCTCACAATCTTGCCTCGGCGCGAGGATAAAGATAAAGAGGCAGAAAAGAATGATGATGGTTGGGGTGCTCCTCCTGACGTCACTCCTAAACCCGCTGATGTATGGGGGAAACATATGGATGACTAGGATCCCCCAGGATCTACTGGCACTGCTTTAGCTGCTTAGTTTTCTTTTTGTTGTTTAATTCTGGGCTAGGCCCATGTGACTCTTGATATGTTGGTTTTGATGGGCTGGGCCCATGTGACTTTCGGGGTGTGCTTTCTTACCACCCGCCCCTTTTTTGTGAATTTTGTATATTTATCTCTTTTATTATAGATAAATGAAAATTCATCAAAAAATATGCTTTTGAATTATTGTTGAGATGAATACATTTAATGACTTATTGTTGAAAAGGACATATTTTGAGGCATATTGTTGGAAGTGGATTCATTTTACAAATTATTGTTGAAGTTAATATAATTATGGATTACTGTTGAATACATATATTTTTATGATTTATTGTTGGGATGCAAATACATTTGATGATTTAATGTTGAAGTGAAGTTTATTTTATGACTTATTGATGAAGAAAATATATATTTTTTACTTATTGTTGGAATGAATATGATTTTGTACATTTATGGCTTATTGTGGAACGGATATACTTATGTCTTATTGTTGAAACAAATATTTATTTTAATTGATTATTTATGAGATGATTATGTTTGAATATTTTAATTTACACCATGATTTTTGGTTAAAAATAACTTTGGAAAATGATGTGCATAACACAACTAAATGAATAAATTGAAACAATAATCTATGGATAATGAGACCTAACAAAATAAATTAGTTGAATTTTGATCGATGAAAGTTAACTTTCATTCGACACCTATAAATGCATTGGGATGATGCACAATGTAAGGGGGAGAATATGTCATAACCCCCTTAGAAAATTTGCAAAACTCTTTTAATTAAGTTTATGCAGTAAGGTTTGAAAAATAAAAATATTTATTAAAAGAATAAATAGGCAATTAAATAAATTTTCTTCCTCCAAGTCACCAACTAGAGATTTTATTTTGGGTAGGTGCAATATGTTGGGTCCATAAAATGTTCAAAAAATATTGAATCTTAAAAAGGTCCAGTAATATTCAAGATGGTGCAGAGCAGAGCAGGTTTGCAGGGCAGTGTAGAGGTGAAGAATGGTGAAACAACGAAGGATGGATCGACATCTGCAAAGTTGTTTTGGGGGGCCGAAGTGATCAAGGATGGTTTTGTGGAATGCAGACTAGATCACACTCCTTAGTGGGTATTTTCAGACGTGAAATGGGTGGACAAGTTCCATCCATTTTATCGAAGGCAGGATGCGGTTCATAAGGAGAAAGCAAACCTGTGTGAAAAATGCATGACACTTTTGAATCCCCTTTGGAGAAATTGAAATCCTAGGCACGAAAGACCCTGCCACCATGGCAAAGGTCTATTAGGAGGCGAAAAGATTGGGTGGATAATTCGGCGTGCAGAAGATTGAGTGACTGGTGAAGGGCAAGGAATGAGCAGGTCGCTCAGAGGCATGATGGGGGTCGGTGCGTGGGGGAGAAGATTAACCCTAACCTGAAGGCCAAAGAAGAAATCATGGAGATCGATGTCTCTGAGGAAATCAAGCCTGACGTGGCTGTCCTCAAGGATTTTGCATTCATTTGTCGTTTCATTGGTGGAACACCAGACCGTGCCTCAATTAAGCACTGGATTCAAGAGCATTGGAAAACAGAGGTCCTGATAAGATTCTTGCTGAAAGGATTTTTCGTGGTGGTTTTCGCAAATGAGCAAACAAAAAAGCGAGTTACGGAGGGAGATATGTGGTTCATGAATGACAAACCCTTGTATATGCAGCCCTGGAATCAGAACTTTGACCCAGTTAAGATGTGGCCATATGACCAACCAGTTTGGGTGAGGCTCTATAATCTTCCAATGGAATACTGGACTTGTGATTGTTTAGAGAAAATTGGATGCTCTTTGGGAACCTTATTAGAGATCAATACAGGCATCCTGGATGGCGATCTCTACAAATACGCTAGACTAAACATCACGGCAATTGATACCATCCCTCACAGTGTTTTCCTATTGGTTAATGGGGAACGTTGGTCCTAGGAAATTGAGGTAGAGGATTCAAGAAAAAATTGTATCGAATGTGGTACACGAGACCATAGGACTGAGGATTGCAACAAAGGAATGAATAAAAGATGGAGAAGGTCGCCATAGGAGACTTTCCCTCCTCCCATTCGTACGCCTGTCCTAGAAGTCTCCTCTGAGAAGATTGCACAAATAGACGACATTTTGAATTATAGCGAGGCATTGGTGGCTATGGTAATTTCCCCTGAGGCTGTGCCTGAAGAAAAGTATGCAGAGGTTACTAAATTGTCTTCACCACAAAAGGAAGGCCAAGAAGAGAAGGAAAATGATAGGGTTGAGGTTGCTTCCCTGGCAAGTGAGGACTTGGATTCAAATGTCGACCTGGATGATGAGTTGGATATAATTGAGGACAGATGCATCTCCCAATCAGCGGTTAAACATCTAAGTTTGGGAAAAATTGGCACCTCTGGCAATTCTCGAGGAAGGAAATCCTTTAAGCAGTTTAGGGAGGAGGAGGTTGTGGCTAAGAAGTACACCAGCATCACCAAATTTCTAAGTACCAAGGGAGGAATTCCCTCCCTTGGGAAGCAATGAATATCACAACATGGAATGTCAAGGGCCTAAGGGCCCCTGACAAGTGACGCCTAGTTAGGCATCAACTACAAAAAAGTGCAAGCGCTATCATTTTATTATAGGAAACAAAATTATCTCGAGAAGATGGGTCGAATTTTTTAAAATATTGTCGTTATTGGGATGGGAATTTTCAAGACTCTTAGGGCTCTGCTCAGGGTTTAGGAATGTTATGGAAGGTGGTTGTTGTTTCTGTGGAGGTCATCTACTGTTCTGCAAATTGGATGGCGATGAATGTTTATGACATGGACCTAAATTGTCATTTCCTGGTCATCAACATATACGGGCCAATAAAATTGAAGGATAAGGAATCTCTTTGGGGTTTGGTGTTGGATTTTGTTTGTCATTTTCCAAGGGACACATTGGTCATAGGCGATCATTTCAATGCCATATTGGAGTTGTCAGAAAAAAGCAGCAAGATTAGAAGCGTTTCACAAGCTATTTTGGATTTTAGAAGCTTTGCAGCTGAAGTTGGATTGATAGATTGCTCCATAGGGAACGAGATGTTCACCTGGACCAATAGGCACAAATATCTCATTGCTATTGCTGAGAGATTGGATAGATTCCTGGTTTCCCCACTTTGGTTCAATTCTGGCCTACAAGTGTCTGCCAACATTTTGCCTGTCTCAATTTCAAATCACTTTCCAGTGGAATTATCAATAAATGGTAGGAACGAAAGGATGAAAATAAGCTTCAAATTTCAAAATATGTGGTGGTGAGATCCAAGCCTATTGGGTTTGCTGGAGTGTTGGTGGAAGGAAGCTAAGGTGGGGGGCTCTATCAACTTCAAACTAGTTAAGAAATTACAAATATTTAAGCAAAAGCTCAAAGAATGGAATAGGGTGAAGTTTCAAAACATCTTTGTTGAAAAAGCCAGTGTGGAGGACGAGCTAGACTCCCTCAATGAAAGAGTCATTAAAGAACGTATGAAGAATGAAGACTTTCTCAAAGAGAAGGAGTTGAAGGCGAAGCTTGTTGAGCTCCTGAAGAGGGAGGAAATATTTTGGAGGGATAAATCTAGGGAGTTATGGCTAAACGAGGGTGAATCGAACTCCAAGTTCTTTCATGCTTCAGTTTTGGCCAAGAGAGTTGCTAATAAGATAGAAGAAATTTAGAATCTCGATGGGCATTTTGTGCACGGTGGGTCTGAAGTTGGTAAGGTCGTTGTTGATTTCTTTGCTCACCTTCTTGGAGGACAGTCTCAACAGGAGTTTAGTGGTTGCTTCCTTGACTCGATAAGTAATCAAGTTAGTGAAGCGAGCAACAAGATGTTGTGTGAGCATATTTCAAAAGATGAGGTTTAAGTCACGCTATTTCAAATGCATCTTGATAAAGCGTCGGGGCCCGATAGCTTCACAACAAGGTTCTTCCAGAATTGTTGGAGCTTTGTTGGTGATGATCTCTGGAATCTTGTCAAATATTTTTGTAAGACCAAGTGGTTCCTCAAGGACTTGAACAATTTGGTGATTGCTTTGATTCTAAAGAAGCTTGAATGATCTTCCTTCAACAACTATAGGCCCATATCGTTGTGCAATACTATTTATAAGGTGGTTGTGAAAGTCCTTGCTAACATACTCAAATTGGTATTGGGGAAGATTATATTTGTTGAGCAGAATGGATTTGTTCCCAGCCGCAAGATCACAGACAGTATATTGCTTATCAATGAGGTCATCCATACTCTCAAGTCAAGTAGGAAGGCGGGGATGATCATCAAACTAGATGTAAGCAAGGTGTATGATAAGGTGCGTTGGACATTCCTTTTGGAGGTCATGAAAAGAATGGGGTTTGACAGCCACTGGTGTGATCTCATCCTCCACTGCATCTCTTCGGCTCAATTTTCTGTCTTTGTCAACGAAACACTTCATGGATTCTTTCAGGCTACCAATGGCCTTAGACAGGGTGATCCCATATCACCGTTCCTTTTCGTAATCATGGTTGAATCACTCATTTGCGTAATAAGAAGCAGGAGCCAACGTCTGGAATGGCGTGGGGTATGGGTGGCACCAAACATCGACCCTATCACTCATTCTCATTTCGCAAATGATACCACTTTGCTCAGTGAAGCGAGCATAAAGGAAGCTAGATGCATTAATAAGGTGCTCTTTGAATATGAAGTGCAATCGGGCTAGCAAATGAACAAGGAAAAATTATGCATTTATTTTTTCAACATAAGGCCTCATCTACATTAGGCCATAACTGCAATACTGGGATTCAAAGTGGGGAAGCTCTTGTCAAAATTCCTTGGTGTGCAAATATTCTAAGGGGCTTGCAAAGTGAAACACTGGGAGGAGGTGGTTGGAAGATGTAGAAACAAGGCAATGGCATGGAAAAATAATTGGCTCATGCTGGCAGGGAGAATTACAATGGCAAAGCAATCTTGTCTGCAATTCTGATTTACATGACATCTTGTTATGAAGCCCCGATGAAGTCAGAGAATGATATGGAGAAAGTCCTGAAATTTTTTTTATGGGAAGGGCCAAAGAATGATAATAAAAAATTCCGCTAATCATCTGGGACACCACCTGCAAATCAAAAGAAGATGGTGGGGCTGGGTTACGCAAGATTAGATTGCAAAACAATGCCTTAGGCACCAATCTTGTTTGGAAGATGTACAAGAATCCTAAAAAGGTGTGGTGATAGGTCATGTAGAATAAATATTTGGATAATTCAAAGCCTTCAAGAATCTTAACAGCAACTAACCTCGAAGGTGGCTCAGCAGCATGGAGATATCTATCAAATTGTGTTGAAAATGGTAGCTTCGGTCCGATATAGAAATAATGATCATATGTGTGTATATATATTAATAGTATAAATATTTATATCATCATTTATATACATATCGAAACTCATTTCCAGATTGGATATTATTTATTTGTGCAAGATAAACTAAGATCGAACTTAGTAAGCATTTATGTTTATTAAGTAAACTAACCATGATTAGTGATCGGGTGGTTAGTTGGACGAAAAGCCACAAATTCATGGGACGTGTCTCCCCATTTGATATTTAATATAGATCTAATCCACAATTGAAGACATCAAAATTATAAATGTTCTGCTCTTGTAGATCAAATCTGAAAGTAACTTAGCAAATCAACATGGTATCAGAGCCAAGTTCTGAAAATTCTAATTAGAATTGCTTCAGACAGTGGGTCAACAATATTAAGAGTTGAGATTTTGGCTTCAATATGCGAACTGGTCGAGCCCAGGCTCTAGCCAAAATCTTCAAGCGTCTCCATCCGACTGAAACTCAGAGCCATTGATTCATATCATCTGACATCAAATTAATTGTGTGGGTTCTGACTCGAGGTCACCAATCATCCTATCACGCACTTATGGAAATTTCATTTCTGGAGAATCCGCAACAGTGGCAATCGATGTGTTGGTGCTTGGATTAACTTTATCACGAAGAATTCATCGCGCATTATATCAATAGATGCATCAAATCTCCGAGCATGATTTTTTATCATCCAAGCGAGACATCGAGCAATATCAGATCATCGAGCAACACCACTATCGACAGAACTCCAAGATCAACTGTATCACCCCATCAACTGGTGTATGTAGCACTTACAAAGATGAAGTTTGCGTCTCTTGTATAGATGAAAATTTCATTGAACGATTTCGTAATGCCTAGAAAAGCATAGATCATTCAGGTTACAGGAGGCAACGAAGCTTGAAAAGGGGAAGAATTCATTTATTAATAAGATTGAAAGTGGAAATAGTGTGGCAATTTAGAGAAGGAATCGTCAATTATTTATGTAGAAGCCAATAGAACTTTAAATGTGTTGAAGATATAAAGGTGGTTCATATTTGGTAGAGGCACGATTTAATTGCAGAACATGCAACTTTAGGAAGTAACAGTTAAATTGCCACCTGGTGTAGATGTGGAATCTATTGCTTGGTTGGGCGGTATATTCTCAAAGACGTTTTGTATCTTGTCCATCACTACCGACTTTGTCCTGATCGCTTCAGTCGGGAGGGCGATTTTTAGCCAGTCTCACAGGCCCGCAAGTGGGATCTTCAATTCTTAATGTTTGGTGTGTGCATACCATGAACCATCTCCAAGCTAGTGCGAGTACATATGGAGTTTATTCATTTCTAATTCTTGGAGAGCTCTCGGGCTTGATGGTTCGAGAGTTTCAGTGGTGAGACAGATCCACCCTAGCCTGTGATATTTGTCCAAATTTGTGGGTCTCCTTTGGAGACAAATTTGGGTGGTCATCGATTATATTGAATATCTATCTTTGGATGCCTGGTCGATTCAATGTAGTGAATCCTTCAAATGAAAGCTTGTTGGAGCCGTAGTATTTGAGGCCGTCGTATATTCAAAATCGTGGATATTAGGAGATGTAGAAAGTCACCATCATATTTGTTTTTCCAATGAATTATTCTGCCAAAACACATTATTTATTTTGACGTGGATAGCTACATTAGTCAAACAGAGGCCCGATTCACTCCTATACACCTCCACCATCATACGAAATGCCCACACGACTATATGCAATCATGATCTCAGGAGGATTAATATGTCAATGTTATAAAAGAGCTCGCTTCATATTATCACTCTTATTGAGAGGCCGCATGTTTCCATTGCTATTCTGCACGACATCCAATACTATGATGTATTATATAGATCTCTAGAAGTTGTTATCCAAGATCTCTGGTTCAGCAGTAATCTAGTCAGGTCTTATCATTAAAATATTATAGTTAGTATTTTCTGTGAAGAAAATTTAGGCTTCTCTCTCAATACAATGATGGCATACCGTCAATCTGAGGAAAGTGTAAAGAGTTGAATGAGAAGTTGTTTTAGGCCCTTGTTGTCAAAGATTAGTTGAACATCTTGACAAAGAAGTCACCATCAATACTTGGAGCAGAAGTATTGACATAGATATATGGTGAGGACTGGGTAAAGAATGCCTAAGTCAATAAAGACCTTTGATATTCAGTTGCAATCAAAGTCAAGAGTATGCATTGAGAGCAACAACAATCGACGCCACTGCAAAGGACAAAGAAAGTAGATATTGTGATCGTTGATATCGATTCTTCATTTTTATGCATATAGGTTTCTAATTTCAATGAGATAAGTATTGCATGGTTGAATAATGTTCTTGAACTGTATATAGTTATTAATTCATGATATAACATTGAAATAATAAATCTTGTATGTTTCTAGCATTGGTATTTCTCTTTGAAATAGTTGATTTATATGAACTATTAAGTAAACTCTTCTTAATGTGAATTAGGATGGACCAACAGATTGCTTTCAAGAGAAAAAGAGAATGTAGTCTTAGCTTGTAGCCATGGGACTGATTTGGTGGCTGAAAACATATCTTGAATAACCTATTAAGGTAGTCCTTGTGATCAGTTTCTTTGAAGAGGAAAATTTAACCTTCAGAGGGAGTTCTATGATTCGTTGAGAATAAGTAAGGGTTGTAGTGTTGATGCTAAATCCTTGAAGTACCTCTTCAGCAGTTGAGATCAGAATTGCTCAAGTCAACCTGGATTTAACATTGGTAGCTCCGCAAACCTATTCATAATAGAGTGATCTGGGATGAGGATAAAGAGGACAACCCTGAATCTCTACAGAGGTGTGCGTTGGAAACCATTTCTCTAAAAGCAAGTGTTGCAGGCAATCTTGGACAATGAAGTCAGGAGGTTGATGCAAGTGCTTGAAGATTCGGAGGGAGCCTACTGAACCTAAAGAATATGATCGAAAGAGTACCTCTGGATGTTGTTTCAGGTTGAGGTCTGCGATGATATCCTGGTGTAGCAGGAAGCAATCTTCTGTGGCACTGAGTACAACATAAGCTGAATATAATGCAGCCTCTATGGGAGCAAGAGAAGTAGTATGGCTCCAGAAATTGCTTGTGGGATTATTTGATCAAAACATATAGAGATTCCTTACCACTATGTGAGAGACATGGTAGAAAGGAATGTGATCCAATTGAAGTATATTAGTACAAGCGATCAAACAACAAACATTCTCACCAAACCTATCTCCAGAGTTAAAGTTGAACACTTCAGGAAAAAACTTGGTATGGTTGAAATGTAAGTTATTGTTGAGATTGAAACTCAAATTATTTATTTTGTACTAATATATTTAAAAGATGTTTAATGTGTAAATTCTTTTGTCATGTGTGTGACTCCATGACTTTATGCCCCCCCTACGTACATTATTGAAAGGTGACGATCTTTCTGATAATGAACACTTGTATTTGACATTGTAAGGTGACGACTTTAAAATGATTAGTTTCACTATCATGATGGATATCATGTGACTTGATATCCATGGATATGTCATGATAGTATCTCTTGGACATTTTGATAGATATCATGAGACTTGATATCAGTTGAAGATCATTATGATCCTTATGAGATAATCATGGTGGATAAATGTATCCTTGGATATGCCATGATTTATTATGGTAGACATCATGAGACTTGATGTCAGTGCACATACCATAATGAAGATGTGTTATGAAGAATGTCATGTGACTTGACACTCTTAGAAGCATACCATATCTTCTGATATCACAAGTAAGGTGATATCACTATTACAATGATTAGTTTCACTATCATGATGGATATCATGTGACTTGATATCCGTGGATATGTCGTGATAGTATCTCTTGGACATTTTGATAGATAGTGTGAGACTTGATATTAGTTGAAGATCATTATGATCATTATGATCCGTATGAGATAATCATGGTGAATAAATGTATACTTGGATATGCCATGATTTATTATGGTAGACATCATGAGACTTGATTTTAGTGCACATACCATAATGAAGAATGTCATGTGACTTGATACTCTTAGAAGCATACCATATCTTCTGATATCACGAGTGAGGTGATATCACTATCTACTTGGTTAGTGTTATCTTCCCTAGCTAAGAGGGAGTGTTGAAAATGGTAGCTTCGGTTAGATATAGAAATGATGATCATATGTGTGTGTATATTTATTAATTGTATAAATATTTATATCATCATTTATATACATATCGAAACTCATTTCCAGATTGGATATTATTTATTTGTGCAAGATAAACTCAGATCGAACTTAGTAAGCATTTATGTTTATTAAGTAAACTAACCATGATTAGTGATCGGGTGGTTAGTTGGAAGAAAAGGAAAAGATTCATGGGATGTGTCTCCCCATTTGATATTTAATATAGATCTGATCCACAATTGAAGACATCACAATTATAAATGTTCTGCTATTGTAGATCAAATCTGAAAGTAACTTAGTAAATCAACAAATTGCGTGCCCCTAATTACTTGCCACCTCTCGTGGAGGATTGGGAATGGGAGGCAGACACTATTTTGGACAGACTCATGGAATGGCCACAAAAGTCTGATAGAGCTTTTTGACTTGGATCAACACGTGGAAAGGTTGCAGGTAGAATTCAACTTCAAGGTGGCGGACTACATTCGTAAGGAAGAAGGTTCCTTGGAGGGCCACTCCAAATGGAGAAATTTCAAATTATTTCCATTACCACAAGAATTGAAAGATGCGGTGGCTTGGGAATTAAACAACAAAATGATCAATCTGAGTAATTGGGAGGACTCTATAATTTGGTGTGGGGCTACGTCTGGAGAGTATTCGGCCAGACTGGGATATCGCTTTCAGACCGTGCAAGGTATGGATAAGACCTGGATGGTGAGGCTATGCTGGAAGCGGGAAGTGTTGCCCAAAGCAGGGGCTTTTCTTTGGGTGGCATTGCACTAGCGATGCTTAACTGGAGAAAGACTAAAGATAATTGGAATAGTTGGCCTGTCCAGGTGCACACTTTGCGAGCAAGAGGAGGAAAATTTGGATCACTTGTTTCTTTCATGTCCAATGGCAACCTCATGTTGGGATTGGTTGCAAGGGACATTCAGATACCTGGGTCCAAGACATTATAAGCTTTGGGATTTTCTTTCCAGTTGGCTAGTTGCAAACAAGAATGGTTATTGGCAGGGGATTTGGACATTGGCACCTTCATTGGTTGTTTGGCACCTATGGAAGGAAAGGAACAAACACATCTTTAAGGAGGAATCCTTAAATTATGAACAAATCATAGTAAAAATTCAAGGCGCCACCACTAAGATAGAAAACAATAGAATCAATATTGGTTCTAAAGCAAAATTTTTGAGATGGGATGAGGAGATCAAAAAGGCTTGGAATGAGCTCAAAATTTTGAAGGCCACAATGCTGAGCATATAAGGTCAATAGGAAAGAGGTTCATTGGACCCACCCGGTTCGGTTAAAATGGAAGCTAAATTTTGATGGAGCAGCCAAGGGCAATCCTAGCCGTGTAGGGGCTAGTTGCATAATCAGAGACACAAGTGGCGTATGTGTATGGGTGGCATCGAGGAACTTAGGTGTTTGCTCCAATAATATTGCAGAGATGGAAGCCTTGTGGTTAGGCCTACAACTATGCATTCAAAATGGCATAGAATCAGTTGAAATCGAGGGTGATTCGATGCTATGTGTCCAGGCAATCACTTTAGGGAAAACGCAAAATTGGAGATTGGATTGCACCAATCAAGGAGTTGCTAGGAAAGCTTACAAATTTCACCCTAGCGCACGTTTATAGAGAAGCAAATAAAGTAGCGGATTTTTTGGCCAATCGAGGAGTGCTTCAAGAAGAGAGGGTGGTTACAGATTCTACCACGAGGCATTGGTCGAGGTTGTAGGAGATCATTGTTGGTGATGACAATGGGAGTTGATCTGACACTCCATATCTTGCTTCGGGCCCGTGAATGGACGACATGATATATGCTTCATATGCTATCTGGTGAGGGAAAATTTGGCTAGGATTCGGTGTAAGGTTTGACTAGTGGTTACTGCAATAGTTGTCGGTCATGGGCCTTGGCCTTGATGCTATATCAACTCATGATCGTCATTCTCTGCACATTCAAAACCTGCGCGTGCTTGGGAGGGCTCTCGTTGTGCCGAGATGGTACATTTTTTTGGATTGAGTTGCCTCTGTGTTGATGAATCTCAGGTCGAGCAGTGCGAGCGACTCTTCACCACTCAAAACTCAGAGGTGTGTTCAACGATTATGGATCTGGTCTCCGGGGTACTAAAAGAGGATTGTCACTGGTGTGACAGGAAGGTATATGAGACTATGGTTGGACCATTGGTTGATGTAATCGACTCTCGAGAAAATGTGATCAAGCTATTCAATGACTTTGTGGTGGCCACCAATGCCCAAGCTATGGTAAATGCAACTTTGGTGCTGGTCGTGGATGGCTTGGTCAGCCATCTGAGACTGTTCTTCAATCCCGCCTGCCTTGATGCCGAGGAAGATGAAGGCGAAGTCTATGAAGTGGAAGTGCTTCAACTACATAGGGAGGCTCTGGTAAATTTCATGACAAATGCTTGGGAGGTCTTCAGGGCTGAGGTCAAAAACTCTTATCTGGATGCCTTCTCCAGATACATGGATTTTGGCTACTTATGGCTCAACGAGGGTAGCTTGGCAAAGGTATTGGAAGTGGGTAGATTTTTGGCGGTAATTGAATGTACATGGGTGCTATCCCCTTTGATAGCACCTATCTATAAAAAAATAAGGCAATTAAATAAAATTAATTAATTAAATTTATAATGAAATATTCATACCATACAAATTTATAGTATTAAAAGTTATTAAATTTAAAGGGAAAAATAAATAAAAAAATATTTAATGATGTAAATATTATTTGAAATGAAAATATTATATTCAAATGAAAATATTATATTCCTTTTATTTTAAAAGCGCATGGTTATGGAGGAAATGAAAGTGATGACACTTGGCATTTTATTTCATTAGAGTTACATATTTGCATGTTTCATAATTGGAAGATTCTATGACATGATATATATATATTGATAGATTAAGTGTTGCATCAAGCAGCTCTGTGATTTTATAAAATGGTAAAATTTTAGATTTTAATGGAGTTTTTGGCCAGGGGCCAATCCCTTTTGTCAAGAACATATCCTTATAACATTAACAAATCCTAAGCCATCTACATGTCGACCCAACTACCCCTGTTCTAGCAGTGACAGAATGTCAGATCCCTACAATTACAAATTTATGTGAATTCCCTTACACTTCTTCCTCTGCAACCACGTCTGAGACCTCACCTGCCTCTAGATCCACTTCCACCAACCAGCGATTCCTTAATCGGTCCTTCGGTGCAACAACCATGATGGAATACAGAGGAAGCCACACTTTTCGAGTATGTCCCTTGCACCAACCAAATGTGCCCCCTTTTGAAGCCCCTAACATAATGTCCTCCACTTGCAGGTTTGAAACCAATCCCTTATATGTGATAGAACTCCATAGCCAACCCAGATCATCCGATTGAAAGCTTCCAACCCGTAATTGCCAGAATGCGGGGTGTTTGCAAGCATGCCCCACTCATTTTTCTATGGGTTCTGGCACAAATGAGTGATTCAGGGGTACCCTAGGTGGAGCCCTACCATTTTCACTAAGAAGACCATTTTGCTTTCTAAGTCATTTCTCATGTTTGAGAGTCAGTTTTATGACCCCTCATTATGGATTTTCTAACTTCGAATGGCCTTTCTTTTTATTGATTAGCTCCGTTTTAAATTTTTTGTTGTTTTATCCCATTTATTCCAATCTTCCTTAATCATAGTTTATCCTTTCAACTTATGTGTTCCTTAGATTGACCGCCTCCTTTGACAGTCTATCTGCATATTCATTCCCCTCCTGTATATATGCAAGATTTTGTATTTTGTGACTTTATCCGATTTTTCTTTTATTGCTATAAGCCATCTATTTAGCCTCCAGCACTGGACCTCATTTCGCATAATCACATTTATTGTTAGTAAGGAGTCTCCTTCCAAATGAATTCTATTTTTTTGAATTTCAAGACCTAAGTCTAGTCCCATTAGAGCAGCTCTGAATTCTGCTATATTGTTGGTGGATGATCCTATAAACTCTATATTTTCTCCTATTACTTCTCCTTTATGGTTTCTTGCTACATAACCAATACCGCTAGGCTCGGGATTGCCAAAGGATGCCCCATCAAAATTAATTTTTATCCATCCCCCTTTTGGGGCAATCCATTTTGTCTGCTTTCTTAGTTTTGATTTCCTTTTAGTCTCTTTTGTGTTTTGCATAGGGGGTATTTTGAGTCCTTCGAAGCATTTCTTTATTTTCTCATCCCAATGGGTAAATGACCGTTTTTGTATTGCCTTTTTGGAGGCTTCTTTGTTCACTAGCTCAACTATTTGAGTTTCTAATTTCTTGATCAAAGTATCCTAGTTCATTTCCTTTCCTTGAAAGACCTTCCTATTTCTCTCTTTCCAAATCTCCCACATGATTATTGATGGGGTGATACACCAGAGGCTTGAGAATAGCTCTTTTTCTTTCTTCATTGGCCACATCTTTAGCCAAGTCAAGATATCTTGGGGGATAGGGCTTTGAAATTCTAGCTTGCTCATCATCCATTTCCAAAACATTTGCGCCATCTCACATTGCAGCAGCAGGTGGTCCACACTTTCCTCATTGTTTCTACAAAGCTCACATCTTCCAAGGCCTTGGATGCCATATTTTTTCAGACGTTCTACTGTAAGTATCCTTTTTTGAGATTCCAACCAGGCAAATACTCCTGCTTTTGGGAGACATTTTTTATCCCAGAAGAGATGGATTGACCAATATTCTTTTGAAAAGGAGTTCTCCTTGATCTGATATCCCAGTTTCACGTTGTAGTTTCCAGATATGGAGCCACACCACCTGATAACATCTATTTCATTTCTGGGAGTTAATTGTCTTTCTTTCAATGGACTCCATAATTCCCTTTTTTGATCCTCGAGCGCTTCCATTTCCTCAAAGGATTTCCATTCCCATATCAAACTTTCCCCCTTCCTAATCTTTAATCCATATTTTTCTACCTCTGTACCCCATTTCCTTTCTGATGCCTTCTTAATTACTTGTAGATTTTGATTGAGTGTCAATGCCGGTAGACCTTCCCACGAATCTTCCCAAAGGGATGCCTTGCTACCATCTCTGATTTCATAAGTCACATGTTTGGTTATAATGTCCCTGCATTCTAGCATGAAGCTCCAAATAACTGATCCTCTTGGGGGGTCCTTTACTGTGATTATTCTAGTTGGGTCTAAGGAGTCTAAATATTTTCTTTGTAGAATCCTAGCCCATTTTTTATTTTTTTAATATACGTACCCCAGACTAACTTGGCCCCCATGGCCATATTCATAGTTATTAATTGTCTGATACCAGTTCCTCTATCTTCCTTAGGCTTTTCTATTTGATCCCATGCTACCAGCGAAAGCTTTTTCTGATCTTTTGCCCCACACCAAAAATTTTTAGAGAATATTCTTGTCAGGTCTTCCTCATTTGCCACTGGGAGATTCATACATGCCATAGAGTATATTGGCAATGAAGAGAGGACAACCTTGAGCATAACAATTCTTCCTGTCGAAGAAAGCCATTTCCTTTTCCAGTTTTCCAATTTCTTCTTGTATGATCTGATGAGGTATTCCTAGTATGAGATTTTATTTAATCCTCTGAAGAGAGGTATCCCCAAGAATCTACCTGGGAAGTTTGCTTTTCTTAGGCCCAGGGTTCTTGCTATGTCGTTTTGGAGGGTGATGTTAGTGTTTATGAAATACACCCCAGATTTTGCCCAATTAATTATTTGCCTTGAAGCCTTTCTATATTCTTCCAATGTGGCTTTTATGACTCTCGCTTCTTTCCTTGTGGCTTCTCCAAACAACATTGTATCATCAGCAAATTGCTGATGTGTCACATTTTCTATACCTATTGCAACCTTTATCCCTGTCCATTTTTCGATCACCCTTTGTTGGGTGATGCTTCTTCCTAGAGCTTCTGCCATTATAATAAATAGAAAAGGGGAGAGGGGATCCCCCTGATGGATACCTCTGCTAGTTGCAAAGAAATCTCTTGCTTCACCATTGACAAGAACTGAGAATTTGACTTTTTCAATGCAGGCCTTAATCCACTCTATCCATTCATTGCAAAAGCCGAATTTCCTTAGGACTTCCAATAGAAAGGACCTATCCACCAAGTCATAAGCTTTCATTACATCCAACTTAATGATCATGTTGGATTTTTTAGTCATTCTTGATGTATGTATGGCTTCATGCGCAATAATAATCCCTTCCACTATGGATCGTCCAGGAGCAAAGCCACTCTGTTCTTCCGAGATAATGTCTTTAAGTAAGGGCTTGAGCCTGTTGGCTATTTCCTTTGTGATTACTTTATACACCGTGTTGCAAAGGGATATTGGTCTATATTCCTTCATAGTTGTTGCGTTCTTTAATTTGGGAATTAATACCAAAAAGGTATGGTTGGTTGCTCCTAGTCTGGAAGATTTCTTCCTTGATTCTTCTACAACTTTATGTAAGTCTTCTAATTAATTTTGGGTGCAAGGATGAAATTAATTAATTAATTAATTAGAATTGTGAAACAATTCATAAATAAGTATTTACATTTCATCAAATTAAAATATTATATATATGTAATGAACATTTAATTTATGAAGCAGTTTCTAAATTCAGTTTTATTTATTTATTAAACATATTGGGGAGTTACAAATTAATAATCGCATGCTACACATTATAGTTATTTTGACAAAGAATATTGTTATTTGAGGTAGATTCTATGGCGATCGGGGTTATAGATGATATGAAAATAATTTTGGCATATTCTCTCATATGGAGGTTACATATGACATATTATGACATCAACTAATTTAAGATATGGGGAATCTTCTAAAAATTGAAAATTACTTTTACTAATGGTTAAAATATTATTACAATAAAAATATCTATAAATTATGGAGATGAGCATGCATATGGTACGTTTGGGGTTCTTACAATTCTTGTGTCCTAGCTCATTTAATAATTGTTGAGGTAGTTGTCTCATTGTACATGATTAAGACACGTGTCATGAACTTGTCTAATCATATCTCATAACCTTGCCTTTATAAGCAAGACATCTCATGTACATTTCATATTTAATCAATCAATATTGCATCCTTAATCATAGCAAGATATTCTTGTCATTTCTCTCTTTTGGAAGATATTAAATGGTTTGGTAGTTGATCTTAGGGTGTTGGGAGTTCACTTTCAACTCTTATATTTATCCTTCCTCCACTTTTCCTTTGTATTGACTTCCTCCTCACTATACCCCCCAACCCCAATATATACACATCCTCATGATGTATTAAACCTATATATTTCATCCAACACTACCCAACTTATCACCACCCCTATTATTTAGCGCACTCCTACATCCACCACTCCATCCTATGCTTTGTTTATTCCTCATTATATATCCCCACACATGCTCCCACATATCTTACATTACCTTTCCTCCTTGATACGTCTTCCCAATCTATCACCACGTTCATCCCTCTTACCTTGCATACCTACTCTTATACACACCATACTACTCATTGACCTTCACTAGTTACCCTTACATCTCTCACCCTTGATGCAATAACTCACATGATATATCAAGTAGAAAAGAGAGTGGATGCTAGACTAAATAGAAAATTTTGTGAGAAATTTGAGGATGTTAAACATAAACCACTATCAGGTGGTATTTCTTTGTTTACTCTCTATGTGGGAATTATTAAACCATAGTTTTAATGTATGATGGCAAAGGTGATCTATACACATTAATTGATATACTTTATAATTGCATGTGTAGACTCCTTATATAAGGATAATATCAACTAGGTTGTTTTCATGAACCTTAAATGATCACACTATTGATTGATTCCTTTAACTTCCTTGAGAATATATATACACATTTGATGATTTGAAAAAGTGTTCCTAAAGTGATTTAAAGGTAATATGTACCTTGGAGTTATAGTTTCCAATATTTTTGAATGTTCCCAAGGACCAAATGAACATATTATTGACTATGTCAGAATACTTTAGTCCCAATTCTCTAAGATGATTACTTTCTTACACAATTTCAAATTACAAAGTTATCTTATTATTATAATGTCGTAGAATTACACCTAAGGGCAATTCCACATTTTTGCACTTTTGCCTAGCATTTATGACACCTTAGAGAATTAATGACAAAAATACAATGGGTTGGAATTTCACAATTCTGACCCCATGTGGACCAGTGGTGGAGCAACAAAATCCTAATGACGCGTTTCTCGAAAATCTAGGCCTTGGACGCCTACATGACGTGCAGACGTCTACGCAACGCGCTAGCGTCCTGACAATTTTTTGAGTTTGAAATGAGGAATCTCGAATATCGAATCTATCGACACGTGTCCTAGAAGTCAGATTGCGGCTCTTTGTTGCCCTTGCATGCAACAAAACCCCTTAGTTTCTCTCATTTTGGGGTTCATGTCATTTAGTCAAGCTCTCTCTTCACTTTTTACTCTTGAGTTCTCTTCATTCTTGATAGCAACACTCTCACAAGAAAATCCATGTTGGAGTGAGGTCCCTCCAACAATTACAACTCTCAAGAAAGCACTCAATGATGCGTCTATGTGCTCCGAAGAGGGTCTAGTCGGTTGAAGGTAAGTTTTCTCCTAGTTCCCTTTGTGCTTTACTTAAAGTTTATGTTATTTGTTTAAACATTCTATTCAAAAGACCCTAGATTCAAGTTAGGAAGTGAGGTTTTATTTTGCTTGTCTAAGTTCTCGAGCCTTTTGTTGCTTAGGATGCCAGCGCACCATTTGGATGACAGTGTGCCGCGTTGGTGTCCCGAATCTGCGCTGTCATCCTGAGAGCTCCTCTATCAGAGGTAAAAATCTAGAAGTCTCACTCTCTCGGGATCTGAAGTAGTCTTCTTTGAAATATAACTTGTGTACATTTTCTCTACAATTTCTTCATTTTGTTTATAATGAGGTGGATAAGGGTAGTTCATTCCCTGGTGATCTCTTGAGAACGAAGAGACCTGTGTGCAATGAATCCCTCTTATCTCGCATTTTGGTGAACCTGACGTGAACATGTTGAATCTATATTTATAATGTTTCCATGTTTATGATAACACTTTCTCTAAGGAAGATTTTGATATGTTGGATGATGCTCTAGATGACTTCTTGGGAGCACCCTCCTCTATCCGTAAACCTTCCAGACAAACTTCCTCTCTGCAAGCTGGGGAGTCAGTAAATGTAGTTGCGATCTTTGTGGCTCCTTTAAGCCCTAAGAAACCTATCATTTATGTGACCCCGGTTGGCCCTTCTTCTAGGGAGGGTTATTTTGTCTATGAGATTTCATGTCAAGATGATTCACCAGACTTGTACTCGAGGTTCGTAAAAGCTATGGACTCCACTTCTTATAATATTGTTGGGCACACATATAATACAAGAAGAAATAAAAAGAACTTGGATCAACAATCTTTTGTTCCTACATCTCAACCACTCAAATTCCTAATTTTTTACCACCTTCTCAACCAAGTCTTCCTTTAGCACCCAAACCTACGATTAAAGCACCAGGTGATTATGATCTTGTCGAGCAACTTCGTGTTAATTCGGCTAAGATATCACTTTGGGATTTACTTCATATTACTCTGGTTTATCAAGAGATGCTTCAAGAAGCCTTGTAGAAGATCCTCTTGCCTACCTTCGCTAGGCCTACATATGTCAATGCGTTGTTGGCTCATATTCAAGTGGATTCGCTGAATATCAGTTCCATTTGCAAGAATTCTTGCCTCCGGATGTGCAAAAACAAGCGAACCCCTTGATGATTATAATTAACGTTAATAATATTGGTATTAGGCGTACTCTCGTTGACACCGGTTTGGCTCTCAATGTCTGCGGTATTGACCTACTGCCTAAGATTAAAGTTGATTCATCTTCTCTAGCTACTTCTTCCTTGTACATTCGTGGGTTCGATAATGTCGTTCGTCAAGCTCTAGGCACAATAATACTGCCTTTGTAGCTAGGTCTCATTACCTTGCCTAATTTGGTTTATGTGATGCCTAGCCCTTTACCTTATAATCTTATTTTTGGGAGACCTTGGATTCATGCTATGGGTGTTGTAACTTCTACTTTATGATAGGCCAAAACTAGGGAAGACGGTGAAATAGATTCGATGTTTAATAATGAATTTCAGTTTGGTCTATAGGTGTTTATCCAGGGATTGTAAACTGATGAAAGGTATTGTGGCAATCTGTACAAGGGTTGAGAGTCATGAGATGCGTGTTTATGAATGCAGCCTATGAAAATAAACTTGCAATAAATCAAAATAATTCTGGTGAAAGGAACTATCACTTCTTGGCAACATAAGCTACAAAAATTATGACAATAAATTCTAAAATATCAACTTAATCAACAAATATCAGAACAAAATCCAAATCATAATCCTACAACATGGAAATAAAATGCAAATCATTAATATACAAAAACGTAACAATCAATTAAAATTATAACACTCGAATAATTTGCAAACGTAATCAACTAAAATAAAAACACATAGAAACACTCTAAAAATAAATAAATTTACAGTCCATTAGTGGCTGAAGAGTGAGTGCCCTTTCCTCCCTAGTCAATCGATGAATACGAAACTAATGTAATTTCTACGTTAGACTGGTCAACAAAATGATATTTTATTTCTTAGAGATAATACAAAAAAATCACCATACAAAGGTCTGTCTACGCTGCTTATATATACACAGCCTATAATATCTACATACAGGAATAGATAACTATTTGTTTTGGCCTACGACCAACAAACTAGAAGAAACAAAATATGTGGCACTAAAAATAGCTCCGTTATAACAACAAATGAAGAGTTTACAGAATTTTCTCCAACAATTTAGCAACACATCTCCATCATGGGTTTCGCTCCAGCTACCAAACACATCCCCTTTTACCAACTAATATTTGTAGTTTCCTCAAGAAATCACATCCACTATACCTCTAGCAGCACATCCTCCATCACGAGTTTCCACACGGGATACAATGGTGCCAAAGTGGCCACTATGACGTGGAATTATTAGATTACAAAGCTCCTAGCATGAAATAGATTCACATGGATGAATAATACATGCGGGAAGTGCCACAAAGAAGAACCAAAGGAAGGTCGACATTATATAAAACAATTCACAGTCAGCTCTAAAAAAGTAATCGATGCCACCTTGGAGGCTAATTTCACGACAAAAATAAATTGTTGGTCAAAGAGTAATGCACATAAGTTCCTATCCAGAAAGTGACAAGAAGATATCCTACATAAAAGGTGACAAGAAATTCTCGTGATCTGCATGCTGCAAGCTTTATTTTCCAAGGGTTGAAATCACAACGCTTATTAGTAAAGACAACCAATCATTAATTTCCATATTTTATCCAAAACTATATTAAATACCACTTATATATATTTAATCATATGCAACATAAAATGGTGAAATAGTATGATATGGAACAAAAAAGGAATGTGGAAGTGGATATGAAGGTAAATTAAATAGGCTACAATGTGACGTAAAATGGGACATAATTTTCTCTCATCATTCCCCCCAACTTAACATATTGCACGTCCTCATGCAATCAATATTTCTCAGAGGCTAGCCTTAGGATTGTGACTTTGGATTTCCTCTTCACCCCTATACTATTATAGCTCATTCACGATCATAGTTCCTTTCAAATTCTCTATGGATATTTTGTATAGTAATCATCATGGCTTTGTTTTTGTTTGTCAACTTTCATTTCATATTTTTTTTAACATCCATACCTCTTTTGATTTTTACTCTTTTTTATCATTTTTTTCTCTCACTTTTCTTTGACGTTTTTCTCACAATATTATTTATTGGAAATGCTATATATAAGAGGTATCATAAAAAAAACTATCTCCATATTTATGAATTATGTGAAATTGGTGACATAATAAGCAATATGAATGATTATGAAGGGTGAAAATAATGGATACTTATGATGGAATAATGAAGGATAATAGGTGAAAAGATGGGTAATAAGGATGGTGGACCTCCCCCCAACTTAAAGGGTTGACCATCCTCAGGCAACAAGGAGAGGATGGGTAGGAATGTTGCGTAATATTATTAATATAATAAGAAATATTAATAAAGTTAAAAGATAAAATAATGAAAAATAAAATTGATTGTTTTACCAACTCGCATGTCCATTATTGTCGAGATTTGTAAACCAATATAACTCTGCAACTATGAATCTCCAGGAAGGAAAAATCATGACAAGGACTGTAGCCACACCACACAAGAAATATCCCCATCAAACTAAATTTTTAAGGAGCATACTGATGGTAGCCTAAATTCACTCTTATTTTTTTCTAACACCTCAACCGAATGTGTAACTCATTCTAGAGGTGATCAAAGTCACATTGACCAAAGCAAGTAAGAGTACAAGTGCGATATAGGAGGCACTAGGAGGCACTCAGATAACCACGAAAGCAATAGAGTATACCTGCAAACCAATTAGCCTGTAGAAAGAACACAATTTATTGCATTTTTTTCTCTTTTTCTTTTTTCATTCTTTTCAATTTTGATAATGACAAGTGACTGTTGGCAAGCTGGTTTTCAATCACTTACCACTTAGTGGCGTTATGAAAATAGTTTTCACCACTAAGAATTTTATTCAACTACAATTCGCCAGAAATCGGTTTTCAAATTGTAGTTGTCTAACAACGCTCAAAGGTTTTCATTGTTAGAATTCATTTTTTCTTTTTTCATTTTTTGATAAACTGCATATAATAACCAAGTGAAATTAAACTCTCATATGGATGAAAAAATGATACCATCCAAATCCTAGAGTTCCATTTAAATCCCTTCAATAAAAGTAGTTGTGAATTCCAATTGCTTGTAATAATTGAAAGGATGACCAATACTAACCTAAGCACAATTTGAAAGATAGAACCACCGCTACAAACAATCTTGATCGCATCTAGCTCATCCCACTATATTTGGAAGGTGATTGGGGAACTTTAGAATCCATGCCCACTCGCTTGGTTGAAATAATTACCCACAATAGCTACAATCTTTGAAAGACATGCTACTTTATGATGACCAATTTGAAACAAATCATATTGACATATTATGAAGCTATGCTATCCTTTCTCCTTAAGCATGAGAGATATCCATAACTATTCCCAAAGCTATATGAAAATCTAGAGTGAAAATAATGAAACTTCCTTACCAAAGACAAGGTTGCATAGTGAAAGACCAATTGTAGTCTCTCAACCTATCCAATGTGTCCATACAACTTTAGGGAGGTGGATACTCATCTCTATGGAGTGTGATGATCTACATTAGAATTCAAGCTCCTTGACTATGCCTTCAAGTTGTCTCTAGTTGTGTAGCTCAAGAACATAGTACTACAAGATTAATAGATATCATAGACCAAGTTGCATCCTGTCTTCCAGATGCTCTGGTATCAAGCAGGGTGCAAAATAGAACTTTTATCCATGAATGTTGTTCACTTTTCCCAAATAATCCTCTTGTGATCTCTAAGAAAGAAACACTAAAGAAACTTGAGGTTCCCCATACAACTAACAAGGCCACAAAATGTGTTTTTGGATGCTCACGTAGAGAAGCGTCATCAACTAGTGCAAAAGTGTTGGATAACCAAGATAAGAAACCTGCAACCATATTCTCAAGACCAAGCATATCGAGTATAGTAATGTTACATTTGTATAATATAATCCATTAATAACTCCACCATCATGAGTGATTTATCATTAGAAAATAGAGGGTAGAGTTATTAAAATAAATACTTCAACAAAAATGGATAAATTCTATTAAAATGAATGCTTGTGTGAAATCAAATCTAATTAACACAAGAATACATACCTTGATTTTGTCCAAAGCTCACATATGTGGGTTTATTAGAAACAATCAAGGAAGGATTTATTAGCAATCACCCAAATATTTTCAAAAATTCAATGGATTCCCCCCCAACTTAATTTCATACTTTAAAATCATGAGGGTATTAGGATAATCCAATGGATCAAGAAAGATAGTGAAATATTTAACAATAGCTTGTTTAATGAAAATCATCTTTTGTAGCATGTCTGGTATGGTCATTAATTCATTCAAACCCATGTATTTGTGCTTAATTAATAATTGGTGGACCTAAATCAATAAGCATGTGTGGGATACGTCTAGTGACCATGGGTCTCCAAAGATCTAGATGTTTAAGTATAAGAACATTTATAAATGATAGATCTTATAGGATGTTATTATGTATCTCACACAACTCTTGAATCATTAAGGCATATAGTTTACCTTTTCTTATTGCATGATTAATTTCAACACAAACATTTATGAGTTCAATGGTAAAATTAGACTCATATTGAGAAATTTCTTTATGTGTGTGAATACCTTCTAAATAGTGTGATTCGTTTAGATAAAAAGATCTAAATGAATTATCTTTTAATTGATCATATTGTTCTTCGAACTCATTATACCAAAATCACATCCATTAGTTGTTTTGAATTGAGATTTACCAATTTCAAGCATATTAATAAAATGTAAAGGGATAATTGAAATCTCATTATTATATGCAGTTTGAACCGCCTTATTATGTAATGTTTTATTAGGCATTGTAGTTGCCCTTGGTGGAGATGTTGAAATGGATGGTGGGTTATATGAATGGGATAATGAAAATGGTAGAATTTGTTGTGGATATAGAGTAGATGGTAGTAGATAGGATGGATATTGTGGAGATGGTAGTATATAAGATGGATGTGGTAGTTGTTGTGAGCATTCATTTTGACATTTTTGGTAAGATGGACATTGTTCCCATTCACCATAAATGTTAGATGGAGAAGCACTTTCTAAGGGAACATATTTCCTTTCAAACCCAATAAAATTATAAGACATTTTACAATCATTAAGAATACCTTGATCTTCCCAACTTGATGTGTGTATTTGTCCTTGAGTTGCAAAGAAGACTTGTTCACTTCCATCCTTGTCATGTCAAGGCTCACTTATAACATCTATATCCTTCACCATGTCCTCCTGAAAATTTTGGCACATACACTCAGCTTCTTCCTTGCAACAATCAGAACAACAAATGATCAAATCATCATTTTCAAAACTCCATTGTTTTAAAAATTCATCAATTATTTGTTCTTGCTCAACTATGGAAATAACGTTTGTAGATTTTTGTGACAATGGTATTGAAAGATCAAGATAAGATGAGTTGCATTCTTTAGGTAGAGGGGGTATAAAAACATCACTTTTGATCAGCGTGATTCTCCCACCAATTTATTATTTTATTTTTAAATTCAAAAGTGGGGGTTTGAGGTTAGCAGCCCCTAGTAGGGTCAAGGGGCAGCGCCCCTTGTGGGGTCTTGGGGCAGCACTCTGGGTGCGCTCCTTGTTGCGATACAAGGTGGGGTCGAGGGAAGAAGCCCCCGCCACCAAGCACATTTTTCTTCTTGCAGGACCTTCAGACTCTTCATTTTTGAAGCATTTTTCCTTGAATAGTGATGTGTTTGAACTACCTTAACAATGCAACATTTTTTATTATTTTTATGTTGTTTCTTCAAAATTCTTGCTTATCAATTAACTCACAACAAGTGGTGTTGATATATAAATGGTTTTAACTTCTAATATCTACCTACAGACTCAAACCATGCATCTATATGATTTAAGCAACACAAATTAGGAGTAATCACCCAAACACGACCAACAGGTGCGCAAGATTTCATCCTAACGCATTGTTCCTAACTCATCTCACTAAACTAATTGGCCTTTGACACCTTTCCTCGACAACGACATCAAAATGATAGGCCAAAATTGGGGCAAAGAGTGAAATGGATTCAATGTTTAATAATGAATATCAGTTTGGTCTATACGTGCCAATCCAAGGATTGTAAAATGATGAAAGATTTCATGACAATCTGCACAAGGGCTGAGAGTCGTGAGATGAGTGGTTATAATTGCAGCCTATGAAAATAAGCTTGCAACAAATCAAAATAATTTTGGTGACAGGAACTGTCACTTCCTAGCAACAAAAGCTATAAAAATTATGACAGTAAATTCTGAAATAGCAACTTAATCAACAAATATCAAAACGAAATCCAAAGCGTGAATTCTACAACATGGAAATAAAACACAAATCATTAATATACAGAAACGTAACAATCAATTGAAATTATAACACTCGAATAATTTGTAAATGAAATCAACTAAAATCAAAACACATGGAAACACTCTATAGAAAATAAAAATTTATAGTCCATCGGTGGCTAAAGAGTGGGCTCCCTTTCCTCCCCAGTCAATCAATGAATACGAAACTCACATAATTTCTATGTTGGACTGGTCAGCAGAATGATATTTTATTTCTTAGAGATAATATAAAAAAATTGCCATACAAAGGTATGTCTACGCTGCTTATATATACTCAACCTATAATATTTGCATACAGGAATAGATAACTATTTGTTTAGTCCTATGGCCAGCAAACTAGAAGAAACAAAATATGTGTAACTAAAAATAGCTCTGTTATATCAACAAATGAAGATTTTGCAGATTTTTCTCCAACAATTTAGCAAGACATCTCCATCACGTGTTTTGCTCCAACTACCAAACACGTCCCCTTTTACCAACTAATATTTGTAGTTTCCTCAAGAAAGCACATCCACCATATAGCTAGCAGCGCATCCTCCATCACGAGTTTCCACATAGGATACAATGGTGCTAAAGTGGCCACTATGATGTGGCATTATTAGATTACAGAGCTCCCAACATGAAATAGATTCACGTGGATGAAGAATACATGCAGGAAGTGCCACAAAGAACCAAAGGAAGGTCGCCATTATATAAAACAATGCACAATCAACTCTAAATAGGTAATTGATGCCACCTTGGAGGCTAATTTCATGACAAAAATAAATTGTTGGTCAAAGAGTAATGCATAAAAATTCTTGACTAGAAAGTGATAGGAAAATATTCTGCATAAAAGGTGACAGGAAATTCTTGTGATCTGCATGTTGCAAGCTTTATTTTCCAAGGATTGAAATCACAATGCTTATTAGTAAAGACAACCAATCATTAATTTCCATATTTTATCAGAAACTATATTAAATACCACTTATATATATTTAATCCTATGCAACATAATATGGTGAAATAGTATGATATGGAATGTGGAAGTGGATATGAAGGTAAATTAAATAGGCTATAATGTGGCATAAAATGGGACATAATTGGCTCTCGTCACTTTACACCGTTCCTTAAAGTTCATCACAAATAATTGGGTGTTCACGGTTAAAGCTGATCCTAAAGCTGTTCACCTTTGTGAGCTAGCAGTTGTCGGTCGGGCTTCAATCATCTCCACTCTTAAGAATTGTATTCCATCCCTAATCGCTGACGTTATGGTATGTTCCTTGATGATACCCTTCGTAGAGGTTGCCCTTGAAGCGAATGTCATTAGAGGCAAACTACCTAAAGCAGAAAGTCCTAAGTATTCCCTATCTTCTCCTTCTTCTTCTCAATTAAATGCTTTCTTTTGTAATGATTGGGGCTCTTTAGAATTCTTTGAATTCTTCGTTGCAAAATACAAAGCGAGTCCCACTCGTATAGAGTTTTCGAATGCCTTTGATGTGAAGATGGACGATACTCCCATTAAGGAAGATAAATGTGATCTTATCCAAGAGACCACTTCTTCCTCTACTAAGGAGAGTAGTCCCACTCTTGTGAAGGAGGTTAATGTTTGTGAACCAAGCGAAGAAGGTGGAAGTGATCCCGTGGATGTGTTTGATGTTCATTGGTGGAATGAAACCCTCTACGTAGAGCCGCCACCTCCCGAAGTTTTGCAAACTCGTTATGGTTTTGGATATGAACTCGCTTCTTGATATGGCTATGGGAAGAAAGGCCTAGGGCATATTGAACAATGAATCCAAGTCCCTATCCAGTTTAAGCCACGAAAACGCTATCTAGGTTTGGGATGCTTTATTGAACAATAAGTAGAAACCTTGGTGGAGTGTCAATATGATTTCGATCGAACCACTGAGTTTGGTCCATCTTGAATTGCTAGAGGATAATGGGTAGGCCAATAAAATCCCTTTAGATGTCTTCTCTTTAGATGAAGCACTTGAGGAATTCCTAGGTGCCTACTCCCCGTTGGCTCCCTTCCATCACAAGAGACGATTCCCATATCGCTTGAATAAACAAGCGTACTTTGGAGAATCTATCTTGAGTATTAATGAGGAGGACCCCCTATCCAATGTTGGTAATGATGTTCCGATATCACATCCTAAAGATTGTAGTTCTCTCCTTAAAGGAGATACTACTGAAATCTCTATGGAACCTAAGTCCTCTGAAAAAGTAATTAAGATTGGGAAGTGTCTTTCTTCAGAAGAAGCGGATGAACATTTCGATCTCCTACATTCTCATCCTGATATATTTGCTTGGATGTAGGAGGATATGCCTAGTATTTATGAGTCTATAGTGATTCACAATGTCATCCTATGTCCCAACGCCAAGCCGGTTAAGCAAAAAATCTGAAAGATCAATCCCAAGGTGCCATTGATGGTTAGGACTGAGATAGAGAAGTTGTTGAAAGTAGGTTTTATCCGTTCAATCAACTACTCCCCTTGGATCTTGAATATTGTTGTTGTTAGTAAACTTGATGGCCATATTCACATATGCATTGACTGTCGTGATATTAATTAGGCTTCTCTTAAGGATGAATTTTTGTTACCTAATATAGATATGATTGTGGACTCGACAGTAGGCCATGCATTTTTATCTTTTATGGATGGCTTCTCGGGTTATAATCAGATCCGTATTAATTCGGAAGATCAATACAAGACAACCTTCACTACCCCTTGGGGTACCTTCTATTATGTGGTCATGCCCTTTTGGTTAAAGAATGCAGGAGCAACTTACGAATGGGCGATGACCCTGATTTTTCATGATTTTATTCATAAGATCTTAGAATTATGTTGATGAAATCTTGGTGAAATTTATAACTCATCAAGATCATGTAAAGAACCTTCATCTTATTTTTGAAAGGCTTTGGCTCTATAAGATGAGACTCAATCCCCTTAAGTGCGTCTTTGGTGTGGATGCTGACAAAATTTTGGGATTTATAGCTTCTCACCGTGGAATCGAAGTCGACACAAATAAGATCGATGCCATTGTTGACATGCCTGCACCCAAGAATATTACTGAATTGCAAAGTTTACAAGGGTAAATTTAGGCAATTCGTAGATTCATATCTCAATTGGCTGATTGCACTCTTCCCTTGACTGGTTTGTTGAAGAAAGATGTTCGCTTCATATGGGATGAGGAGTGCCAGAAGGCTTTTGAGTCAATTAAATCCCATTTGGTCAATCCTCTTGTATTAATGTCGACTGTGTAAGATAAACCCCTTTTTTCTATATCTCACAACATCACCTTATGCTTTACCAACTTTTCTAGCTCAGTATGATGATGCTAGGAAAGAGAGAGCGATCTACTACATTAGTTGCATTTTGTTTGACTATGAAACTCATTATTCCTCCATGGAGAAGCAATGCCTTGCTCTTGTCTTTGCTACACAGAAGTTAAGGCACTATCTTCTCCATGCCAAAAAACATGTCATCATAAAAAGTGATCTTCTAAAATATTTGTTCTCCAGTGTCGATCTTGCTAGGAGATTAGAAAAATAGGTAATGTTACTCTCTAAGTTTGACATAAAGTTCATCACTTAGAAGTTGATAAAGGGTCAAGCGGTTGCTGATCAATTGGCGAATGCTCCCTCATCTCGCTCTTTCCTAGGTTTGGATTTATTTCCCGATGAGAACATTTTTGTGACTAACCATGACCTTGAATGGAAAATGTACTTCGATGGGTCGAGATGTCAGACCGATTCCAGAGCGGGTGTGGTTCTAATGTCGCTTGAAGGTAAATCGTTCCCTCTCTCCTTTTGATTGGAATTTCCTTATACTAATAATATTGTCGAGTACAAAGCTCTCATTGTTGGCTTGCGTGCCATGATTGAACTAAAGATAAAAACATCTCCGCATACTAGGGGATTTTGAGCTCATTGTGAACTAGATTACCGGAGCTTATCAAGCTAAGCAAAGTAAGTTGTCTCAGTATCAAGACCTTGCTTTGTCCTTTCTTAATCGGTTCTCCTCTTTCATGATAGACATAGTCCTTAGAAGGGAGAATAGACATGTAGATGCCATGGCAAGCATTACTTCCTCGGTACCTTCAGATGAGGATACAAAAGAATATCACTTTGTGGTTTAGGTCCTTTGGAACTTGATTGTTTTCGATCAACTTGAATCTGAAACCTCTATGTGTTCTCACCTAGACGTGGGAGAATGGTTTTCTAATTTTTACAACTACCTAAAAACTGGAAACTTTTCCGATGATGCGATGAAGAATGATTGCACTCGTACACAAAATATTTCAGCCTGTCATGTTATTTTATCCAATGTTCTCTATCAAAAATCTTATAACGACTTGCTTCTCCGATGTCTCACTAAAGCAAAAATACCCCTCACCCTTAAAGAAGACCATTCAGGCTCTAGGGGTGGACACTTTGGTGGTAAATCCTTGGTGAGGAAGTTGATACACATGGGGTACTTTTGGAAAACGATGGAACATGATTCCTTTGATTTCGCTAAAAAGTGATTGCAATGTCAGCAACATAGTTGTCTTATTCATGCACTGACACAAGAGTTACAAAATCAGACCTCTCCTTGGTCGTTCACAAAATGGGGGTTGGATATTATTGGAAAAATATCACCTCCTTCTAAAGGACATACCTTTATCACTACGACTACAGATTATTTCACGAAGTGGGTCGAAGCTATTCCACTTTGATCCACGAACGCCGAAGCCATCTATAGTTTTCTTGTGAACAACATTATTTCTCATTTCGGATTTCCTGCTACACTTGTTTCTAACAATGGTACGCCATTCAAGAATAAGGAAGTAAAGAAATTCTTAGAGAAATTTCACATTTAACATATATTTTTTACACCCTACTATATTTGCAATCTAATGGTCAAGCAGAAGTGTCTAACAAGACTCTCAAGCTCATTCTTCGTAAAACAATTAATAAGCATGGTAAGGATTAGCATGTTCAATTAACGTATGCTTTGTGGGCCTATCGCACGAGCATCCGTACGATGACAAGAACGGCGCCTTACAACTTTGTGTATGGTGCCGAAGCTATCATGCCTTTAGAGTTGGAAATTCCATCTTTACGGGTTTCCCTTAAAGGGTTAATTGATGATGAAACTTATTGCGCTAATCATTTGCATCAGCTAGAGATGCTCGATGAGCGCCAATTACAAGCCCTCGATCATCTTAAAGCTTATCAATGATCATTATCAAGATAGTATAATCAAAGTGTGCTTCCTAGAAATTTAAAGTTGGGCGACCTAGTTCTTTATGAGAATTAGAGAAATGTAAATGCACTGCCTAATCAAAGAGGGAAATTTAGTCCTAATTGGTTAGGCCCTTACATTTTCATCTTTGTGTATGGTTCAGGTGCCTATGTATTATTTTCTATGGATGGAATGGCTCTAAAAGAGTCTTTTAATGTGATGCATCTTCGTTGATACTATGCGTAGTGTCCAACGTGTCATGTGTGCGGTGTTCACTTTTTAAGGATAGTAGCACTACATATGTTGACATTATTCATTAACACATTATGAAAGTTTTTTGTGTTATGAAATGACCATGTGTGTGTGTGTGTAATATGCATACACGTGTCTTGCTATGCTATGTGTAGACATCTAAATTTGGACACTTACATTTGTCCAAATTTATCCCTTTTTGTCTAAACATCCTCTTATTCACATTAATTAGGTAATATCACTATTATCTAATTAATACCCTTAATCCCTCTTTAATCTCCAAGGTATTTAGTTAATGATTAAATACCTTACCCTCTTTACTCTCCTTTTCATCAAATGAATTAAATAAATATGACATTTATTTAATTCCTCACATGTCACATCCTAATCCATCTCCTAATCCCATCATTAGGGATGTGCACATGGCTAATCCTTTATTAGGATGTGTCACATCCTCCAACTTTTGCAAGTTGGCTCTTAATCTTCGTTAGCCATTAACTGTCTTCTAATCAGTGATTAGTCAGTCTTATCAAGCCCCCTTTGGTCAACTCTCTCATTCCCCAAGGAATTTTTAATTCCTTTTTGTCTTCCCCATGTGAATTTAAAATTCACTTTTATTCCTCCAAGGAATCTCCCTCTTCCCCATGAATTTAAAATTCACTTTAGATTCCTCCAAGGAATCTCCCTCTTCCCCATGAATTTAAAATTCACTTTTGATTCCTCCAAGGAATCTCCTCTTCCCCATGTGATCATTGAAAGGTCACATCAAGTCACATGAAAGCCAAAAACCTTCCATTATAAGGGCCTTGTTTTATCCACAAGGCACTTTTTAGCCTCCTCCATAAGAACCTTGTCTTATCCACAAGGTACTTATCATATGAATTTAAAATTCATATTTATTCTCCCAACCACCTTATCCACTTCAATCATGTGAATTAAATATTCACATTTATTTCTCCAACCAATTCTCTCTTCTCCATGGGGATTTTTTGAGGAATACTAAAATTCTTCATATGTCACTTTCATCTTCTTATGGGGACAAGAGGTTCCTTTTTGAGGAAATCCTCTCATCCCCCAAGGTACTTGCAAAGTACTTGTCCTTCCTCCACATCATTTTTACTTTGTCCATCTCACCTTGCCCCTTGGACAACTCACCCTCCACATGTCAAGATGTGAGGGCTTGTGAGTCCTCAACTCACCATAGCCCTCCATCTTGACCATGTTGGCTCAATCTAGATCGTTGAATTCTCTAGATAATTCAAATTCCTCTATAAATACCCCCCCTTACATGCTCAAAGGATCTAGACCTCATGCATTTTAGTAGCCAACTTATGATCTTAAGCCATTCAAACAGTCATTAAGCATATATTTTGCATTCAAGAGCTCATATCCATTTGGTTTTACTCATCACCTATCCACTCTCATCTTGCATTTGCATCATTTTCCATCCATTTTTCCTTCACATTGCCATCAAGGAGAACATATTCCCATCTACATCAAGGGCCAACCAAGGAGATCAACACAAAAGGTATAACCACTTTCATTGTTTTTATCTCTCTTTTGTGTTTTACTTAGGCTAATCATTGAGGTGGTCTTGTGTTCTTTTCCTTGCATTATTGTTTAGTTTTGCATATTTAGGAGTAAGAAACACCTGCACACACTATGTATCCATGCATTACATTACATCTTTTAAGGCAGTTAGATCATCATTGTGTTTAATTAACATACATCCATGTGTGCTCATTAAAACATGATAACATATAATGTAAACATACATCCATATAAGCATATAATATCCATTGCATCAACATACATGAAAATAAAGAAGCATACACATCAAAATACATAATGCCATGATGTCGAAACCAGTATATATATATATATATATATATATATATGTATGTATCAAATTTCATATACATGTATCGGGTCACTACAGTAAAAAATGAGTGGCTACTGAATATACGTCTATACAGAAGATCTACAAAAAATATATATCTCGCTATAAAACTGATGCACAAAATGGGAGGTCCCTATGACTACGACACGTGGCTCCTGAAGCCCTCTAGCTTTGGTTGTTGTTGCTATGGTCTGGGGAGAGGCTGCAGAGTGGTCATGGACCTGGATCGATGAGAGCGCAATGCGAACAAAGCTACCCTCATCCCTCTAATCTCTCCCTATAGGGAGCATATCGCGAACCGTGCCTATGTCAGCTCATACTACAATTGTTGAACATTTTCCAGGATCACAGTTGTTGGCTGCCTATCGAGGTCATCGAGGCGGCTCTGAAGGGTGTCACATGCCTGCTTGATGACATCAGCCCTTGTTATAGCCACATCTCGCTTGTCAAGCATTATCCGTAGCTCCCTTGACAACTGATCATGCTGCCCTCAGAGAGTGGTCGCCTTTGCAGTCAACTGCACTATCTCCACTCCCCGCTTCTCATAAGCGGTCCTCAAATGCGCTATCGACTCGAAAATGTGGGCATGTTGCCCTGCATAAACTGGCTGGTAAGCCTCGAGAACCGTACCCTGAATAGGAACATAAGGAGGAATGGTCTGTACACGGCCATGTTGTTGCATGACCTAAATCTAGTAGTATGGAACAATAATTTGGTCGCAACGACCTACAAGAAAATAGTTTCGCTATAGGTTCTTGAGATACCTGCTATCATCTACCCATAAAAAAAGTGATAGGATCTCCATTTGATCTAGTCGACAATAAGTGTATCAAACTGCAGGTGCTAAAACTGTAGATCTCCATGTCTCCATTGCTCCATGATATCATACTAGTGGGCCATGGGGATATGATACAACCATTGTTGGGGAAAACCGACCAACCTCATGCACATAATGTGGGAGAAATCCCACACTTACACAAGTGTGCACGTTGTGAGGCTACGATACTCATAATGAACATATTGCCCCAGCTCCTGGTATAGGTGTGCCAGCATGCTGCACCCCCAAGAAAAACTATTTGGTGCTCTACCATCTCACGGAGAGTATGGAAGAGGCCCTCGTGTAGGTGAGAGCCTCGCCCATCTACCGTGATCCAAAAATCCATAGTCACGACCATCACTCGGTGCAGCAAGGGTGCAATAGTCCATGCTTGGTTATACCAATGCGTGTAGATATGGATTGTGTCATCGCCACCATCGGTCTGCCTCGAGCAGTACATGACTCCCTCTGATCGCTCCTGTGTTGATCGATGTCATCGATAGCCACCTGTTGTCCATGGATGGGTACAATTTGAGGATCCGATACACATCATCCAATGTAATCGTCATCTCCCCAATAGGCAACTGGAAAGATGATATGATGGCATCCCACCACTCCATTAGGGTTGTTAGCATCCTCTCGTGGTAGCACATCTTTGGTATGGTGAATGCATGCCAGAGATCGGCTTGCTCCAGATGTGTGACCTCATCGTCACTAAGGCGGTCCCTCTGCTCATGAACCAAACAATAAGCTCGCTCACCGAGATGCTCCCGAATCTCATGATAGTCTTGTAAAAAAGTGGAAAAAATTCTATGTTAGAACACAAAATTTTAATCTGAAAACAAAAAATACACTAAGACTTTTGTGTGCTGGGTAGACATCTGTGCGCCACGCATATGTCCCAGTCTGCCATTGAAGCCTCGAGGATGCTAGCGTGTCCTAGGGATTACAACACTGAAAAAAGATGTTCATGCAACTAGACATGGAAAATTTTGCTAAAAACATGCTAAAATTCACAAAAAATGAGATTTCAAGAGCCACCTGGTCCACCTCGTGACCCTTGACAATGTCATCCCTCAGTTTCTCTAGTGTAGGCACCTTGTACTCTCTCCTACTCGACATTTTGGTGACTTTTCTCTCACAAAATTCAACAATTTCCTCGTAGTGAATAGTGAAAATGATCCTTCTAGGGGCCCACTTAGGTATATATAGGCCCCTTGGGGGCCCATTTTTCCTAGAGTTTGTGGCTCCCTGGTTTCTCTTGAATTTACCCTACCTAGTTGGGGGAAAACTCAAGAGGGGGCATATAGTCACCTCTTCATCATATTTTTCTTCTGAATCAATGAATTCTTCTTGATCATTCTTCTCACCATTGTAGCTTCTTCTGATTTTTGAAATTGACCTAAAATTTGAGTTTTGTAGGTTACAATTTTGTGTGGTTTTTCACAACCACACTATCGTTGTTTGTTGAGCTCGATAATTGGGGGCACCTTCGACACTGGTTAGCTCAACCTCGATGGCCTCTGAGGCCCCTTTTCTTGGCACACAAATCCATAAAATTCAAATTTAGGGTAAAAATTTTCTTCTCTACTTTAGTGTGGTTGATTTTTCCCAAAATTGAGCTCACTAAAGTGGGGGCAAAATTTAATGTCGCAGAATTGCACCTAAGGGTGATTCCAGTAGTGGAGCAACAAAAGCCTAATGACACGTTTCTCAAAAATCTAGGCCTTGGATGCCTGTACGACGCGCAAACATCTGCGTGGTGTGCTAGCATCCTGGCAATTTTTTGAGTTTGAATCTCGAATCTCGAATCTTGACTCTCTCGACACGTGTCCTAACAATCAGATTATGAATCTTTGCCACCCTTGCATGCAACAAATTTGATCTCATTTTGGGTTGCAAGTCATTCAGTCAAGCTCTCTCTTCACTTTTCACTGTTGAGTTATCTTCATTCTTGATATCAACACTCTCACAAGCAAAGCCATGCTGGACTAAGGTCCCTCCAACAACTACATCTCTCAAGCAAGCACTCAACAGTGTGTCTATGTGCTCCAGAGAGGGTCTAGGACCATGGGTTACAAAGCGGAGCTTGGAGTGAAGACTCAAATGTTCGGTTGAAGGTAATTTTTCTCCTAGTTCCCTTTGTGCTTTACTTGAAGTTTTTGTTCTCTGTTTAATCATTCTATTGAGAAGACCTTAGATTCGAGTTAGGAAGTGAGGTTTTATTTTGCCTGTCTGAGTTTCCGATCCTTTTGTTGCTTAGGACGCCAACGTGCCATTTGGATGACAAAGCGTTGCGCTAGCGTCCTGAATCTGCACTATCGTCCTTTGGCCAAGAGCTCCTCTATCGGATGCAGAAATCTAGAAGTCTCACTCTCTCAAGATTTGAAGTAGTCTTCTTCAAAATACAACTTGTGTACATTTTCTTTACAATTTCTTCATTCTATTTATGCTTAGGTGGATAAGGGTAGTTCATTCCTTGGTGATCTCTTGAGAATGAAGAAACCCGTGTGCAACAAATCCCTCTTATCTCACAATTATTAAGGAATTGCTCAAACTAATTTTATGGTGTTCATGTGATTGTGTGGATATGTAAAAACTATTAAATCTAAATTGTTAGCAATATTTTTTCTTAAGTATGGATCATCACACCCCTCAAAGTATCAAAATTCAAAAAAGGCTTTAAAGGGTAATGACACAAAGGAGAAAAATTATTAAGTTTTTTCTACTTCTACCATTATTTTATTTAAACCAAATGCACCTAGTAATTGTTGGTGTAAATAAAGTCTTGTACCTAGCTAATTTATTACTAGGGGACTTATTTACATGTTAATTTTACTTAGGTCTTAGGACAAATTTTTTCTAAAAGGTGTTAGTTGTCATTAGTTATTATCTTATCTTTTGAATTGTAACACATGTGACCTAGGTAAGTGCGATATGTTGTTTGATGTCATATGATTAAGACACATGTCATACTCTTATGTAATCTTGTGTCTCACCTTGGCTATATAACCAAGGGGTTTCCACTACATTGTACAACAACAACGTTGAATCATAATTGATAAGAATATAGTTTATTCTTCTCATATTCATATTCTCTCTTTGTGCTTTCCATTTGGCCTCTAGATCTTGGTAGGCTATCTCCATAGCCAATTCTTGAATATGTCTTATAAATTTTGGGCTGAAGTTATGTTTTGTGCTACTTATATTATTAATAGTTCTCCTACAAAATCTTTAAAGGATACAACTCTTGAAGAGGCATGGTTTGGTAGAAAGCCTAATCTTAAGCATTTAAGAATTTTGGCTCAATTTTTTATGTTCACAAACTTAAACATAAAAGGAAAAAGTTAGATCCTAAATCTTCTTATCATATTTTTGTTGGTTATGATGAACATTCTAAAACTTATAGAGTTTATAATTCTCTTACTAAAAAAATAAAAGTTTCTAGAGATGTATGTATTGCTGAAAATGGTGTTCATGATTATTGTAAAGTTCACAATATTGAATCTTCTCAAAATAAAATTGTTGTTGAGGAAAATCCAAAAGATGAATCTTTTTTTTAACCCTCCTATTGCATATCTTATTCATAGTGATAGTGAAGATGGACATATTGTATCTTCTCTCCATGATTCTTCTTCAAGTGATGATACTCCTACATCTAAAAGAAAGCCTTAATGGTTTAAAGATTTTATGCAAGAAAATATGGATATTTTAGCTAGAATGCATCAATATAAGACCAGAAAGGTAATTATTGTAATTATGATTTGCTTTCTAAAATTATGCATACAAATGATCCTCAAACTTATGATCAAGCTAAAGGTCAACCTCATTGACAAAATGCTATGCAAGGAGAATATGATATATTAATTGCCAATAAAACTTGGGATTTAGTTAAGGTTAATGCAAGTAATGAAGTTAGCAAGTTTAAAGCTAGATTAGTTGCAAAATGTTTCTCTCAAGTGGAAGGCTTAGATTATAATGAAACATTTGCTCCAATAACTAAGATGTCAACTATTAAATTAGTTCTTGCTTTAACTTTTCATATGCATTAGCCTATTCATCAAATGGATGTTAAAAGTGCATTTTTAAATGGTGATTTACATGAAGAAATTTATGTCTCAACCTTTGAGTTTCATTAAGGAAGGCAATGAACATCTTGTTTGCAAATTAAAGAAACCAATTTATGGTTTAAAACAATCTTCTAGATAATGGTATTCTAAAATTAATGCTTTTTTTATATCTCAAGGTTTCATTAGAAGTAAAAATGATCCAAATTTATATATTAAGCATAGTGAAAATAATATTGTGATTATTATTTTATATGTTGATTTAATTATCACTTCTAATTCTAACAATTTGATTAATGATGTTAAGTCTCAACTCAATCAACAATTTCAAATGACCAATTTAGACTTATTACATTATTTTTTGGGTATGTAAATTTGGCAAACACTTAAAAGCATTTTTTTTCTCAACATAAATATGCTTAAGATCTCTTAGATAAATTTAAAATGAATGATGCAAAGTGTGTTTCTACTCCTTGTGAATTATGAACTAAATTAATGGTTAATATGGAAACTCCTTTTGTTGATCCTACTTTATATAGACAATTAGTTGGTAGTTTAAATTATTTAACAGTTATTAGACCTGGTATTTCTTATAGTGTTGGTTTGGTTTCTAGTTATATGTTTAAACCATAATAAAATCATTTTAAATCTGTAAAAAAAATTTAAAATATGTTAAAGGTACTCTTAATCTTTGTCCTTTTTATGATGCAAATTGTGTTTTTTCTTTAAAAGGTTATATTGATTTAGATTTAGGAGGTGATCCCAATTATGCGAGATCCACTCATGGTTATTGTTTCTTTGTTGGATTAGGTAGAATCTCATTGAATAGTAAGAAGCAATAATTTACTTTTCTTTGTTCTACAGAAGTTGAATATAAAGGTTGTACCAATGCATCTAAAGAAGCGCTATGATTAAGAAGATTACTTGAAGACTTTGGTCTACCTCAAAAGGATCCTACTCCTTTCTATTGTGATAATCAAAGTGTCATTGCTTTGGCAAAGAATCCCATTTTTCATGCAAGGACCAAACACACTTCTCTTCAACATCACTTCATTAGAGAGCACATTGAAGATAAGCGAATTTCTCTTTTGTATTGTAATGGTGAAGATCACGTTGTAGATATTCTCACCAAAGCTCTTTGCAAAGATAAATTTCTCTTTCATTGTAAAAATTTAGGATTACAATCCATTGAAGGGTTTGATGTAAACTCCCCAAATAAAACTTGAGGGGAGATGTTAGAAGTTTAATCTTTACTTGGTAAAGGTTATTTATTTAATTGTAATTATTTAGTTACTTGTAAGATATTCCAAAAAAATCCTATAAATCTTTTGTCTTTTTTTGTCTCCTCATATATGTGTGAGAATGACTCATTTTATTTTATTTCTTTTATTAAAGAATAGTTGCTTAGGTGTAGCCTCCTCCTTATGAGGATCTTGACACCTTGCACACACATAAGATGAATGGTGGCATCCATAGAGTTTCTTCTTCTCACCTCTATTTGTTGAGATGCATCTCCTCTCATTTTTCAAGCAAACAAACTAGCTTAAAGCTTAAGTGCTATCTTTTTTTCTCTTTGTATCATTTTTAAGCATTTTGTCTCCATTCATAATATTGGATTTTTTTCTTGTTTTTTCCCTTGTCAAATTCTTGTGTCTCCTTTTCATGGTGTTGGTGTTTGGATTGGCTTCTTTTTTTGGGTAAATTTTTTCCTTCAAACAATGCTCATTAATTAATTAGTACTTTCCATTGCTCATTTTATTTTTTCTTTCACACCATTTATTGTTTGTGGAGGTACCTTTAGTAAATGAAGTTGACCTATGTGGATGTGAGATTCTCTATGGGAGAATGTGCACTCGACAACCCATAAAGTTGATAGGAGTTTGAATTTATGTCACATTAAGAAGATGTGTAAATATATATATTTTGAGTATTGCAACCTATGCAAGTGGGTGGTTGTTGTAAACATTCAAGATTATTACAAAAGTAAGTATTTTGGAGCAACTCGTTTTATATTAGAAATGAAGTTGCAAATATAGTTGATAACATTCATTTTGTCGACTACACATTCACATGTGAATGTATTAGAGCATTTGATAGGCTTTTAAATTTTTTTATTAGTTATAATACAAAAGTTATTTGAGAAATTAGGTAGGCAAGAATGAATGGTTATTGGAACATAGGCATTAGTTATAATACAAAGATTATTTAAGAGATTAGGTAAGTAGAGAATGAATGGTTATTAAAACATAGACATTGATTATAATACAAAAATTATTTGAGTGATTCGGTAAACAGAGAATAAATGGTTATTAGAACATGAGCGAAAGTGGGACACAGGGACCCTCCCCTATGATCAAGAGAAGAATATTAGCTTGAAATTCAGTTTACAACACAACTCATTGATGACACCCTGCCAAGGAGAGGCAAGAGTTTCCTCGGCATTGCCACTCCAAGGCTGGGTTGTCTCGTATATAAAACAACATTTAATAGAAAACAGCACTACAATTGTTGAGCAGAAATAACAATACAATGGCAGATCATTCAGTACAACACCAAGATCGACGCACCAGATCTAAGCCCAGTTCTATTCATAATTTAGCTCAATCTGGAGACCTGATCAACCTTACCAAGAAGCTGCAAGATGCTCCTTCTCTTCTCAATGATCGGAATCCAATTGTAAGTTCCGAGTTTCATGTTCTTTCAAGCTGTTCTACCTTCTGTTCCATTTGAGTTATTGGATTTTATGTTTTCCAAAACACCCAAATGACAAAATAATGGAATTTTTTTCACTAGATGTCATTAATTTCCAATCTATAGGAGATCCATATGCACTTCGGATCTCTGAATTTTCGGATATATAACTTGCCAATATGACAGTGGGTTAATTTACTGAAGTCTTAGGGTATACCAACTGAGCCATGGGTAAGTTGAGGTTCTCTATTTATTCCACATTTTGCATATGGGCTTTGGTTATGTGGGCTCGATTTCGGATTCTGTGAAAGTCTAAATCGCTGGTTGACAATTTTCAACCCTATATTTCCGAATTCTGTGATATGCAATATCCAAACATGCAGGAGTTAACTTCTATGTTTGGCATACACATAAACCATAGATAAGTTAAGGTTCCTCATAAACCCCCAGGTTCTCATGATCCACAATTGGCATTAGGGCACATGTTAGGCATGCTAGCTTAGTGATCACATAGGTTCTGAAATCACAACTACTGATTGGCAGTGTTCGACTTTAAAACCTATTTGTATTTTTATGCAGAATCACGGTTGATGTTAGGTTACCTATAGAGGCCGAGGTTCTTATTTGACCAACATTTGGCATTAGAACATATGTTGTATGTGCTAGTTTAGTTGGAATCATAACCACTGGATGGCGATGTTCAGCCTTTAACCTCTCTGAACTTTTAGATCATGCTATTGTGCCGTATTAACTTCAATTTTTTGGAAAACTACTCAATCATAAGTAAATTGAGGCTCTCCATACAGGCCCAGGTCTCAATAATTTAAATGTGGATTATGTCCTATGCTATGTGTGCTAGGTTTTTGACTCTAAGGATCTTGAAATTACAAGTACTGGTTGGCAATGCACAGCCATCAAACTCTCGTAACTTTGAGATATTTAACATATCAACATGACAGTCTGGATTTATTAACTTCTGTTAGGGACTATGCATGAAACTACAGTTCAGGAAGGCTTCCTGTGGAGTCCCAGGTTATATTGATTGGTTCCACATTTGGCATTGTGGTATGTGTTCCAGTTTAGTGACCGGATTTGAAATCATAGCTACTGATTGGCAATGTTCAATCTTCAACCTCTCTGAACATCCAAATGTGTAAATTGCCAACATGTGAGGTTAGATCTATTAAATTCATTTTAAAAAAGATATTGACTAAATCATGGTTAATATAATTTGAGGCTTCCCTCAGGGGGCCAAGGTTTTCTCCCATGTCGTGGTTAGTTAGAATTTGATGTCCCCTTCAAGGTTTTTGTCATGTGTGCCTGTGGAATTTCTAAAATTATAACCACTGGAGGGCAATGGTCAAGCTTCAACTTCTGCTCCCTACTCTTTTGGACACTTTTTTTGTTCTGAAACATGTTTGGCATGGGTGTTACAGATGGCACAGACCCCACTTCATGTAGCTGCAGCCAACAATAAAAAAGAAATTGTCAAATTTTTGCTCAACTGGCAGGGTCCAGAGAACCTAGAAGTGGAGGCCAAAAATATGGTAAATAATCCATTACCTGGATCTGTCATTTGAATGCTTTAAGATTATGGAGTTTTCCCTTTTGAGGCTTGTCTCCTTTGATTTCTAAATTTTGGTGTAGAGAAAACTAATATCAATATGTCGTGTGTTTGCTGATCCACAGTATGGAGAAACACCACTGCATATGGCTGCGAAAAATGGCTGCACCGAAGTTTTGAAATTACTTCTTAATCACAATGTTGATATAGAATCCAGAGCAAATGTACTTCTTGAATTCTACTCTAAGAAGCCAGTTTGTAAGAGTCAAAATTTAAATTCAGATGTGAAATTTCCTACAGATTGATTCTTCCAGCTGTTTATGCCAAAATAATCTCATTAGCATTATAATTTGACAAAGCTAAATCCTAATATTTCCCTTAAGAATAAAGGCTGTTTTGCACTGACAATTAGAATTCCAGAATATAGACTTTTGAATTTGGGATAATGGACATTTTGCACTGACAAGTGACAACCATAATCACATAAAGTAGACTTTTTGAAAAGCAACCACTGTATTAAAAGTACTGTATCTCATTGGCAGATGCCACAATCCTTAACCACCGTAAGGAACTTGGCTTGAGTATTGTTGTGGATCGTTTTTAATTCTTACTAGTGGTTTACCCAGCTTTACTGAGTACTCAGAATAAGGGGGGTGTGGTAGGGAAAGTTTCTTGTGCCATTTAAAGAATTGAATTCCTTCAGCATGATGGTTTATTGGAAATTTAACTCGGGACAAACTAAATATTGGCGCAGGAAGCTTACAAAATAAACTTTACAACTGTTCAAAAAATATTGGTATACTTTTTGAAATTAATATGCCAAAGTTAATATCGTATTGTATTTGTATGTAACTAGCTGTTTCGCAAATCAATGTTGCAGAATGAGATGACACCATTGCATTTGGCAGTCTGGTATTGTCTTCGAGCAGAAGACTGTTCAGTAGTTGAGGCTTTGTTGCAGTATCATGCAGATGTCAATGCTAAGGATAATGTATTTCTCTTTATTTGTCATTTCATATTATGTGGTTGAAATTTTCTTTTGTAAGGACACTTAAATGCTTCCAGAACAAGGAAATCTAAATATCAGCATTTCTGCCTGTAGGAAGGAATGACACCATTAGGTCACCTATTACAAGGCCCTAGCAACCAGAAGCTGCAATCACTGCTGCAATTTCATCTTGATGAACAAAGAAAGCAGAAGGCAAGACTAGCATTGGAGGATTCCAAAGGCAAGTTGGCAGAGCTGGAATTAGAGTTGTCAAGAATTGTTGGTTTGCATGAACTGAAGTTACAACTACGAACATGGGCAAAGGGAATGCTTCTGGATGAGAAGCGTCGGGTTCTTGGACTTAAAATTGCCACTAGAAGACCCCCTCACATGGCTTTTCTTGGCAACCCCGGGACAGGTATGACTGTTTAACAACTTTTTTGGAAAAGAGCCCTAAACTTTTGTCTCATTTCCTTCTTTTCAACCCACACTTTCCTTCATACATGCAGAAAGAGCCAAAAAGGCGATTGCAGATATCAGAGCCCTGCCATTATGTAGCTTGGATATTTGCAGCAAAAAAATATCAGATATCTTCATATGACAAAGTATATCTGATCTGATCTGCGTTTATGTAACGGACTACAACTAAGCAACAACATAATTTTAACATTTATTTCAAATATATAAACTTGCATAAACTGAAATGCATAATATAACTGATACATGAAACTGAAATGCATAAATCTACTGATACAGAGCAGCGGCAATATTTTTTTTTTTTTTTTTCTAATTATGAAAAGAAAAAACATGAACTTAAGCTGATTTCAATTGAAAAGCACGAATGATAACGGAAAGGAAAAATATTATAGTAATTAACCTTACATGATTACCGAGAGTTTGAGATTACAGTGTTCCTTGAATCTGTTTAATTCATCTGAAACTTTATTCATCCTTTACTGCTGAAATTTGAAAAGAGGAAAAATATCATCAGGACGCTTTTCTGCCCAACCACGGACTAACTAGTCCCCCGTGCCATTTCCTACTAAAAAAGGCCCAGCCCTTCACAGAGAAGTATTGGAAGGAGAACCTAATGCCATTTGAGACTGGTGTTTGACCCTACACAATCCCTAGTCGATCATACACTATAGGCAACTCCTAACTAGTATGACCTCTGACTGGGTGCGTATCTGGGACAAAGAAAACTAACTGACACTATCGGGTTGTAGCATCACCTTGGCCAAGGTTTTTAAATAGGTGACACACGATACAGTGAAGTCATGTAGTCAAGTTTATCACCCTACTCGGCAAGAAAACATATAATGAACTTAACCTTCATGTCTGTCTCTTACGCTACTGCATACTGACTCATGAGGATATCATTTGGTTCCTACAATTGTTCTCTGAGAGGACAACTGACCTCGTATTGTTTCTAGCTGCTCATTCTTAGATAACTTTTTATTCAGAATACAGTTTGGATAGGTTCGAGTTACTCATCAAGAGTTCATTTAATAACCTTGGTGTACATGCAAGGGAAACTAAAGTAGCATTCTATATTTTCCCCTTTATTTCCTTTAGGAGACTCGCATTTGTGTGATATCAACCATTATTTTTTTTTATTACAGATTCAACAAGACTGGTACACATCTTCTGTAGCCTTTCAGATCGTAAACAGAATGGTGATTTGACTCTTTTAACAGTGAGCACGATGAGGATATAATGGCGCCTCATTTAATATAAGAGGCAACTTATAGTATTTGATAGAAATCGTGACTGTTCCCTAAGCTTACTTTAATTTTTATAAGGCCGCAACCTACGGTTGTGAAGGTGACCAGCGTTTCTTTTAAGGAATTCAATACTGTGTGAGTCATTTAAGCCACGAGCCCAAATCATGAAGGTGTGGTAAACTCTAATAGTTGAAATTCAAGGTCAACTACTTTTGAAATGTGCTCTCAAGGTGTGATGAAAACGTCGCACTAGTTCAAATAACTTAACAAAGAAAACTTTCAAAGACAAGACCAAATGCATTATTCGGTTAAGAAATCAAATTGTTCTCTTTCAGAATGAGAAACCATGCAGGTAGCATATCGAATCTTGGTAATACATTTACACACAAAACATAGCATTGAAACGAGAATTACTGCCTTTGACTCAAAAAGAAAAGACATGCCTGTATGGAACCTTGGCATGGAAAGAGAGTGCTCCAGCTCTCAGCTTCAGGTTGCAGCACAGGTCGCTCCAAACAGCTCACTCAACTCACCCCATTCTCTGAACTTAGAGTACTCAAAGTGTACAAGATACCGTCGTTCTTTCTCAGCTCACAATTCTGCCTTAGCCAAATTCCGGTAGTTCAGAATAATATTTCTCACCTTTCCTAGACTAGTTTTCTGTATTCTCTCCTCCAAAAACCCCAGAAGCTAAGCTAAAATAAAATAAAGACATCCCCAGACTTCTTCCCCGAATGCGTTTTTTCTTCCACTCCAAGAAACGGTTTCCAAGAAGAATGAATCCTAACAAGCTCCCACAAAGAATGTATTTAGCTCGAGATACCTTCCCATGATTCCTCGAGATGCCGACCACCTTCTTTTTCCCCGCCTTCCACTTCCGATTTACCATTATTACCATTTATTCCATCGTGGCTTCATTAGCCAAGAGTAATTTGATGAAGGTGAAAACAAGGCATTTGAAAGTTCATAGGATATTATTACAATTTATTATGAGAACAAGTAGTCGTGTAACATAAGATAAGCCTTCAAAATATAATTTACTCACCCCGAAACATTACATAAAGATTATATTTATATATATATATTTTGTTTACGATTAATAATTACATTTGACGATTGTCCTTTACATAAGAACGTTAATAGCAATTCTTTCCATTTTCTATATATAATTTCGTGTTGGAAATTATTGGTAGATATTGAGTTAATTTCTTTTATTTTGAACAATTATTTAAATAATTCCAAGAGCCATTTTAAATGTTCAAGGTCCATTAAAGTTTCAATTTTTGATTTGAAATTTGAAAGAAAATAATAAGGTGATGCTACTTGATCATCAACGTAGGCTAGGTGATCCTAACACCTATGGTCGACCTTGTGGTTTACCCGACAACTCTGAACTTATGGTACCAAACCTACTCAGATGACAGTCACAAACTTACAGGTTAGGTTTCAGATAGCACTAGACTTCTCTTCCATTACTCCTCGTACCTGATGATACTTTTCCTCCCTCCTCGTAAGTGATCTACCCTGCAACCACTAGATCAAACACAAGTAGTTAGTCCAATATCTCATTACATTTTTGCATCTGCATCTATGTAACTATTAAAACATCTGTCAAATGAACTCACTTAATCCAGTTATATATACATTGTATATCTCCATTCATCAAACTAATTAACGACATATATATCCATTCTTGAGGAGCAACATCAAAATACTAGGGCACAACATCAAAATATCTAGGGCACAAGTGGGATGAAGCAGTTTACAAAACCATATGAATAAAACTGCCAAAATCAGCAGGTACAGAACAGTCTGAATAACATAGAAGATTCTCAACTTCTAGTTATCCAGCCTATTTATTCAGTGACAGACCTAAAACTTTGGAGTCTTACCTAAGGTGTCCTTGACTCAATTCAGTTACTCTGTGGTGGAAGTGCCATTTTGATGTACAATTCCTTGTAGTGGCATTCCTCTTAATTGGCAGTTAAGTTTTACAATCTCCTTACTTCTTTCTTTGTATTGACTACAGGCTGCAAAGAGAGATTCTCCAGACCTTTAGTTCCCCTCCCTGCTTTCTTACCTCTATCGTTACTGCCTCTGGATTTCACATGTCAATACTCAATATATATATTGGTGTACTACTCTTTTGAACTTCATAGAAAGTTGCCCCACCTTGATCAATCAAACTCAGAAGTAGACTATAACTGTTATGTTTTATAATAGTAAATGGTTAAGATGGCATGCATTTAATTCTCAAATTTACTTGTAATTCCTTAGTAAAGACTGCATTGTAATCTAATCCTTTGTTTGGTATCATAATTGCCTTATGTGATTGTGCTGTTTTAAGGTTCATCTTTATGGTTATTGTTGTTTCTAACCTATGGGATGCTGTTATTCTTTGTTTATTTTTGTTGGGATTTACTGGCAGGATGGAGCAATTGAATAATCAATTATAAATGCAGATAACAGAATTTAAAAATGAATTACATAGAGACACAGAAATTTTAATGTGGTTCACCCAATGTGGGTTATGCCACAAAACAACCGTCAATATTATTTAGTATCCAGAAAAAACAGGATTACAATGTTACATTAACCCGCAGCACTGTCAAACAGCTGTGTGCACACTTCAAAACAACTTCAAACTCTGCACAACACTCCTGTTGCTGTGTGTTCATTTTACCCAAACCGCAAAACTGCAAACCGCGCGCTGCTGTGTGTTCTTTCACATTCACATGCCCGTGACTCTTCACCTTCAATCTGCAGCAAATAAACTACTTGTTTCTGGCAGTTACAAATCAGTTTTTCAACTGAAAACAGTAAGAAATTCCTTTATTAATTAGGGGGGAATACGCGGTTGCCAAAAGTTGCCAAAATTTAACACAGAGCATAATCAGGCTCCACAAACCAACAATTTTGGCAATATTTGATATTGTTTTATACTCTACATGATTGTAAATTTGTATTATATGCTACTAGCAATGTATTTCAATGCAAAAAAGTTTGCTTGTCTTGATTGGCTTTGATGATGGTTATTTTAACAAACTATATAATCAATTTCAACCGATTGAAATGGAAAGACAAGAATTTCAACACCTTTTCCCTGAACCATAAAATTCTGTTTATAAATGGGATTGCTTTGACCAACTCTGAGAATGATAATTGTCATTTTAAGTTTTCATTGTTGCGGAATGTGGGATTTGCAATGGGTCTGTTGTGATAAAGAGAATATGTGTCCAATCCAAGGAAGATGCATTTTCATGGAAGTGGATGAAAGAGAAAGAGGACTAAACCAACTTTACTTGTTTTCTGTTTTATACTCATTTTCAGTTAAGCCTTATTGGCAATCCCTGTGTAGAATAGTCATGTTGGTGAGACTCCGTACCTGATTAAATTTTTAATGATAAACCGTATATTTGATAATTGATAATACTCATGATAACTCGATGTCTGTTAATAAATAAATTCCATCTAAATTTCTTTTCATATGTGCAGGCAAAACAATGGTTGCCCGAATTCTTGGAAAACTTTTGCACATGGTTGGTGTTTTGCCTACTGACAATGTAACTGAAGTACAAAGAACGGATCTAGTTGGTGAATTTGTTGGTCATACTGGTCCCAAAACAAGGAATAAGGTACGGTTAATGTACTTCCGTCCCTTTCTTTACCAATAGATATATTAGTATCTGAGTTGGATTTCTCCTAGGTGGCCAATGAGAGAAGATCCTGAATTGATGCATGTTATCTGGTATCAGCATTTTCTGCTAGTCTTTTGTCTAAAGTACTAATAAACTTAATAATCTAGCAAACTTAGCAAATACAGCAGTCAGTTTCTTCAATGTTTGGTCTTTAGAAACTGAAATGCTTGCAACATGTACACTGTTTTTACATCTGTTGGTGCACCATTTTGCTCTATGGTCGCAAGTTTGCAACCATTTCCAGATTATTTTCCTGCAATCTTTGTGGTGTGCCAGAAAGTGGTTCATATTAAATATGGAAGTCAAATATTTTATTTTCTCCTTAAACAAGAAACATGCTGTAATAGCTATAGAAGTTGTAACATTTCGTGAGACAATCTCTGCTATTGCAGCATGACCATTACTGCCTTTCATCATTCTTATGAATAACTGTAAATATATATATCAGCGTTTCCAATCAATAATGATGGATTAGGATCATGCTAAATGATTTTGAGTTTTGACTTATGGTGTTTTAAGAGTTTCAATTGTTTTCATGTAATGATTAGTATCCCCAAAGTGCAGCCCAGAACATGAAAGCTTGTTTTTTTCTCTGGTTTGATCGGTCTGAATATTAGAGGGTGCATATGGAGCGCACCCTATGATAATTTTTCTTTTATGTATTGGGGGTAAAATTTGATATCATGAATAAGCATCTGCGCATATAGATTGTAATCAAGATAATTTGTTTTGCAGATCAAGCAAGCAGAAGGTGGAATCCTGTTTGTTGATGAAGCATACAGACTGATACCCAATCAGAAAGCAGATGACAAGGACTATGGCGTGGAAGCTTTGGAGGAAATCATGTCTGTCATGGATAGTGGAAAAGTGGTTGTAATATTTGCTGGATATGCCGAGCCAATGAAGCGTGTCATTAACTCCAATGAGGGATTTTCAAGAAGAGTGACCAGATATTTCTTTTTTGATGACTTTGATTCAAGAGAACTTGCTGAAATTGTTCATTTAAAGATTAATGAACAATTGGAGGACAGTTTGCTTTATGGTTTTAAGCTGCACCCAACATGCACCATTGAGGCAATTTCTGATCTTTTGAAAAATAACACAACAGAGAAGCAAAGGAAAGAGTTGAATGGGGGTCTTGTAGGCCCCATGTTAGTCAATGCTCGAGAGAACCTGGATCTCAGGCTTGACTTGGATTGCTGTGATGCAGAAAATCTTGTAACCATTACCCTGGAAGATCTTGAATCAGGGCTTAGGTTGATTCGCTCATGATGTTATAGAGTAGAAATGAGTTTCCTGTAGTTTTTTCCCAATTAGGTTGAAGTAATTATTCATTCTTTGCTGTTTGGCAGTATGCAATTATTCTGTGCTCTCATATTCCATATTACAATTATTATCCATCGTAAACCTCAGGCTGGGTATACATCTGTATTCCCACAATTCTTTAAGTCATTCCTATAAACAAGGACCGATTATTAATTCATTTGTTTCATGCCTCAACCTCAGCAATATAAACATATTCTCTGTGCAAGTTATTAACTTGCTCATGTTCTGAGGTGTGCTCGTGTGAATTGGAGAATGATAAATTTTGATAACCAATTTGACCTTTACCAAGAGGCTTGGGAGTCTGGAGAATCTTGTAGAAATTATTGTTAGGACTTTTGAGAAGCATCTCTGGCTTTGTTTGTTACTTTGGAAAATAACAAAATTTTAGAATTTGCTTGAAAATGGTGACACAATTTACTTGAAAATAACAATTTACCTTTGATCAAATGAGAAATAGATCCTTGCTACATAAAAACTATATTTAAAAAAAAAAAACCGAACATGATACCTGAAAATTAGGGTTTTTTATTCACTGTATCTAATTGGCAGGACAATGATTAGTGTATTGAATTAGGATTAGCCCGATTAGGGATCCTATGTGCTTGAGAAAAAGATCAAGGTCTGTTCAACATAGAACATTTCTGATCTTCACTGTTCATATGAGCTGGCCTTCGAAAAGCACAAAAATTCCATTTTTACACTATGAAGCTAAGAAAAGGTGACATGAAAGGCAATTGCAAGTTCATTGCAAAGCTTAGATTCCTTTTTGGATATTATAGCATCTATCTTAATTATTTGCTCTTGCCTGTTTTGGGTTATGAATCCACCATATATACAGAAAATGGCTTGTGCAACTTTTGTTAAATCAAGCTGCACTATTTAACTTTTTCACATTTCTCTTACAACATTACGTTAGTGAAGTATATGAACAAATGCAGGGAGAGAAAAGCTTGAAGTTCAGGAGTTTTCCAGGTTGAAAAATATCTTGGTCAAACAACCTCCAAGCAAAGGACATTATCGTTCATGGAGCAAAGATTTCAACTTAATGAGTTGCAGGATGCTAAGCTACAAAGTTGCCATCATTTGCAGAAGTACAAGGATTGAAACAGGTGATCGTAACACATTTGAATGTTATTTGTGCAGTGTTCTTTTCAAATACCATTGTATGCATTGGGGTCATGCAGAAACCACCACCTTCAGGTAGCAGAATCGTCACCCTGCAAAGGTAGTTGTGATTTTGAAGCTGTTGATGGTGGTTTTTGTTTGGCATAGACAAAAAAAGAAGAGGAAGCCAAGAATACCACGAGAGGTCACAAGTCAAGAACAAAATCATATTAAGCCAAAAAGTTCATTAAAAGTAAAACAAAAATTAACAAAATATGACACCATGTAGCTAAGTGTGACAAGATGCAGGAGATGCTAGAGAAGGTAAAAGCCTAAAAGGTGAAAAGATAATCCAACACATTTAGTACATATTGATATAATGCAGATATGACCCATCGTCAAACACTTACCATTTAGAATTGTAATTGTATGACTTCTAGGTATAGACAAGTCCACTGAAATTGACATAAATGGTCATCACCAAACTTTCACTCCCTTTGAGAGCTCCAACAAGGAAAAGCTTTTTAAACTCACACTTACTTGATACTTATAGTAGCCATGCAACGGCCTCCGTTTGACATCCCAGACAAACAACTATTGGTGTTTACATCCAGACGTGCTAAAATATTATGCCTTCGATGGTTTGGCTAATTTTACTTACTCTCCAACTGTGATGACTGACCATTCTGGGTTGTACACACTGTTATATTTTTAACTATACTATTTTAAGATTATTGTCAATTTTATTTCAATAAAATTGCAAATTGAAGTAAAATTATAATTATTTTTTTCTCAAAAACAATAGACATTCAAAATTAATACGTATAAGTTTTTTGTGTGTAAAATGAGGGTTAGAGGGTTCCCTTGCCCATAAAAAAGTAGAAATCAAGGCATTTACTGCCCAAAAAACCGCACCTTGTGCTGGATATATTTGATAAAGTAACAAGAATACAATTTAAACTATGACCATAAATCTGATATATATACCAAAAATAAAATCTGTCAGAGAAGAACGGCATACATGCCTTGCAGAATTAACAATCTGAGCGTTCTATTTGGCTTACACATCTATTGAAAACAAAGAATCTAAACAGCCCACGAGTGTGAACATTACAAGCTAATGGCTTTTTCAAGTCATCAACAACAGAGGTAAAGGCTGGGGAAGACACGAGAAATTTTTGTTTGTTGCCATCCATGGTGGCTCTCTAATCAAGTTACATCCTTTAATTTCTTTCGGGCGCACCTTGCCCTTAGTTTGAACATCTGTAAAATTCTCTGATTATGCTTATGCAAATTTATCACTGGCACACAACACTCTGAGCAGAAGGGGGGATTGGTGACGAAGAATGAAGAGGACATCAAAACAAAATCAAGAATCAAATCGGGAATAAAAAGGAGGCAAGATCCGGTATTAATGGTCCTTCCATTAAATTGTCCCACATTAGTGTCAAATATTGCCTGGTTCAATATAATTTTAGATATCGTGAAGGCAGGATCTGCCTTGATCCCTTGCAGGCATACAGTCCTTTGGAGATTTTGAAGTTGTGGTGCAAAATCAATTAGTCTTAGGTAACGATTAGTGTGAAAGGATAGCTCAGCCTTGGTGTCTCAAGATTTCTCACTTATAAATCAAGTAAATTCCTTAGGAGGAGAGGATGAATTACATTTGAGTGGATTGAAGTAGCAAGAAGGGCTGTGGTGAGGGAAACAAAAAGTTATCCTCCATTGTTATGTTCCTTGCTCCACTGTAATACTCTTGGTTCTTTTTATTGTTTTTGGGCTTTTCTAGATAGTTCGCATGGCATATGTCGTAGGAGAGGAAAATATGTGTCTTAATAAGTCCTTTAAACATGCCCTCACTAGAGAAAAGAAGGTGGATATTCTTTTTGGAGCTGAACTTGGAGTTGTGGAGAAAGATGAAAGGGCCTTTCAAACATAGACTAAAGCAGAAAGTCAGAAAGGCCAATCTGTTTATCCTTTCCATAAATTCCAATAAAGCTATGAAGTATGTATGTTATGGAACTTTTTTCCTATACAAAAGCATTAAAGGGAGATAGAAAAATAAAAAGTAATATGTTATTTAAGAATTTTTAAAAAAAGGAGAAATAATTATATTTATTAAATAATAATTAAAGGTAATTTTTGTGGAAAGGCATGATAGTTTGGAAATCACTTCTTAAGGTTTATATAAAGCATTTACGAGAGTTGGAAAGGGACATGGAGAACACTCAAAGAAGAAGAAAGTGGTTTGGTGAGCTATGGGCATTGGAGAAGGGGCACATAGAGTGTGACCAACTTGAGGTACAAAGTACACATGGGTTTGTCTTGGTTAGGGCTTTGTATGAATAGACACACCTTATTGTGCGACTAGGCACAAATTGTGTTTTCACACAGGTCCTCCAAAGTGTTCCGTAGTAAGAACCAATTCCATTGGCATCTTCGTAGGGTGAGAGCGGCTTTTCCAAGTATTGTGATTCAGATAAGTATTGAAAACCATTGATGCTAAAATATATTGAGAATATTATATATATGATTTTGATGTTAATCTAATTGAATTATGTGGATGCGTTATTCAATTTATTATGTTAATTATTTGTATTGAAATTCTTACTAAATTATCACATATTTCTTTTTACATTGGTTATTCACATCTATTTTAATAATATTGCAACTTGTTAATTATCTCAACTCTAATATTCAATCTATTAAATTCACTACTAATAATTAAATAACTTTTGGATAATAGTGACATTACAGTTGGTATCAAAGCTTAATGATCATGCCTTCCTATCTTTGAAATTTTCTTATGTTCTGAAATTTTATATTAATTGATTTTTGAAATACTCCTTGTGTATGTCTATCATTATATGATTGTCCTAACCCGTGTTATAAGACTTGTTTCTATAAGATCTAACTTATAACCTTGTCCATATGGTAAGTTATGTTTCTCTACTTGTTCATATGCGAACAGTGTTTTGTCATTAATATTATTAATTTTTTGAATCATATATTTATGTGCATATCCATGTTTAAGATCTTAGTCAAAGTTAATGTTGTTTTAAATCTATCTATTTACACCTAGAATCAATTTAAGGCATTATGCTCATAACTTATTAATATAAATTCTATATATACATGTAAATAAGATATTGATTTATAAACTCACAATCTTCTTGAAATTACCAATATTTAAAATAAAAATCATCTAGTCTATTAAAAAACATATCCATTTGTTATGCATATTTATTTAAGCCATTGAAATACATTCGCTATTCACATTCTATTATATATTTCATGTGGTTACTTATGTCATCCTTATAGACCATTGTGGACTATGAATCATGCACATTGCTTGGTATCTAAATAGTTGTCTAAGTGTGTATAGAATACACGACCCTCATTGAAAGAACACATTTCTAAAGGTTGACACCTCTTGTGTGGGGTCATATCTCTACAACGTATCCTATTTGTTGTGTGTTGTTGCATGTGTTGTAAATTAATTATATTGCAATGTTCAAGTACGATACAAAAGGATCTTAATGTGTATTATATTGCAGGAGTGTGAACTTGTAACACACATGGATAGTCAAACTACCAAATTTCTCCATGCTTCCATGGCACACAACCCTCTTCATACAAATTCTAATATATATATATAACAAAACAACTTTCCAACATTTCAATATTATTTGCTAGAAAGCAAACTCATCTTGTGCTCTAGCATTTTCCATGAGGTTTACTTTCCTTTGACGCATTTTGGCATGGTGTTAGAATTGCTACTCTAGTTTGCATCAATGCCTTTTATATTACTTCCTCTATCTTATTTTTTAGAGACTTGCCCATTTTCTAGAGTTTGATGTAAACATAGATGATTAGCACTTTATTACTACAAATGATAATAATAAAATAGCTTTTACAATCCACTTATCAAATCCTAGAAGAGAAATGAACAATGAGTGGCTTCCTTTCTTAGAGGAGAAGGAACATCTTTTATCTTGAGTTAACATCTGAACAATGTTGGCCTACACAGTAAATAAGTTTTAAGCTATTCTCATTCCATCCAGTTAAGAAGTCATTTGAATTGAGAAGTGATATCAATTTGTATATTTCATTTTTCTCAAAATATGTTGGAGAGCAAGACATGATTTTGCTTGACCAAGTTACTAACTTCATAACAACGGAAAAGACAACCCTCATTCAATCAAATATCTAAATTCCTTATAAAGAAGTATCCCTATCTATTTTGGCAATGCATTGTTAGTCATGAAAACATTCAACAATGTAGTTTCATATGAGAAAAATAACAATTGTGATCTCGTAAGAAGATTGAAATGCTATTTTTGAGATTCTAGACAATTTAATTTGATTTTCATGCAATGGCTCACTGGTTAATAATATTTTTTGATGAACATTAATAGGCATATACATTGACTTATCACATTGAATGATGGGCATGTCTCTTGATGGTATTTTATTATATGATCATAAAATAAAATCCTACCCCAAATATATAGAATTATGCAAATGTCCTATCAAACTTGTGGGAGAGGTGACAAAGATTGAGGACACTAGGTCCTCTCTTTCGCATATGAATGCCAAGATACTGATTTCTTTTAAATTCCTATCTCATATCCCCATTACTCTTTCCTTTAGTGTTCATGGTGATGAAATTGTGTGCCAAATAAATGGGCTAGGATGCCTCAACTTGTCCTTCCTTTGTAAAAATGGACACTTGAGGAAAAATTATCCTCTTGTAATGAAAGATAATAGAGGAAGTTTGAAGGAAAATAAGGAAACTAGGAGCACTCAAAATTCAAATATTGAAATGTCTCGTAAAGATGTGAGATTAAAACTGCTTTCCAATGAATCCAAGAATGATATTCCTCACATTGTTTCAAACTAGGATGAATATGTAGTTATTTTCATTAAAAACAATAATCCCTCAACATCTAAACCCTCAAAAGATCCTTGGTAACTACCTTAATAGGGTGTGAGAAATTGGGAGAAAGAATAATGTGCATAAAATTAAAAGGAGTTTTGATAGTTTTATTGCCCTTTAGCCCTTGTTTAATTTTAGTTCGAATTCCATGCACGCCATCTTGTTCCAAACTGATGGAACTTCTATAATTGGTAATGGAAATTTTGTTAAAAGGGGTGAAATTTCTTGCTTGTTATAAGAAAGAAAGTGTTGTGTAGCAAAGTGGTCCATGTCCAACAATTTTTGTTTTAAAAAATAGTTGATAAAAGTGGGAATAATAAGCAATTGTTGGGGAGAGGGGGTAAACGGGGGGATAATAGTGGTTTGGATAGCCTTCAACTTAAAGCCCTCAACAAAATGAAGGAATCTAAGCCTTCCCCTTTCCCAACTTGTTTTGATAATTTATGTAAAGGAATAACCTTTCCCCCCTTCAATAATCCTCTTATATTTCCTTCTAATGAAGATTATTAGTTGAAATGTTAAAGGACTTGAGGCTAATGATATGAGGTTTATGGTTAGACAATTAGTAATTCTAGACTTGGGTTGGATTTTTCATTGTTGTAGGAGGTAAAATTTGTTGGTTTTGAATTGGAATGTGCATGGAAATAGATTTGGCTCAATGCAAGATATCTTTTCACTAATCATTTCAAAGGAAGGGGAGGCCTATCAATCTTAATGCATCCTAGATGGGCCAATTCAATTTAGAGTTTTGGTTGCTCTACCTATAATAGGGCTATATGAATTCTTTTGTTCATTGAAGGGAAATATTTTGGAATATGTTCAATATATGCATTGAATAATTATAGGGAAAGGTTTGAAATGTGAGAATAGTTGACTTGTCATATACTAAATTATCTCTTGATCATTTGAGGTGATTTTAACATGATAGATGATGAGGACAATTTGGGTGGTTGTAGGTTTGATTGAAAATACAATTAATTGTTATTTTTGGTCTAAGTTCAAGAGGAAAAGGAATATTGTAGACCATCTATATGGATGGAAATATGATAGCAAAGGAATTTTATTTATATAGAGCAACTTTCAAAAAGGTGCTAAAACACTCTTCTCTAGTTTAGATAGGCTTAACTTGGACAATTGTTTCTTTGGTGTAGCTTTTCCTTTGAGCAACAAGGTTGTCCAAGTCCTTCCACACTCCTTATCTAATCACCATTCCATTAAAATGTAGTTTTTCAATCTACATCCCCTAAGCCTCATTAGGTCTTTAAAGATATTTTTAAAATGAATGTTACACATTCGAAGTATTAGGCTTGTGAAAATTGTATTAGCAACATATGAGGATTAACATCTGCCATTGGTAGCTCAATATCTAAGAATGGTAATTGGGATATAATTGTAGAAGCTACCCAAAATTTCTTAAGACTCTAATGGTAGAAACAAGGCAAGGATGAGAGCTTAGAATAATAGGCACATCTAAAAGACTCTTATTCATGTTGAAATGTAGCTACAAATGCTCCCATATGATGAAATAATTCAAAAGAAGGCTATGAATGCCAAACAATAGCTAATTTGTGACTTGAAGTATAAAGGGAAGGGAGTTAGGATTAGATATAGGCTTACTTGGTTAAAGCTTGGTGATAAGGGGACTAGAATTCTTGAAATATAAACATGTTAGGGAAAACTGAACTACCATTGGTGTTAAAGGGATTTTAGTGAAAGAAGATCAAATTAGCTTTACTTTTTAATAGTTTTATTGCAAGCTCTTCAATTTTAAGGATCATAGAAATGAATATAGGCATCTAAAAATATTGTAACAAAAAATGTCCCCTTGCAAATTAGATAGAGAGGTCAAGTGGTCTTCACGAGGACAACTCGATTAAGGAGATATATATAGTAATCAAATCCTTAAAAAATGAAAAAGCCTCCAATCTTGATGGTTTATTGATTTGAATTTTATAAAAAATCAGAGTATATAAGTCTTATTCTCTTGAAGGTGTATAGTGAAGCTATATCTACTAATTTATGGGTAAAAATGTCTATAGAGGGTCATCAAGTTGCTTCCCAAAGAGTGGGATGTTACTCAAATAAAAAATTGGATACCAATGCATTGCTTAATATCTCAAATAAGTTTTTTTTCGAAGTGGGCATTAAGATTAAAGACTAGTAAAAACATCTAAACGTACTATCAAATGAATGATAGATGAAAATATTTATAGCCTTGTTAGCCAAGCGCTATACATTTATATTTATTTAATTTTAAGAGTTGTTCTATGTATTTATTGATCAACATGGCTATAAATATTTATTTATTGGCCATTTAATAGTACCTTTAGGTAGTGTTACTAGTTTTCAAGAATTTCATGAGTGATAAATTAAGAGATTTTCAATAATTTTCCAAGAAAGAGCAACTTTGAAGGCATTTTAATTTATTAAAATCATAATAATTTATAAAAATACTCAACAATTACACAATAAGTATTAACCATAAGGACTAAGTTTTTTTAAGGCATGCACATTTCCAATAACAATATTTTTAGAAACTATAAAATCACATACTTGTTTGTTTTTTGAATTTGTTTGTTTTTTGTGTTATATACATCTTTAAATGCATTGAATCACTTACTGAATGGATTTGAATGTTTAGTGTTCAATGATTATTACAATATGTTGTGTACAATACAAACATTGAATACATAAAAGTTGATCAAGAGACCCAAATGAATAACAAAATATATGTTATAACACGAAAATACATGAATATCATGACCATATCTTATATGAGATTATATTAAGAGATACTATTATAGTTAGTTTTGTGAATATAACATCATCATAATAATATGTTTTACACAATAAAAACTACATAGACACAAAAAATAATAATAATAATTCAATATACAATTTATGAATTAGTGCAAGATTATTATAAGCCATTGAAGTTGGTAATTTGGCATCAAGACATCATGGACACTATGGGGGCAATGATGATTAAAATTTATGAATTCATACAAGATTTTCATAATACATTGACATTAGTAATTTTTCATGAAGGCATCATGAACATGTATGAGTAAATGGTGAACTCCCAACACCCAAGGATCACCTGCAAGACAAAAATAACTTTCACAAGAGAGAAATGATAGGAATACCATGCTATGATTATGGATGCAAGATTGCTAGATTGAATATGTGATGTACATATGATGTCTTGTTTATAAAGGTAAATTGTGAGATAGGATTAGACAAGATCTTGATATGTGTCTTAATCTTGTACAATGAGACAACTACCTCAAGAAATATTAAATGACTTAGGACACAAACATTAAATTTCAAGAGATGAGATAAGATCTAATGACAACTAACACCATCTAGAAAGATTCCCTCCTAGGAACTAAGTAAGCTTAACATGTAAATAGAGACCACTAATGACTAAATAGGTCAAACACCTATTTACACCAACACCCCCCTTAAGTGCAACTTAGGGAGTAGATTATTATGCTTGAATGATACAAAGATGGGTCCCAATTACGAGGCATGTTAGGTACCGATGTACAATGCAAATGCAATCTCTCACAAACATAGAAAAAGAGAAAATTTAGTGGGACAAAAATCATCTTCAAAAGAGAGAAAGGATACAATAATACTCTCAATGAACAATGAAAAGGATAAAAACCCATGCGAGGGAAAAGACCCCCCATAAGAGAGATGAAGAGAGACCATTTAGCCCCCCAATGAGATAACCTGTTGCAAAGAAACACTGGAAGCACACTGGTGGAGTAGCAAAGGAACCTTAATCTAAGCAACAAAGGATAAGATGATTTTGATGCTAGAAACACTAGAAACTCTTGATTATTGGAGTAACTCTAAAATCATGATAAAGCAACAACAATCCCAATGCTAAGGAACATTGGGACACTCTCGATATGGAGCAACCCTAGAATCTGAATGAAGCAAAAGGAGATAAAAAATTGTTCTAGAACTAAATGAAGTGTAAGGATCACAATTGCACCTTCCCAAGTTACAGTATGTCCAAGTGATCAACTAGAATGTGAATATGCACAAATTTGAATAAAAGATACCTAGGGATGAACTTGAAAAAGGTGCATGGATGGATTGATAAATCTCCTCAATACCTTTCCAACGCCTTGAGAATCACAAAAACCAAAGATCATGGTAAAAATTTATCAGTTTAGGAGCCAAAAATAGAGATCTGACTTCAAACAACAAATAATGGAAACTAGGAGGTATTTCCCATAGTGTGTCAGTTTGTGATATTGCTATATAGTTGAATGCTAATAGCAATATCACAACAAATAATGGCACCAAAAAACAAAATTGAAAAAAATTACCTTCACATTGGAAAATACACTGAGCCATCTTTCTAACAATATCTTGTTTTCAAAAATCTAGACATTGTAGCAAAAAGTTATGGAATTTTGAAAAAATTACTTGATTCAGACATTAGGGGGCAAAATTTGGGCCCCTGGGCCCCTGGGCTCTTAGCTCCGACACCAATATGACCTCAACATAAAAGGTTTCTTAAGAAAAACATTATTGCCCTCTCTCAATACATCAATACAACAATCCTCTCTACAATCCAGCAACACTTCATCATCCTAACAACCTGCAAAGAATTCATACTAAACCACCATCCAAAGGCTCCAATATATAGAAGTTTTTGGGAGAGAATACCACAAATGGTATCCCAAAACAAGAAAAACCACCTGGAAAAACCCACACCCCCCTTAGTGGACAACCAATAAACATGGAATAAAATATTAAATTATCACATGGCCTTCACATGGGTGTCTAACCCACAACAAATTAGAATTGGTCAAACTCAAGTGCTCCATAACTCTCCAACGGCTTCGACGGCTACATGCAAGATCATGCACCAACATGCACACCTAGGCACCCAACAATGCAAGAGCATGCAAATAACATGCAAGGACATTCACACTCAAGTGGTCCCAACCCAAAAAGTTGGATGGCCAAGAGGAAAATTCTCTCGAGATGCTTAGTAACCACCACCGTAATGGGTCTACCTCTTTGAATGCAGTTACAATTTGTCATAGGAAAATAATTCATAAATATTTTGTCCCTCATGTCTCCTAGAACACTTTCCAAAGAATGTGGAGACACATAAATCAATTTAGGATAACAATTTTAATGTCACCTATCCTAAAAATTAGCTCAGTCTCTCATACTAAAACCATTTTTTGGACTATCAATGATATTCACAAATGAAAGTGTGACAGAGGAAGGTTTGATCTACAAGATGCAATAACAGTTCTTCATCAGCAACATGGCCTTAAAGAGGATTGTTATAGTTCCATGAGCATCAAGGACAGTCTTACTTCAAACTTCACAGTCATACCTTTTCTCATTGAGGATAAACCACAAGTCAAAAACTTTGTTTAGCATACACCACAATCCATAAGGCTCATTGTGAATACATATTGTCCTTGTGATGACTTTTATAACAACCATGTTTATCATTTGAGTATTGACAAAAAAAAACCTTGAAGTATTCAATATCTTTGTCCTCTACATAAGCTCACTGGATTGTACTTTCTAACCTATGGCCTATAGGCACTATCCTGTGCACTCCAAAAGAAACTAGGATCAATTCTCCTTAACCAACTATCCAACTGAGTTCTTTACCTTGCATTAACATGTGTCATGAACTATAGCTTTTCTCCTCTTTTTATCTTTATTATACATGACTGTCTTATGCAAGGATGACTAATCTTCATGAATTTCAAATATCTCTGCCAAGTTTGTGGGTTTGTATTGCCACTGTGCTTCACTGTGTTACACAAAATTATGTGTTTCACCTATCTCACAAGGCCTTCAATACTATGCATTACTCTGCATATTCTTTATAATATACTATGTGCACCTTTTAGACTTGACGATTAGAATATCTAAGAACCCCTATGATGACTGTGTTCCTCTTCATAGGCACTTTGGAACTTCATTGCAAAAACTCCTTCACTAACCCTTCATGAGAAGGTGCTAGGTTTTGACAAGGGTTTTGTTGTGATTCTTTGCCTTTTAATCAAGGAAACCTTCTTGGAAGGCCCCTGTGTATGCAAATAGGTATGTCTATGTGGTTGTTCTTTTAACAGAGTCTATAATTACTCCCCCCCCCCCCCTCAACTCTCTTTTTATGCACCTAGGTTGTCCATCTACTTATCTATTAAAGTTGCTACCAACTATCAATCACTGTGCTTCTTAAGTGAGGATCATGCAATAGAAGCAACAAAAAATCTAATGCTATGTATTGGAAGATTGGGCCACATCACACAATGAATTTATTACATCATTGCAATTTGAAATAAAACTTCTGCTCACTTTGTGATAACATAATATCCTAAGAAGCCCAACGCTAATAGGTGAATTCTCATTAACAAGCCCTCTCCACATCCATGGTGATTTGTTCATAAAACTAGGCTTACAGATGACTAGAACAAACTCATCCCTATATTGCAAAACAACTAATCAGATGAAGAGACCAACATTGTAATTGACTTTCCCATAATCTCTACTTTCTTGCTCTCCATCTCTACAACTCAACGTATGCTAGCCTTCCCCTCAAAAGCTCCATTAGAGGTGAGACCACTCATGCATCTATTCTCATCTATGCATATAGAACTCTAAATAAAGTCATCTTTTTTGATCTTCAACAAAGCCTATGTTGGCTTCATAACACCACCATTGGGTTCGAATAAAGATGAGTTCAATACAAATTTTAGATGGCACACTTCATGTAGATAGTGGTTTACGGATAAAATGTAATGCATAGTCAAGGAAACTTTAGCCATTAATAGACAAGAATAAAAGAGATCTTAATAAATTTTCACATGATTAATAGACTTATGAGAGCCACAAAGTAGAAATCATAATGAACTCTTTAAGTAGCAAGTTTAAATAATGAATTGTCCTACCTTGAACTTTATTCAAATTCAATGAAAACCACATAGCATCAACATCTCAAGAATCTTGAATGTATATAGACTGGTGTAAATGAACCCTTGGAATTTATCTCTTTCTCTACATCGTGCCATTACTTAGGAGTTGTGTGCCCCCACTTTTGTAATGTGGGGAGCTAATAGTTGCCTTGAAACTCTTAAACTCCATGCAACGTGCCCTATAGGTTCTCCTCATGCCTCCACGAAAGACTTCTTTAATGCCAGTGAACTAGAAACCCTAACAAACTCCATGTTGCATGGATAGAGTAAAACTTGATTCCTTCCAAAGGCAAAAGGCTTCATTTTTTCCTCTTTCTTGTATGTTGGTGCCCAACTATTTTTTGCATTTTGATTTTGACTTTTAACAATGTTGAAACTATTTTGATTAAAATAGGCTAACAACTTCACCTCTGTGAACATTACCTAGATGCAATGAGTGTTAAGTAGACCATTCATTATCATGAAATATGGGTTCTTGTAAATCACTACTTATGAAACATGGGTCAATGAGTTTCACTTGTAAAACTACATGGTTGAATTTTGATAGCAATATCACAATTTGACACGCTGTGGAAAATACATCCTACTTATTAGAGGATAAATTCTTAGATGACATACCTCAAAATATTCCCTCCTTTAGTAATGGTTTAAAAGTAGGCTTGGATGAATGACTCGATCCAAATGATTCTTCTCTCACAACTTTCATGAAGTTGGTATTTTCAACTCCTCATTGTCCTTAGAAGTAAAGGAAGATAATTTCTACAAGTTTGGTTGTAAAAGTCCTATTTTAGCAAATTTCTTTGAAGAGCCAAAAATAGAGTGATAGTTTTAGTGGCATGATCCTTCTCTTGAAGTGTCTCAAGTTGAATCGCATGTTAATGATTTGCTTAATGAATTGAATCATTCTTTTGATTCAAAAATGGAGGAGCATATTAGGATTTGTAATAATGAAGCATATTGGAATCCTTGAGCTCAAGAACTTAATGAGTATACAAATAATAGTGGAGCCTTCTAGTCTTATGAGGGCCATGCTTCACTTATTAACAAGGACCACGTTATACCCGAAGTTGCATATTTTGTCAAGACATGAGAGTATGAAATGAATTTAATGAGACACAATACCTAAATGAATATGCATATCAATATGGTATATTTGAAGTTGAGAAGGCACTTGAACATGAAACTTTTTAGTTAGGTATGCATGAAGAATATTTTTTTGTATGGACTAAGCTTAAATTAGATATACCTTCTTGTACTCTATGGTTGGGAAATTTATTAAGGAACCTATTGCTGATTTAAAGGAGAGTCAATTACCTTGTCATCATGATCAATACAATTCAATTTGCACATCCCACATTAATGACTTTATTAAACCTAATTATCTTAGCTTGGATGGGAATTGTGATTTTTTCATTACCAATCAAGTTAACTTAGGCATTTCTCCTTGAGCCTAATAAACACAAAGATATTGAATTGGATATGAAACTACCATATGAGGTTTATACTCATGTTATGCCTTATTCAATGGACAATGAATCCTTTTATTTTTTAGTTTAGACTGATAAGTGCATGATATTATACAAACATGATCCATTTAATGTAAAACTTTACAATGTAAATTGACACAATATTTTTTTAAATGTAAATGCATGTATGCACCATCATGAAATATTTCATTCAATATTGAATTGTGAAATCTAAATGTGCTTTGTATCTCATTATAGTGGTAAATTAACACATATATTTAGAGGGATTAATATCATTATTTGGTAGTTGAGTAGAGTAAGTGTATTCAAAATAATCTTCAAACAATCATAGAGAACATTTTTTTTTGTAGAGACAAGTGTAGGTTCACATTTTTTGGGGGCTTGGGCCACTGAGAAATGATAAGCCCCTAAGAAATAATTACATAATGGTAAGTTCAAATTTTTATAAATATGCTAGTTGTGCAACTAATGGATGAGGCACAAGTGTCTACACCCCAAATATTATTTTTGAAATATCTTTATGCTCACATGGGGCATATGTCTCCAAACATTAGCCAAATCTTGGGATCAATTTGTGCCACCATATCTTAGTCATTTGAACTCAATTTCATGTAAAAAATATTATTTGTTGGCTTTGAATTGTAATGTTATCCATGCTTTTGTCTCCAAAAAACTTGAACTTTGAGGTTAAATTTTAGGATTTTGATGATTGAGCGAGTTTAAATAATCCACCATTGATCCTCATATTGAATTTTGGGTCTTGAACAAAAATTGAGGCTATAGTGAACTTTATGTTATGTACTTGTTGTCAATAATTTAACAATTGGTAGGGTTTGTGAACAACTTAAGGTTTAAAATTTCATTCTCCAAATTTGGATAATAGAGTGAGGATTGGAAACATACGATGTGTTCTTACCAATTTTCAACTCATTCAAACAAGATTGGTTTATGTCGTAACAATCTTGTCAAATCCGTCTTTCACCATTTAATGGGAAGCATTATTTTAAATGATTTTTTTTTTTAAAATATCTTAAAAATACATTGGGATGAATACGTTAAGACCCAACATTAATATTTTAGGATAAAAAGCTCTAAAATGGATTAAATAAATAGAAGCAAAATATGGAAAATTATTAAAACATAAAGAGTAAATCAATTAGTCGATAGGCTAGCCTAAAACAAATCTATGCAAATAAATATTGATTTGCCAATTGGACAGGAACATTCTTTGTAGTGTTTTTTGTCAATTTGATGGCAACTTTTCTTTTTCATTTATATTGCTTTATGTTTTAAATCTGCATGCAAATATTTCAAATTTAGATAATACCTAATTTCTTTAAGAAAAAATCTAGATTTGGTTAAGTTTATTTCATTCCATTATTTAAAAATTATTATTAATTGTTTAATCCAACTATATGCAACTACAATTTGTAGAACATATCATCTATACATACCCATGCACAAACAAATACTCTCTAACATATTAACATACATATAATTTTGCATCTTCTTTAAATACAAATACTAATTTTTAATTTTATAATACCTTCACAACATTGTTAAGTCAAATGTATAGAAAAATGTGTGAGCCTCTATCATTATAAAAATACAAGTGAAGATAGATTTTAGTATAAAATAAGATTTAAGTTTATCTCCTTTTTATTATTAATCAACAATGAATAGAAGAAAGGCATCTCTATTTCAGTTTTGTCTTACTGTCTAAATTTTCCACGATAGGTGCCACGTGGAAGGGTGTGAGAAGTGGGGTTTGGAGAAAATGAAATTTTATGAAGAACATCTGAAAATCTTTATAACAATAGTTAAAATGCAACTAGGAGAATCCATGGAGGAGGCGCCAAGTTTTGTGGTTGAAGCATATAGATATTTTTCTGGCACCATGTTTGATAGAGTTTTTCATTGCAATCTAATTTTTTTAATTATAGAAGGGAGGCACCACATTGGTATTTTCTTCTTGTCTTTATTCATCAAATGTTGCTATGTAGGGAGGTGCCACATTTTATTTGTACTTTTGTTATTGGTTAGCAAATGTTTCTAGCAAGGGGGAGGTACCATATATGCTAGTCTTATTCAATATAAGTAGTAATTTAAAATTTGTAGGGAAGAACGGGTGTTTGGGTTATAAAATATTATATTAGTTTTTAACCTGATATCATATATGTAAGTTATGTTTTGGTTGGAAGGAAAATGTAAGTCATTTTTATATATTGGGTAGAAATGTATGAAGAGTTACTTTGATTCATCTAAGTTTGATTTTTATAAAAAAAATTAAAATATGTGATCAAAATAAGAGGGTGAACAAATTTATATTAACTCAAAAATTTTGATTGGTATTTTTAAAGGATGTCCATTTTATATTTTTGAGACATTTTTCTTTGTAACATACTTGAAATTGTGGCCTTAGACATCTAGTTGTATTCATAGGGTATAGAGAAAAATTTCTTTTGTTTGCAAATTGTCCCCCTCATTAATGGTGAACTAGTTTGTGGCATGTTGTTGCATTGAGTAGTGCCCACAAAATTTGCTAGAATGACTACCTAGAGATGGCGTGAGGACCTTCGGGGCATGAAACTTCAACCATTGCATTAATTACAATTTGGTTGTCTTCATTTTATTCTATCATTGGAAGTACCTATGAATCCACACCTTTGAGATGAACAATTGTTTATGGGTAGGAAATTGCATTATGGAGTAGTTGTGATGTCAAATCTAGTCATTAATGGCATCCTAGGTCATGTTGGGAGGTAGGTGGGAGTGAATACTGCAAAATGTAGGAGTTTTCAAAGTTTTGAGGATTAAGGGTTGAGGACAACTCAAAACCCACATTAATGTCTAAGATCAAGTATTGGATGTATAACATGCTTCATAATCAAAGCAAACAAACAAAGGCATCCCTACATCTCCAAATTTGAAAGGACATATGATGGAAGTTATTAGGAGTCAAGGATTACGAATACCAAGGAATTCATCTCTAAAGATATGTAAATAGGGGTAAGCATGAACTGGTGATCCCAATAAGGTAACATAGTGTGAGAAATTGGGGATCGAGGGTTGGTAGTACCTCTTACAAAGTACCCAAATAAGGACATATACTAATTTGCAATTTCGGCAAGATAGTGCAATGAAAAGTGTCAAGGATTAAATTTGGAGATATGGTATATTATGTACCACATTAGGAGTATTCTCACATCTCTAACTCTAAAAACATTTACATAAGAAAATATTAGAAGTTGGCGGATCATGGATACCAAGGAAAAGATACTTGAGTAAAGAGGTGGCTTAAATTCTAGCTTCAAAAGGTAACTTAGTGTAGGAATTAGGGAGTTGGGGGTAAGAGGAAAAGAATGCAAGTAAGGTAAAGTCTAAAACTCTTAACAAAGGAAAAGCTTCGAAAGGTAACTTAGTGTAGGAATTAGTGAGTTGGGGGTAAGAGGAAAATAATGCAAGTAAGAAAAAGTCTAAAACTCTTAACAAAGGAAAAGGAAGAGAGTGGGGGTTGAATCAATGTTGGGAAGGAAAACTTCAAAAATTTGGCAAGAAAAGTTAGCAAAGGTGGGGAATGTGTGAAAGGTATGCCCATATGAATTTTTTTGAACTTTGGCGAGGACAAAGGAAAAAGGCAGACTTAGAAGGAAAGGCATGCTAAGAAGGGAAACTTTGAAACTCCTACATTAATCACAATCCTTAGAAATGACTTGAAAATCTCCATGCTTAGAACTTTTTCAAGACTTTCGCAACTTCTAGCGCATGATAGGTACATGATGAATGGGGGAAAACTTATGCGAAATTTGACCAAAGGTGGACCCATTAGGAATGATCTCATATGGATTATAAGTGATGGTTCAAAAACTGTCAAGACACATAAATAAGATGGGACTCAAGTAAAATTTGAGATTGTTAAATTGAGTCCTAATAGGGGCATCATCTTTCATTAATGTCAAACTGTCAAGTACATGTACCTACTTTTTTGAAATGACATTGCTCCTTGTAGTCACAAATTTGTCATTTCGAAGATGGACAAAATGTAGACACCCCAAATTCACTCCTACTTCTCCATATCAATTTCCCACAAATTAATTAAATAAATCATTTTTTAATTATTTTGGCTAATTACCCCTTATCTAACTATTCTCAACCATGGATAATTAATTAATTCAACTAACTTAATCAATCAATTTCATGTCACAATTAATCCTCCTTCACACACTTAGTGTTAATTAACCTTAGTCTAAAATTCCTCTAAACTAATCAAATTTTAATATTTTCTTCTAGTTTAAAATTCTACTTCATGTCACTAAAGGCCAAAAGATCCTATCCTCTAATATCCACCATCCATTTCAAAAGCAAGGAACAAATATGGACCCTTCATCTTCACACATGCCTCTTCAAACCACTTGTCCCTGATCCTTGAGGAGGCATGTGTGATGATACACCTAATAATGTGTATACCACAAAAATATACTATCCTATGAATTCTAACAATATATATAGCACAAAAACATGTGTATACCACAAAAATATACTATCCTATGAATTCTAACAATATATATAGCACAAAAACATAACTTTATAATTTTTGTTAAGAATAATGCATCTAAAAATTAGTGGCAACACCCAAAAGAGCTATCTAATGGGCAATAGACACAAATATTTATAGCTTTGTCCACCAAAATACTATACATAATGGTTTTACAAAAGATCTAAAAAATTTCTTCACTTTCTTTTTTTGTGATTGAATATTATATTATTATTTAGGTATATAATAGTTTTTTTTAACTTTTAGAGATAGTAAGGCCATAAGTCAAACGCATATACATTGGAAATAGAAATGGATTCTTTTATGGTCCACAATGTTAGGTGAATCTATATGGATTATGTTCTGTACTTCTATTTTTGCAAGAGACACCTTATTATATTTCAAACCTGCAAGACATACATAGCCTACCTTCTACAAACTAGAATTGGTGATCTCTCTTTGAATAGCACAAATGATTTCATTTTTAAGCCAACTCAAATGTATATTTAATAGTTATAAAAAAACTCAAATTATATTTGTGACTATAAATAGTATGAAATATATTATTTAGTTGAATGGGACATACCAAATACTATCACATATTTTTAATTAATATAAAAAACAAAATATATTATTTTTAACAATTAAAATTCAAAAATTAATAAAAAATTATATAAAAAAATGTAACATATATTAAACAAGCAACACATTGTGTTTGATTCTTGTTGTTGATTAGTTTGTGTATTTAATGGAAATAAATTGTGAAATAGTAATTGTTTTTTCAAGGAGGAAAATAGAGTTGTTAGATTACATTCAATTGTGAACTTAAATAGCTCCACATTAAAGTCATGACAACATCATTTTTGGATCAACAATGTGTTTGACCACATTGTATTTGGCTCATAGTTGTGATTTGATAGTTGAAATTTAGTTGAAGTGAAGGTTAGTGGGTATTAGATTGCATAAATAGTGCACTATTGTAATAATTGTATCAGTAATTGCAGACCACTTAAATTCTTGCTAGTTATTTTTTCACTAAAGCAATAAAATGATATTAGATAATAATACACCATTTCAATGAATGTGAATCAATTTTTGCAAACAAATAATTAAAGTATATTTAATGTAAGTCTTTACCCAAAAAAACAACAATTTAAAAGTCTATAACACAATTTTATAAAAGAAGATTTCATAATTAATTTTCTTATTAATTACTCTACCACCTCATAGAGCTCCCAATAATCTTTGAATAAGACTTGCTTCATTGATATAGTTGAAATTTTATCACAAGACTTTAATGTTTGAGAATATAATAAAATTAAAAAAAATAAAATTACACACTAGTTGTTCTCAATTGAACCAATAAAAAAATATATAAATGACATTTTCAAAATTATTAAAACTATAAATTGTTCATTTTTTTTTCAATTCTACATGATAATTAACTAAATAAATAAAAGGCTAAACTTTTATGTTGCAGGAGGTTGGTCCGTGGTACCAAAGGGCGTGTCACGCCAGCACACCCGGTCATGTTAAAAAGTTTACTGGGCGCATTGCAATTTATAGAAGATCGTTCTACCCGATTCCTACAATTGAAAAAAAAAACTAAATAAATAAAACAAATTACATTCAATAAATACATAATATTCATATTTTCAAAAATTAATAAACCTTTTATATACTCAAATCACACATAATCAAACATAAGGTGGATGTAACATATATTAAATAAATCAAAGTCTTATATACTCTATTCACTCAAAAATCAAACATACAAGATATTCTTGCAATCTGGTCTATGGAAAGTGGAAAATACTTTCCCCCAAGTAGAAGTAAGCCTGTGGGTGATCAATCCACCTACGACCTATCCCTAGCCATATGCCCATACCAAACACAAAATTGATTTTCTTTCTTAGGCAATCAACCAATCTCACCTATAAATAGTACTACTTAAAATTTTCAAAATTGCCATTATTTTATAGAAATTCAGATTTGCATGCAAACAAAATAATTTAAAAACATTCTTCTGATTTTGAAATTATTAATCATAAATAAATCCTAATTTTCATAATCACAAATTGTAAGCATTATTTTACAGTATGTCAAATTTTGTGATGTTTTATTAATAAGATTAAACTGTATAATTGTTTAGTCAAACTCATTGATTCATATTTGATGAATAGCTTGCCCCCAAACACTACACAATTGCATCTTCATAAACAATGAAATGATATTATAAATTATAACGGCTAACTTTTTTATCATTTGATGTTGTAAGATTAGGGCTGAAAATCTGTCTCATAATTGTTCCACCTTTGAAGTGATTGTTTTATTAACTTAAATTCAATTAGATTTTATATTATAGATTTATTGGGTACACAACTTTTAATACATATATTTTGCTCTCTTTCTGTTCATGCAATACCCTTCTTTATTATAGTTTGTACACGCAATATCTTGAATAAATGTCAACGCTGAAATCTTCATATTTGTTGCTTTTACAACTTGCATTATGCATATATAGATTTGTGTGACCATGAGCTGTCTGATAGTCAATATTTCCAAATACACCTCCAACAACATGGAAACTTGATGTGCCGTCTCCCAAGTCTTCCCACATCTCTCGTGAAATTTAAAAACATTAAAAATTATAATATGATTTTTTTTTAAATGTCATGAAATTTTATAAATTATTAGTTTATTAATTTTTATTTATATTAAAAAAAATGGTGTCTCAAACTACCCCGTCTCCTATTTTCAAAAAAGGCCGTGCCAGTACAGGTACCAGTTTCTCTTACCAGTATCAGTACCAGTCTCCTGGCAACTATGGGATAACACTGTCCTCAGAAACCCATGCATTGTACAAAAACAGCCAAAACAACCGTCTTATATGTTAGCTGAATTGCTTGACATGTCAAGCCATTAGATAGATTCCTTCTGGGTTTTTTTATAATGAACTACTCTTATAAGGAATTCTATACTGCCAAAATCATGCTGATCCATCGACCATTCTATACCAGGGGAAAAAAATATAGAAGCAACTGATCCTTTTGAAGCATTGGATGCATTAGCAGCAAACATGTAAGATAATTTAGGCCAAAATGGCTTACAAGATAAGAAAATGGCTTTCCCTACAAAGAGACTTCATTAAGACAAGATTCATTAAGCTCAGCCGAAAGGCCTTACCACTGTCTTCTTAAACTAACAATTCCATTTCATGATACATGATTCATTTCCACCTCTCTGACCTTAGGAATTTATTGCAAAGGTATTTGAATAATTATGATTTCAGAATAGCGAGAGTTACATCCCTGAGGATAGCTACTGCTTCTGCAACATTACTGTTGCTTCTCCATAACAAAAGCCTTTTATTGTCTGCTCCATTGAAATTTGATTTAAATACTAATTTTTCATATTCCTCGCGCATTTGATCCAAAATTCCAAGACAAGAGTAGTCCTAAGTTGTTGATTACTGATAAGAAATATGATATGTCTGCCTCTGCCTTTTCTCTAGAAACATATTAAAGAGGTATCTAATTTAAAAGATAAATTCCTTCTTATATTGTACAATTATGCTTTCCACAGTTGCTATAATTATAATAAGAATTTTTAGATTTACATAGCAAGCCCTAATCACTAGAATAAAGCTCATGGGCATGACCCAAAATCAGAACAAAAAACCATCAACATTTTAGGATACACCATCATTAAGATCTAATGCAATGGCATATTTTTGTGTTAGGATTTCAAGGCCTAGATAATAATTTATGATGATAATAAGGAAAAAACGGCTCCTTTTTATTTCAATTTCACATATGTAGCAAGGACAGTTGAAGGGACAATTGGAACCTGACTTAAAAGCGGTGATGGGTGATGGGTGATATGTATGAAATCTGTAAGAACAATTGTTATGAACCAAACAGGTGAATTTCTTTTTTATTTCTAGCATGTGTATAATTGTTCAAATAGATCGAAGGCGAAGGCTTCCATAGACCACGGTTGAAATAAAACTTACGGATAAGACCTATATGAAACTTGTTGGAACATCTAGGTTTTGAATATTCATTCTATATGTGTTATGCAAGTTGACAAAACAATTAAGATGATAAAAATTCCTAATCTCATATAGAATACACACAGCTCGAACAGCACTGAGGCACTGCAATCTCTTAAGTAATTGATGACTGATTCATGAATATATACAATAATCATGGCAGTGGCAAACCTTATTCCTGGGTCAGAATTGTACGAAACCACTAATTTGAAAAATAATAACTCTTGGTGACTCAGTTGATCCGCACTTCTGAAGAATCAATGTTAGGAAAATAAACAACTTCACCCAAAAGAAAAGGCTGGTAAGGAGACAAGCAACGAATAAGTAGTCAATGAAAGCATCCCCTGACGTGCAGAGAATAAAAGAATAGATGAAGTGTTTCTTTGGAGAACAGCATCAGACCATCAGTTATCTCCAAACCCTGATCAAACATACGATGAAGTATCCTTGGCTTTTCGAGTAATACTCTCTTCCCCAGTCCCTGAAGAATAATTTCTGCGATGCCCTGTTGGCCTGGTAATATGTGATTTCCCGGTGCTGAACTCTATCTCTTTCCTTTGATGGTGCTCTTTGCTTTGCGGGTCCTCACCGCTAGAAACAGAGTTATTGAGTCCATATTCACTAGTGGGGTTACTGTACTGACCACTATACTCCTGACTGCTCAAGGCTATCTTCCGGAATTTCTTCATGTCTTCACCATATTGGCTGGAGTCATAGTCTGAGCTTCCATATGACCCATGAAAAGTACTATGCCCTGGCTTCACTCCTTCATTTAGATCATCAAGAGAAACATCACCTTCCAAGGCTCGAACTATCTGGAAAACATGGGTAATTTCAGACCAGGCACTCAATGACAGCATAGCTATTTCAGATCAAGGCATTGAAAGACAGCTAAAACATCACAGTGAAGCAGCATGCTGTACACCAATTATAATACAAAGATTGACAAATTATATCCTATTAGAAGCAGATAATGTACCTGTGCCATACGAGGGCGTCTTTTTGCAGAATATCTAACACAAGAGGCTGCACATGCAACCAGTCGCATCATCTCATTTGCATTATAGTTCCGTAAACGGGGATCAACAAGGTCATCAACATTGCCATCTTCAAGTGCTCGAGTAAGTAAGGGTCGGGCCTGCACAATGATCAAATCCTCATATCAGTTTCAAACCCTGGATATGTGATAAGTTGGCATAAAGATTTCCTTAGTATCACATTATAAATTATAATCACAGCTGTGGTACTGACCCAATCTACTAGACTATCTTCAGTAAATGATGGAGTTGTATCTACTGGCCTACGACCAGTGATCAACTCAAGCAGCATGACACCAAATGAGAAGACATCTGATTTGTCCGTTAATTTACCACTTGAAGCATATTCAGGAGCCAAATACCTGCCCATACAAATGATAAGTCTCCTTGAGTTAAAAAGAAAAGAGGTAGCAAATAGATTGGAATGAAATAAAGTGTAATAGAGAAAATGGGAAGCACAATGGAATATGCACTCGAAATGTCCTTACCCAAAAGTTCCCATTACCCTTGTGGAGACATGAGTAAAACCATCAGAAGCAAGCTTTGCAAGTCCAAAATCTGCAACCTGAGGCGAAAGACCATCAAGACCGATTGTATTGCATATTTAAGATTATAAAATAGAGTTTGTTGCTCAGAAGCCTACCTTAGCTTCAAAGTTCAAATCTAGAAGAATATTGGATGATTTGATGTCACGATGAATAATCTTGGGATAGCCTGGAAACCAGCACAAATTCAGAACCTTATGCCAATAGTAAGTCTACAAGAACTAAGACGATAAGAACAACATAACTTACAATCTTCATGCAGATAAGCAAGTCCACGGGCTGCTCCCATTGCAATCTTCATCCTATGTTTCCACTCCATAGTCGGTTGTCCTTTCCCTGTGACAAGATATAGAAATTCGTCAGGAATGAAAGGGTGCAATAATTTCACATGCACATGATACTCTCTCTATTAACTGAAAGGAATATCTAAGGGAAGGGTGACAAGGAATATAGATTCAAAAATATTTTCTTCATATAAATTTCATTAAAATAACAGAGGAGAGGACAAAATGTCATAAACAAATAAAATAAACACAGGAAATAATTACTCACCATGTAGATGATACTCTAGGGTGTCATTAGGAACAAACTCATAAACAAGAAGACGTTGGCTTCCAGCTATGCAGTAGCCCACCAAAGAGACGAGATGCCGATGGTGTACGCGACTGATTATTTCAACTTCTGCTTGAAATTCGCGTTCTCCCTGGCTTCCACCAACCTTAAGCTGCTTCACTGCTACGGTCTGCCCACCTGAAAGAATGCCTTTGTATACATATCCAAATCCTCCCTGTCCCAATAGATTGGTCCGTGAGAAGCCATTCGTAGCTGCTTCTAATTCTTCATAGGTGAACATGGTTTGTGAGAGACCTAAATTTAAAGGTGGAGAGGGAGGTGGTAATGGATTCTTTGATCCTGAAAACTGAGAGCTTGAAGTTTCTCCACTGCTACTTCCAATTGGAGGTGGGGGAGGTGGGGGGCGTGGGGAGTAGTCAGATGATAATTGTGAAGGTCGACTGGATACAACAGGTGGAGGGGGTGAAGGTGGCATCTTGACAACTTGATCCGATGGTGGAGGAGCATTATTTTGCCAGTGTTGAGGTCTTCCTCCATAGTAGTCATCTGTCAATTGTCCAAACAAAACATTAACCGATAGATAATTGCAGCTTATTTGTAGAAGATGAAGAAATGGATAGCAAAAAATCAAAAATTTAATCCAATCTTGTTGTGGAGCTAAAACAAAATACAATGCAGACAGCATTTTAAAACTTCAAGTTACTGGCATAGATCAACAAAAATTTGTTTTGTTTGAACACACAACTTCTCGCGAGGAAACAAAGTACTCCCATCACTAAAGACAGAATCTATTTTTTAATGGGATAACACCTAAAGACTAAAAAGTATACCATATTCCTCTGAAAGGAAATAAATCCTTGAAATACCATGTGATTGGTTAATTTCCTAAATGGGTCATACGGTATACCATAGAAGATAGCCAAAATATGCTGAAAGACTACACAATCCGAAGTAAATCACAAAATTCACAAGTATTTCTCATAGAAAGAAAGATTGCCAGAAAGAATACCATCAGACAAAAATTTCCCACCATATCACAGATATGGAAAACAATGGATTTTGAAATGCATTTTAAGTTAATTATAGATTACTAGTTCACATCGGGATTCACATTATGTAAATTGCATCCTTAGCCTAGCTTCCCATTATTGTTCTCGTGACTGGAATATAAAGGTTGAATCCGGGATACCAAATATACCAAAAAAATAAATTCATTTGACAAATTACTCAGCTTTCTACCTTGAAAATAAGATAGTTGATCAATTTCTTTGGGAATAAGATTAAAGCCAGGATCTAATGTGCTTAAGTACGAGATAAATCAGCATGTTCAGACAGATTTAGATTGACTGGGGCTCAAAAATATGCCAGATAGAAAATGTGATAGGCTGCAGAAAATCTGTTTGTCGAGAAGTGCAATAAAACTCTTCTTGGGCATTTTAAAATATGGATCTTGATGGGTATATTCATTTTGTTTGGCCTGCATTACTGCTGAAAAATATTAAGATAGTTGGATATGTCAATGTGGTCATAGTTCACTAGCGTATTCAACTGAGCTGCATGCCAAGTATCCATTCCATCCGTAGTCTTCTCTACCTGAATGACATGTGATCAACAGGATAAGGCTCATTGCAATGTTGGAAGTGTGTTGTATAGTTTCCATGTTTAATAGTCGAATGGGGCTTTGGCTAACCACTAGTAATCAGAGCGTTTTTCCAGAAAAAATTTGGACATTTTATTGGGTTTTCCATATTCACACATGTCATTAATTGGACATTTTATTGGGTTTTCCATATTCACACATGGCATTAAGACAATTTTAAAGCATTCATGAACCACTTTTGATGTGCTTCTTAATAACAACACATACTTGAGGGTAAATAAGAGTTTTGTTATTGTCTTGTGAAAGGTTTAGTTTTTATGCAATTGTAACTGTGCTGGATTTTCTACCTGAAAGGATTTTCACAGTTTAAACACTGTGTACCCAGGTGTTTTGTTTTTTATTTGCTTCAAATTATATATGCACTGCTTCTTTTGTACAAGTTTATTAGGCTTTTTTTCCTACATGCAAGTTCTGAACAACATTGACAGAATAAATATCCTTCAGACCCAACATCTAAGCCAAAGTGTGTAAGGTTCATTCCGTGTAATAGATACCCCTCAGACCTGGCATCTAAGCAAAAAGATGCAATCAATTTCAGATTATGTTTAACATCCAAATGAATAGAAAGAATCTTGAATGACATTTAGAAACAGACAAACCAGGTGTAGATAAGGGCTGAATCTGAAAAACACAATATAAGGGCACTGCTGAGAGTAAATATGACACAAAAAAATTAGCTAACAATAATGACTTCTGTTAAAAATCTGAAATAAGGGAATAGTTCTGATATCAATCCCTTTTAGCAGAGGTTTCTATTATTTCGTCCAGCCATAATGAATGGACGGGAAGGCCTATAAATTCTGTGTTATCTTTATACATTTATTTAGAAAACAAATACATTGTTTTATCCAATTGCCGGATCGGCAAATTGACTAATACCCATATACAATTTTCAACTCTCCCGTTTCACAGAAGCAAAAATAACCAAGAAGAACAGCACCATAGTATGCAAAATGCAATACAGAGGTTATCCAAAAACAGAGTACAACATGCAAAAGCATATGTTAGCATAATACAAACAGCACAATCATGTGGAAAAAAAAACGATCTTAAGGCAATCAGCAAAACCATGCAAAATGTGTAGAAAAACGATCGTCCAGAATCAACCAGCAAAACGATGGAAAAAATGTTGAAGAGCAAAAGTTATCCAAAACCGATAAAAATAACCATGTACAAAATGCTATACAAACAACAAAGGATTCTAGACTGTTAGAATCACATACCTTTAGGGGGATAGTTAGGGGGATAGGCTGAGGCTCCGTAGTAAGCCTCAGGCGTATAAGGTGGTCTCTTCCTCTTTCTCCTCCTGAAGCAGCAGACTATGAAACTGCAAAGTACAATAGCTACAAGAACACCCACTCCAACGCCAACATAGAGACTAACGTTGGAGTTACTGCTAGAACTAGATCCTGATGTACTGGATGATGGCGGCGGTGGTGATTTGGTTGTGCTTGTGGCTGGTGGTGGTGGTGATTTACCGGTGGAGGAAGATGTATTGGTGGGTGGAGGAGGAGAGGAGGAAGGAGGTGTTAATGTGGTGTTAGAATTAGGAGGTGGGGGTGTCGTAGAACTTGTGGGTGCCGGAGTTGTGGCTGCTGGTGGCGAAGGAGTCGGTGTTTGAGCTGTGGGTGGGGGAGGGGATGATGCAGGGGTTGCAGGAGGTGGGGGTGTTGATGTTGCAGGGGGTGTTGCAGGAGTCGTGGATGTTGAATTTGTAGGGGGTGTTGCTGTGACTGGAGGAGAAGGGGTGGTTGTACTGGGTGATGGTGCAGAAGCCATCTATAACCAGTAATCTATCTTGGCAGATGTCTTCAATGCAGCTGCAGCAGATTCAGATTCAGCTTGAGCAAGAGCTTCAAACTGATCTAGAATGTATGTATCTCAAGATACACACACAAAACAAAACAAAGAACACTCCCTTTTTTCCGCTTCTCCCCTGCTTAACTGAAAGTGGGCTGTGCGCGGAATAAATGAATGTTTGTTGCTGATTTTCTACAGCTCCATGTTCCGGTCTTTTGGGCTAAATTTTACTAAAATTTTGAATCCCAAAGCCAGGCAGGCTTGACTGAGTTTATGAATAAAATACATGAGAACATGGCCGGCCCCAAAGGGAGTAGGGGTATCCAGCATGGCTAAAGATAAAAACAATCATGAGTTTTTTTCTTTCAATTAGTAGAAAAAACCCTTAAAATGGACGTTTTGTTCGCTTAGATGGTTGGATATGATAGGATAACGTATGGGAGATGCATGTGCGCAGAGGATAGGGCCCTCGTGGGTCCCACGCGGACCTAATACACGCGCTTTGGCAAGTCAATTCATTTAGCATTTTGTTGTTACGCCGCAACTGCCGTTGAGGGGATGGAGGCATTATTCAGGGTAGGTCCCACAGGCAAGAAATCATGGTGGGCTCCATTCTTAGCAGGGACATTTCAATCAAAATATTTTAGGCCATGGTGTGGACGGATTTTCATGTGGGTTTTGATAAAGAGCAATTTTCTTAACCTGTTTTTTTAGGTCATGATAGCCTGGTTGTCTTGATGGGAAGAAAAAGATTGCATAAAGTGGTTGTTTATTGTGTAAAGTAGAAGGGTGGAGATGGTGGGCTTCAAGCTTGAGTTGAGATTCCTTGTGTTTTCTAGGCCCCTCGCGGTGCATGCCAAAGTCCATTTAGACGGATTTTTAGGTGTCAAATCTGATTGTTAATTTTCAAGTAGGTTAAGGTGTAAAGTTGTCAGAGTTTAGGTGTTATGTTTTTTTAAGTTTTTATTGATTGAGGCTGTTTAATTAAGAAATTTAAATCAATTGATATAATGGAATAATTTGTATTACAGAATTAAAAAAAAAAATGTTGTAAATGTTTATAATGTTTGATAATAATAAATCAATAAGAACACAGTTTGTAATATGATGATTAAACAATGTTCATTACTTTTTATATATACTTTATTTATGTCTTAGATATCATCTAAGTCGAGGTCGGCTTGGATACCTAATTATATCACTTTGATTGACTTTACTACATAAATAAGACTAATAAACTAATTACATAAATCATAAGTCAACTACACATGTCTTGATATGATTAGTGGGTTAAAGGCAGAGTATGCCCCCTTCAAGGAAACATTATCGTCGATGTTAATCAAGTATCGATGCTTTTATTCAAAATCTCCATCTTCCCATGTGACATCCTTGAATAACAAAATCTTCTTCTAAATGAGATACTCAGTGATTGTCCTAGTTCTCAACTTTATTAACTATGGATCAAAGATGACTTTTCCTTCTTTATTTAGCTTTGGTAACATTGTATGTGTACGGATTTGTTGACCAATTACCTTCTTTAAATAGGAAACATAAAAAACTAGACGTATCTTTGTTGTTGGAGGTAACTCAAGCTTGTAGGCTACACAACCAATCTTCTACAAATTTTAATATGGATCATAATTTTTTGGTGAAAACTTGTTATTCCTTGTTTTTTAGTTTAGGGACATTTATTTACAAGGTTGGTATCTCAAGAAAACCCAATCACCTATTTGAAAACTCATTGTGCTATGTTGTTGGTCAACTTGTTTTTTCATTCAATTTAATGTCATGGCCAAATTCTCCTTAAGTCTTTATATTACTTGTTGATGAGTCAAAAGATCTTCCTCACCCTAAACTCTTAGTGTCATCCTCAATGATGATGTGATGGATGGAGGATGGTACCCATATAATGCCATAAATGGGGGCATTTTTGAAAAATTATGGAAGTGTTAAACCACCATCTTGCTAGTGGTAGTTAATACATCCATTAAGATTGCCTATCTGAAGTAAAATATAATGTAGACACCCTTCCAAACACTTATTGACGACTTCAGTTTGCCCATTTAATTGAGGATGGTATGAAGATTTGTAAATCAATTGAGTACCCAAACAAGAGAATAACTTTGTCCAAAAATTAGTAGTAAAGATATGTGTAATGTCGAAAATTGTATCCTATGAAATTTTTCATTCCATAAACCTCCCCTTTAGATTAATTAAAATCAATAATGCATCCCCTTTCTTAACCTTAACTTTGTAGTTAACCTATTTGTTTCTGATTAGTAAAGTGAATTTTGTTGTGGATGATCACATGTCGTGTGAAAGTCCCAAAAAGATTCCTGACTGTGTAGTTGTTTGGACATTACACTTCCCACATACCTGAGAGGTGTAACACCTCTGCATCTTGCAGGCATCTCAGAACAACTCCTTGCATGCCTCTACTTCTTCCAAACTCTCATTTTTGCATTCCATTTTATTCAATTCAATCTCATTCACTCTCATTCGATCTCTCATTTTCTCTCCATTGTCAAACATTATTTCACTCTCATTCTCTCTATTCTTTCAATCTCTCATGCACTTTGGCTCTTTACATCAATGCTTTGGCATTCTTTGTGATGTCTCCGAGTGGGCCCCTAGCGGAAGGTGATGTAGGTCTGTCTGCGCGGTTTGTCCCAGCCATGTGTTCGGGGTCCTCGTCAGCGAGGCCTGTCCTGGGGTTGCCCCCTTAACGCGGGAAGGTGTCGTTCACTACCAGTCCGGGCTTTTGGTGCAACGGTTACTAACTTGGTATCAGAGCCGGAGGTCTCGAGGTTGAGACCCGCGGAGCGTGGTGGGCTGTGATGTCCCCGAGTGGGCCCCTAGCGGAAGGTGACGTAGGTCTATCCGCACAGTTTCCCCAGCCACAGTGAGGCCTGTCCTGGGGTTGCCCCCTTAACGCGCGAAGGTGTCGTTCACTACCAGTCCGGGCTTTTGGTGCAACGATTACTAACTAGTTAGTAATCGTTGCACCAAAAGCCCTGGTAGTGAACGACACCTTCCCGCATTAAGGGAACTAGTTAGTAACCGTTGCACCAAAAGCTCGGACTGGTAGTGAACGACACCTTCCCGCGTTAAGGGGGCTAGTTAGTAACCGTTGCACCAAAAGCCTGGACTGGTAGTGAACGACACCTTCCCGCGTTAAGGGGGCAACCCCAGGACAGGCCTCATTGACGAGGACCCCGAACACGTGGCTGGGACAAACCGCGCGGACAGACCTACGTCACCTTCCGCTAGGGGCCCACTCGAGGACATCACAACCCACCACGCTCCGCAGGTCTTGACCTCGAGACCTCCGGCTCTGATACCAAGTTAGTAACCATTGCACCAAAAGCCTGGACTGGTAGTGAACGACACCTTCCCGCGTTAAGGGGGCAACCCCAGGACAGGCCTCGCTGACGAGGACCTCGAACACGTGGCTGGGACAAACCGCACAGATAGACCTACATCACCTTCCGCTAGGGGCCCACTCGGGGACATCACAGCCCACCACGCTCTGCGGGTCTCGACCTCGAGACCTCTAGCTCTGATACCAAGTTAGTAACCATTGCACCAAAAGCCCAGACTGGTAGTGAACGACACCTTCCCGCGTTAAGGGGGCAACCCAAGGACAGGCCTCGCTGACGAGGACCCCGAACATGTGGCTGGGACAAACCGCACGGACAGACCTACGTCACCTTCCGCTAGGGGCCCACTCAGGGACATCACATTCTTGGCATATCTTGGAAGCTGCATGCTCTTCCTTTTGACACTCTTGCTTGGTAAAGGAGGGTAATCGTAACTTTATTATTACATTATCATTTACTTTGATAGCATATTATTCTAACTTGTTTATCTATTTATTTATCTCATCTACTTTATTTTATCTATCTCTATCTATCTGGCTATTTGTGGAGGTGGGAACACCTACATGGGGGTTTGACTAAGGCAAGCCCCTAAAACAACCCCAACCATTTTCTTGTTTTCGTGTGTGCAATTTTTGAAGTTGTAGAATTACAAAAGGATTTTTTTATGGACCTCTTGTGAGTGTCTTCCTCCCTTCTTTTCCATTTAGTCATCTTCTTTCTATTTCACTAATTTTACATTTATCATCATTATTCTATTATTATTTTGTTATTTTATTATTTTAGCATAATCTTGAGATTTTAGTGGTTGGGTAGTTAGTAGGTTCATTGTGCTTTTTAGAAACAAACTCAATTTTTTTTTTTGTACGAGACTCTAACACATCATGGGGATACATGTGCATCATGCTATCATCTGTGGTTGAGAACTCGTTGATTTGTTTAGAGAACCTTTATAGCCTGCTCTTTCAATCCTTGAAACTCTCTCATTTTATTTCCGCATAAAACTCAATCAAACCTCCTTTTTCCCTCATCTCATCACCTGAGATTTGATCCTTGAGGTAGTCGAGGAACATTCACCCTTTGAGATCACATCAATTTGGGGTGTCAAATTTCCTCCTCTATAATATGATCATGATTGGTGACAATAAACTTTGGGGTACCATGTAACTTTTATATTTTTTCCATAAATGTTTTTGCCACAATAATTGTTATAAAAGGATGGGATTCTATAATAGAATGGGAATATTTGGTGAAGTGATCCACTATTGTCATGATGACACTCTTACCTTTAGATCTTGGAAGGCCTATGATAAAATCTATGAAGGCTTCTTGTTGTTGTTGGCTAGGAATAACTAAGGACTACAAAAGACTGTCTTAATTGTCTCCCCTTTATTTCATTAACATGACAAAACATTTGCCACAAGTTTTTGAGCATCACCTTTAAGCCCTTCCCAAAATAAATCATGCTTGATTCAATAATATCTTCAAAAATCTTGAATGACCCCCAAATGGAGAACCATGGAGAACCATGGAGCTTCTCAAGAATTTTGTGTTTGAGGGTGGAGTTCTTCAATGGGTACAATCTCTCTTGGTACCACAAATAGTCTCCCTTCCAAAAAACCTTATCTAAACTATTGGGATCATTTTGTAATTGTTGAATGAGATTCCTTGTAGGAACATCATTTTTCTACACTTCTTTGGTTTTGTCAATCCAATCTCCTTATGATATTGAAATAGCACACAATGTTTTGGCTAGTGTATTGTCCACTATATTCTCCTTCCCTTTCTTATAGATGATCTCAAAGTCATAACCCAATGCCCATTTTTGTTACTCTTTAGAGGATAATTTTCATTCTAGAAAATATTTTAGGCTCTTATTATCTATCTTAACTTTGAAGTGCATGTAACCATTAGATATGGCCTCCATTTTTCACTACATGGAAAATATATAGCATTTCCTTCTCATAAATTGGTTTGAATTAATTCTTACCCTTTAGTTGATGACTTTCAAAGTTAATGGACCCACCTTCCTACATGAGAATTCTTCTATGCCATTTTTTAATACATCACACTCCATAATAAAATCTTTGGTAAAGTCTAGAGTGGTGCACATGGCCTCCTTTAGTTTCTCAAATGTTGTATTGGCTAAGGGTGATCCCACAATACTGGTTTACAATTTTTGGTCAAACTAGACATTGAAATAGTTTTTTCTAACTAAATCTTCACTTTTGGGCACCTATAGCGGCTAAACCGTGAGGAATTTGAAGATGATGCAAACTGGTGAATTGTGACATTTTTTCTGTAGATTCTAAATATATATATTTTAAAAAAATTGGAATTAGATTGCATTCCTTTTCCATCTCCTTTGAAAACTAGTTATTTTTCAGTAAACAACATTTTTAAGGAGTAACGCTCACCGTATACAACATAACTTTTTTCCATGAAGGATAAAATTTTAATTTTTTTGAATTTAGATTTGTAACTATGATATATAGTGCTTTCAATTGGTTTCATAGTGTTTTATTGAATATTTTTTCCTTAATAAAGTTTCGAAGTCAAACCAATTTTAATTCAGACATAGGCAGACCGTATACAACGTAATTTTTTTTGTATGTATCAAAATTTATTTATTTTTTGTTGGATCAAGGACTTCAATATATGGTGCACTCATATTTTTTTTAAAATATGATAATCTACTATTTTTCCACATGTGCAAAATAGGAGCTTGATTTTCAGTGAAAAACCTATGTTTAATAATTAAAAAAAACAAATACATAATAAAACCAAAACATATTAAAATTATATTCGTTGGATAGCTTGTTCCAAGGATTACCATCATCCAATTGGGTCTGTGAAGTCTCCTCCATTTTCATCCTCAACCCAATCTTTGAAGGGAAAAAATTTGGAGTTTTTTGGTGCCAGAGGGTGAGAAGGTGGGAAAAGGGGGGTTTGATCGAACCAAAAGGGGCTTTCTTTTTGTTTTTTTGAGGGAATGGTGGGACCTTGCATTTAATGGGTTCGCTCGAACCCAGCTTCTAGCGAACCCTCTTTTGGTTCACTCGAACCAAATAGTTCGTTCAAACCTCCAAAACCATTTTTTTGCATGGGGTCATTTTTTGCAACTTTTCCTTCCTCACTCAAATTGTAAACCACTTTTGTGGGTTTACCCCTAACTCATTCATCTAAAAGCATTCTTCTTCAATAAAGTTGTGAGGGGTGTTGTTATGCAGTCATAGTTTTTCACAAATCTTCTATAGTGTCTAGTGAGTCCTAGGAAACCCTTCAATTTCATAATGGTTTTAGGAATACACCACTCCAACATAGCCTTGATATTTTTAGGATCAAACTTTACTCCTTCATGAGACACTATGCAACCTAATCATTCCACCTATTTTAGACCAATAGAATACTTGGAAGGTTTAGCATAAAGTTGGTGTTGTTTGAGAGCTTGTAATGTTTTATCTACATGGTGCAAATGGTCTTGCCATGTCTTGATGTAAATCAATTTATATTATCAAAGAACACTAATACAAACTTCCTCGAAAATGGATTAAATATGGAGTTCATAAAAAATTAAAATGTAAAAAAGAATTAGTAATACTAAATGATATCACTAGAAAATCTTAATGACCCTCATGAATCTTAAATATTATCTTGAATATCTTCTTCCTTAATTCAAATTTTGTGATAATCTATCTAAGTTTAAGATTTGTAAGAAAATATAGCTCCATTTAGTTCATCTAATAAATCATCAATGATTGGTTAGAAAACTTATCTTTGATGGTGTACTTGTTGAGCTCTAATTATTTTGGACACATGTGCCAAGTTTCATCCTTCATACATGCCATCATTGTGGAAGAGGAGAAGGAACTATGGTTACGCTTGATCGAGTGAAACACTTTCACCTGAAACTATAAAATCAAAAGATTCCCTTTCTAAATTTTAGAAGAAACATTTTGGATCGAAAGTCTTTCAACCAAAAATAATTTGGCCAAAACCATGTATGTGGCATCCTTGTTGGCAGCCACCTCATGATTTTTCATAATTTTCTAAAACTTTCCACTTAGATCGAATATTTCTTTAGTCAAAATGATTTTTTTTTAAAACAAAAAATATTTTTTTGTAGAGCTCGGAGGTAGCAATCCAAATATATATTTTTTGATATTTTGATTAGTTGTAATATGTTTTTTTTATATTGCAAGAAGGTTTTTATAATAAAAAATGAGACCGAATAGAAATTACAAAAAAATACTAAAACATATTAATTTTATTTTTTTAAATATGGCGCACTAGAGGAGAGAATACTCTCCAAAAGGGTGTAATTCTTTTCTAAAAATGATAAAAAAGTTAGACAAAAGTTGACATCAAATGAAAACTATAAAATTTTAGTAAGTTTGACTTTAAAATGTCATTACAAGGAAAATATACATCAAAAATTATTATTTTTGCCATGCACTAGATATTGAAGTTATCTATTTAGAAAAAAAAAGGGAAAAATAAAATTATTTTTTTGGTGACATCAACTTGACATCACTTTTTTCTTAAAATTTTCAGCAATTCAAAATTTTCTCTTAAATTTATTTTAAAAATATCATTTTTTTTTTAAATTTGAAAAATTACAAGCATAAAATTACCAAGAGTTCTACATTTCATTAGTTTACATCATTTTAAAATTCAAAACATAAAAACCAAGTTTTTATGCAATCAAAGTTGAATTTTTTGTTTGTGTTGACCAATTCATTTATAAAAGTGTGACTTGGGTTTGTACTTTAATCCCAAATTCCTCTTTCACCACGCTCCTATGGGAAACCCCAACATCTTATTAAGAAATCTCCTAAATTCATCCAATGTGGTACAACTAATATCATTCAACATGGTTTCCTCGATGATGAGATTGTTGATGGTGACATAAGCTCTTGGTTATATAGAGATGACAAATATGCACCATGTTTTGTTGAGAAAACTTACCTGAAATCCCATTAAATATGTAAGAACATGGGATATAAAGGCAAAGGATTGAGATATCATGAGTAAGGAATCATTGGACCTCTTACAACAAGGTTAACTATTATAGATTTGGTTTAGGATACATGGTGTTAATTGAGGAATCATATGACACCAATGAAACCTTCAACATTGCTCGTGTCAATAGATATGAATTTGAAGAAGTCTTTATTGATTTCACTACTCTTTTCTATAACATGAAAATTTGCACTATCACTTATGTTACTGATCTCACATTTACACTATTACCCCATCACTCCATCATCCATTAACCTTGTTAGGATTAAGGTGTCTCAACCTTAGAGAGCCCCAAGATTATTTGATTAATTAAGTTAGTGAATTAAATCCTAAGTGTTATGTTTCTATGTTGATAAAACAATTTGTGGGAACCATTTGCAAGTTGGCTTCCTTTATGTTTGGTGGAGAGAACAAAATTGTGTCACTTATAACTTGGACGCTCAATTGGGAAGAGGTGTTTGTAAAAACCTTTCAAAGGTGTGCCATAGTGACGTGTATCATTATTTTTTGAGTTATCACTTGGTGGGATTTTGGAAAGTTGCTAAACATGACTATGGCAACCACTTGGAGAGACTAAAAGTCAAAGGGGAGTTCAAAATTGGTACTTGGCTAGATTTTATCTAGTGGGACACCATGCATGTCAAGGTGAATTAATATTTGCATAAAATATGGAGTTGGATGTATTGCATGTTGTTTCATGTTGTTGCATGTTGTTGCATGTTGTTGCATGTTGGTGCATGGTGTTGCATGATTAGCAAGTTGCTTTTTTGGTTAGTTAGGACTTGTGCATGTTCTCTTCTTCAGTTTGCATGCATTTAGAGACTATGGATATGACACATGAAATTCTTGGGTTCCCATATTAGAGGTTTATAAATATGAGAAATATTTATGTATTTTGAGAGATGATTTTTGTATTTTTTAAGAAGTCGTTATGCTACTGAAATTGCTTTGGATTTGTATCACAGTGTAAATGCAAGAGCATGGACTCTGTTATTGTATTGTAACCACTTTGTTATTGATAATACAATTTATTTGTGCTTTGGTGTGTGAGTTTTTTTATTGAAAGGGTTTTCCCACGTAAATCTATGTGTTTAAATTTGAAATTTAATTTAATGAATGTGCATCTAAATTGTAATAGTTTAAAGATTTATAAAAAAAATTATAACCCTCTACTGCTTAGATTCGTGTTTGGAAGTTGTTTCCACACCTATATTTCCTTTCAATTGGTATCAGAGCTTGGCCAACTTTGTTTTTATTGTTGGGTTTAAGGGTTTTTTATACTTGTCTTAGTTTTAGTGGGAGCTTTGCAAGAAAATATTTTGTAATCTTATTGCAAATTAGAGATGGCAAGCACATCCGATAGAATTGAGATGGAGAAATTTAATTGCAGAAATTGAGTTGTGGAAACTTAAAATGGAGGATATAATCATAAATAGAGATTTGTGGGTTGCAATATCCAACACAAAACTAGCTACAACAACCCAAGAAGATTGGGATCTAATGGACTATAAATCCAAGGGTCTAATAAGAATTTGTTTGGCTGATTTTGTTCTCTTGAATTCCCATGAAGAGAAGATTGTAATGAGACTGGTGCAGGAGCACCCAATAGGTCACCATAGGAAGGTTGTCTAGAAGGTCATGTTTGGGTCATGTTTGGCCATTCTGTCTAGGCCAATTTATCTTCCTATCCTTGTCCCTTCATGTTTATGCCTTAGTGGCATTTATGATCAGGTGTTGAGTTGATAAAGGTCATGTTGACCATTGAATAGTTTGAGGTTTTGGCTACAAGTAAGGCTTAAGTCCTTTTTAGACCTTTTTAGGTGTTAGTTTTTCTACATTTTGAAAATAAGGCTTTGTGGAAGCTACAAGCGGCCAAGGAGTAGTTAAGACCGAGCTTAACTATTTTGGAGACCCTATTTAAGGGTGACCTCGACATGGAATGGAGGTTGGAAGCATTTACATTGTTTAGAGTTTTTGAATTCAAGGGAAACAGTGGTGTTTTTGGTGTGAATTTTTGTTTTTGCATTTAAGTAGAGCTTTAATGGATTGAGTTGGATACCGTAGGTGGTGTAGAATGTAGTATGCTGGCTGGTTAAGCATTGTGTGGTAGCAATTTAGATTCTTAGTTCTGTTTCTAGTACTGTTTGTAGATAGTTTTTTTTTCTTTCATTTGTTGATCTGACAGATTGTTTGTAGAAAATGGAGGGTTAGATCACATTCCCACTGTACATATTGTACGACCCCTTGGGAATTGTGACTAGCTTCCATGGTTGTATATACTGTAGGGTTAGGAGATCTTGACAGTTCTCTAAGCACCATGGAAGTCTTCTTTTAGGTGAGCCAGGAAGTGTCCGGCTAGGGAAGACAAGGAGTGCATAGCACTTGATTTGCAAGTGTGACCATTTCCTATCAAGTCACAGTGTGGAGAGGCAAATAAATGCCTTGCAAGGACATATCATGGAGGAGGAAGCTCCACCAATCTATTTGGTGAGAGAACAACTTGACAGTCTACTATGTGGTCAGGAAAAGGGCTTAAAAGGCCTAATTTGCTAAGTTGAGGGTTAGGGTTGTTTATGGACAATGGAGGGTTAAGACCCCTAAAATATTTGAGTGGTGGCTAATATAACCAGGAACCCCAAGAAAAGATTGGGGGTTACTTGGAAGAATTTAGGGGAAAACATTGTTTTCTCGGAGAAGGAGGCCTAATTGGGGCTCCTCAGGCTAGTAGCCTTTCTAACCCTAAATGAGGGTTTGGTGGAAGTGATGAGTAAATGAAGTTAGGTGGACCCTCAAGAATCATGATGGGATGGATTGAACCTAATAGAAGCATCTCCACACCCCTGCAAAGCTAAGTTCTAGTTTTGGAGTATGTTAGCCTTTAGGGTGGATTAAGGGCTAAGGGGAGAGTTGAAAACATTGCACCAAGGTTGACTTGGTAGGTAGAGTTGTAATGGTAGTTGGGTTGGCAAGGAGAACCAAGGGAACCTAAACAAGACATAGGTCCTATAGGTTAAGGTGGTGGAGTGAGACACCATAGAGGTCTTCCAGGTAAGACCTAGAGCAGGAATCAATGATTGATTCCTCCAACCTCCCTATCAGAGACTTTGAAAGAAACTTGGAGATATTTATCAAGGTAAATCATCGATAAATAAGTTTTTCCTATGAAAGAAGTTGTATTCTTTGAAGATGGAGGAAAGAGGACCCATTTTTTATCACCTCAAATGCCTTTACCATGGTTGTTGCACAGTTGGGTTTGGTTGGTGTGAAAATTAAGGATGAAGGTTGTTGCATGTTCATGTTGTGTTCTTTGCTTGACATGTGGGATCACCTAGTGATGGCTATTGGAAGCACAACAACAACTTTCAAGATGGATGATGTGGTTGCTTCATTGTTTTTTAAAGAGATGTGGAGGAAGTCTTCTAAGATGGCCAAGGAGGCCCTTTTTGTTTGTGGAAGATCAAAGGAGAAAGGAAAGAAGGAAGACAAGAAGTCTAAGTCCAAGTCTTCGAGGAGATCTAAGTCTCTTGGTAAAAAGTCCAAGGTGAAATTTTAGAAATGCGATAAGATCAATAATTTTTGAAAATAATACAAGGAGAAGAAAAATAAAAATAAGAAATCCTCTGATTTTGATTCAGATAAATCCTCTTAGGATGATGGTGATGCCTTTGTTGTAGCCTTGGAAATGTATGCATTAGTAGATGTGTGGTTGATAGACTCAGGTGCCTCTTTCCAAATGACCTTGATCACATAGGTTAGTTCTTGAAGTATGAAGATTATGATGGTTGAAAGGTGTATCTAGGTGATGAATCTTATATGAAAATTATTGCTCATGGAAGAGTCAAGGTTTGATTCCCTGATGGTAGAGTGAAGGGAATTGATGGTGTCTTGTATATCCCTGGTTTGGCACAAAACCTACTTTCAATAAGTAAGATGAGTGATGTGGGTGTGCAAGTTGTTTTCTCAAGTGTCAGATGCAAGATGATTAGAGGTTCTACGGTGCCTACTAAGGGTGTTTATATTAGAACACTATATAAGCCAGATGCATGCATGGTTTAGTACAATAGTACTTCTATGGAGTTCAAGAAGAGGGCTCTAGATTCTTAATCCTCACCATTAGATCAAGCAGAGAAGAAAATGGTGGTTTCTACATTTGATGGCCATGATTTCTAGGTACTTAAGGGTGCCAATGCCTTAGAGATGAAGCTCCCACTAGAGAAGACAGTGTTATGGTACCAAAGACATAGAAATATTAGTGAGAAGGGTCTTAGAGCCCTAAAAAATAAGAGCCTTATCGAATGCCTTGATGATTATAATCTTGAGTTCAATTTTTGTGGACATTGTATATATGAAAAACAACATTGTGTTTCTTTTTATTCTAGTTCTCATAAGTCTTCTAGGGTATTGGATTATATTCATGTAGATGTGTTTGGTCTTGTTAATGTTCCTTCATTATCTAGATCTATTTATTTTGTCTCATTCATAAATGATTATAGTAGAAGGAAATTTTTGTATTTCCTCATAAGTAAGTCTAAAGTTTTTAGTAGGTTTAAGGAATTCAAATCCTTGGTTGAAAATTAGACTAGTATAAAAATTAAGTATTTGAGGATGGATAATGGTTGTAAGTTTTGTTCATCATAATTCGATAGGTTCTATAAGGACCATGAGATTGAGAGACACAAGACAACTCCATTCACCTCACAACAAAATGGAATTGCAAAGAGGATGAACAAAACGTTGATGTAGAGGGCTAGGATTATGTTGAGTGATGTTGGCCTTGAACAAAAGTTTTGGGATGAATTTGTAGCTATTGCATGTTATTTAATTAAAAAATAACCTACTTCGGTGCTTGTTGAAAAGACACCCATGGAAGCATGGTCTGGTAAGAAGCCCTTGATGAGACATACTAGAGTCTTTGGTTGTGATGCATATGCTCATGTGCCCAATGAAAAAAGATCTAAATTAGAGAACAAGGTGGTTAAGTGTATCTCCATCGACCATGGTATTAGTTTAAAGGGTTACAAGCTTTGGGATCCAATTGTAGAGAAGGTTCTCTATAGTAGAAGTGCAACCTTCTGAGAGTTGAAACCTTCCACTATAGATTTGGTCAGAGAAAAAACAAAAAAAATAAAAAATAGGTAGTTCAAATCCTACCTACTCGAATGAAAGATGAATTTTGCACTCTTGTTGGACCCGATGATGATGAGAGATCAAGCATATCTAGAGGCTTTGAAGAAGAGCAAGAACCTCAAACTCAACAATTGAGGAGGTCTATGTGTGTTAGGTGGCAACTGAAAAGATTTGGATATTCTATGTTGGATTACAATTGCATATTGTTTTGATTTCTAACATTGATGAGCCTAGGACTATTAAAGAGGTTATGGGTATGCATGATGCAAATTCCTAGATAGAAGCCATGAATGAAGACATGCCTACATTAAATAAGAACACTACATGGGTTTTGGTACCTTTTCTTGAAGGATGAAAAATTGTTGGATGCAAATGGGTTTTCAAGAAGAAGATCGGTCTAGATGGAAATGTTGAGAAGCATAAAGAATGGTTGGTCATGAAGGGGTATTCTCAGGTGGAGGTAACTGATTATGGTAAGATATTCTCTCCTTTAGTGAAGTTGACATCTATTAGGTTCCTACTATCACTTATAGTTGCTTATGATCTAGAAGCGGAATAGATGGATGTGAAGACAACATTCCTTCATGGTGATTTGGAGGAAGAAATTTATATGTATAGCCAGAACATGTCATTGAGAAAGGTAAAGAGAACCAGGTATGCATGTTGAACAAATCTATGTATGGTTTGAAGATATCTCCTAGAATATGGTACTAAAAATTTGACACCTATGTGTTGTATCTGGGGTTTCTGAGATTCAAATTTGATCATTGTGTCTATTTTAAAACCAATAATGCTTGCATTCTCATCATAGTCCTGTATGTGGATGATATGTTGTTTATTAGGAAGGATAAGAGTATGATTTCAGATTTGAAGTCTCAATTGTCAACATAGTTCAAGATGAAGGATCTAAGTGCAATGAGGTATATTCTGGGGATGGAGATTAGAAAAGACATAGCTAACATATAGCTTTGGTTAAGCTAGACCAACTATGTGAATTCAGTGATGGGAAGATTCAACATGATAGCTTGTAGACAATTAGTTGTTCCTTTAATGCATGGGATGAAGATTTCAGTGGAGGACATGACTAGAGTACCATATGCGAGTATTGTTGGAATCTTGATGCATGTTATGGTTTGTATGAGGCCAAAAATTTCCCAAGAAGTGGGAGTCCTTAGTCAGTGGCTAATCTTGGATGAGTGCACTGGGATGCAATGAAGAGAGTGTTTAAATATTTGTGGGGTACTTTCGAGTATGCCCTATGTTTTCATGGTTATCCTATTGGATCTTGATATTTAGTGAGTATTCATAGCTATGTAGATTCTAATTGGGTAGGTGACATTGACAACAAAAGATCCACCAATGGATATGTTTTCATGATGTTTGGTGGTGTTATGAGTTGGATGAGTAAGAAGTAGGTTGTATTCACTTTATCCACTACAGAAACAGATTACATGGTAGCTACTCATGCTTGCAAAGAAACCATTTGGCTTAAGAGGTTGTGTTCTGATATTGATTTTGATGCAAGACAAATTACTATATGTTGTGACAACCAGAGTGTTATTTGTTTAGTGAAGAATCCTACTTTCCATGCTAGAACAAAGCACATTGATGTGTAGTTTCACTTTGTTGATGATATGGTGGAAGATGGAAACGTGGAGCTAGAAAATATTGATACTTTGGTGAATGTTGTAGATACATTGACAATGCCAATGAGCATAGAGAAGTTCAGATGGTGTACCGGTTCTATGGGCCTTATGGCCTAAGTAGTTATACATTGACTCTTGTAAGGTCTTTGACAAGTGGGAGAATGTTGTGATTAAGGTGTCTCAACCTTAGAGAATCCCAAGGTTATTTAATTAATTAAATTAGTCCATTTGTTTCATATTTAATTAATTAAATCCTAAGTGATATATTTGTAAGTTGAGAAAACAATTTGTGGGAATCGTTTATGAGTTGGCTTCCTACATGTTTGGTGGAGATCACAAAATTATGTCATTTTTCACTAGGGAACTCAATTGGGAAGAGGTGTTTGTCAAAAAATCTCAAAGGTGTACCATAGTGACATGTGTCATTATTTTTGAGTTATCACTTGGTGGGATTTTGAAAAGTTGCTAAATTGAACTATGACAACCATTAGAAGAGAGTAGAAGTCAAAAGGGGGTTTAAAACTAGCAGTTGGCTAGATTTTCTCTAGTGGGATTCCATGCATGTCAAGGTGAATTAATATTTGCATAAAATATAGAGTTGGACGCCTTGCATGTTGGTGCAAGTAGTTACATGATTGGCAGGTTGTTTTTTTGGTTAGTTAGGATTTGTGCATGTTCTCCATTTCAGTTTGCATGCATGCAAATATTGTGTCTAGATGACACATGGTATTCCTAGGCGCTCATGTTAGAGGTTTACAACTATGAGATATGTTTATGTATTTTGAGAGATTGTTTCTATCTATTTTGAGAAGCCATTATGCTATCAAAATTACTCCAAATTTGTATGAGTACACAGACACTTGCAATAGCATAGACTATGTAATTGAATTTTAACCACTTTGTTACTGATAATACAATTGTTATGTGCTTTGGTGTGTTGGTTTTTTTCCCAAAAGGGTTTTCCCATGTAAATTTGTGGGTTATGTTTTTATGTGTTTAAATGTGAAATTTAATTTAATGAATGTGCATCTAAACTGTAATATTTTAAAGATTTGAAATAAAAAATTTGCAACCCTCTCCTACTTAGATATGTGTTTGGAAGTTTTTTCTGCACCCAACTTTCCTTTCAGACCTCCCCTTCATCCATCTAAAACATGGGACCAACAAGAGTATTTATCTTTATATGTGTTAGAAAATGATGAAGCTTTAGTTGATTTCATGGGAATGCATGATGCAATCACAACAAGTGACCACAAAAAGGGTTTTCAAATATAACTTGATGTAATAGCCTATTTTGGGGAACAAGTTGAGTTCCTTGGTTTAAAAAATGCAAAATAAATAAATAAATTGTAGTCCCCTAATGAAAACCTCTCTAAGGTGCTATTATAAAAAAAAGAATAAAAATGATGTGTCTTGATGAAAACCTCTTTGAGGCATCAGTAGACGAGGAACTTGGTCTTCCCTTGGAATCTTAATAGTGGATTAAACCCTCATTAGTTTTGTTTGAATAATCACAAGAAGTCAAATTGGGTACTAAAATTGATTAAAAAATTACCTATATCAAAAGAAGAATGGGAAACCACAATAATCATCCTCAAGAAATACATAGATAATTTTGCTTAGTCTTGTGAAAACATACTCTGTTTAGATCCTCCATTTGTTGCACATCATTTAGTGGTACATCTAATTTCCAAACAAATGAAACAAAATATTCATAAGATGCACTCTCTAATTGTGCTATTAGTCAAGGAAGAGCTCAAGAAACTATCAAAGGTTGGCTTTCTTAGACCAATTGACTATCCATAATGGATCTCCAATATTATCCTTGTTAGAAAATCCCAAAAGGAACCAAAGTTTGTATATACTTCTAAGATCTCAATAAAGCATACTAAAAATATTATTTTCAATTCCCAAATATAGATGTGATCATTGATCTTACAATGTGTCATGAGATGTTGTCCCTTATGAATGGCTTATCAGGATATAATCAGATTTGGATTGCCTAGAAATATTAAAAAACTTTACCACCCATTAGGGCACTTTCTATTATTAGGTCATGCCATTTGGGCTTAAAAATGTAGTGGTCACTTATTAGAGAGTTATGATAATAATATTTCATGGTATATTACAACATATCATGAAATATTATCCAAATGATTCATTGGCTAAGTTAGAAACATGAGAAAATCAGCCATATGTCCTTAAAGGATATATTTGGTTGTTTGAGAGAATATAAGTTTCACTTAGATCCTAATAAGTGTGTCTTTGGTGCCACATTTGTGAAACTTCTAGGTTTCATTATTTCTTATTGATTCATATAATTTGACCTCACCAAAATCATTGATATCTTAGAGATTCCACCTCCATAAACACTCAAATAATTCCATGGTCTTTAGGGAAAAAATAGGCTATCAAAAGGTTCATTTTATAGCTTGTTGAAAAGTGTCAACCATTCTCTCATTTGCCAAAGAAAAATAATTCCTTTCACTAGGATGAATTTTGTCAACATGCATTCAAAAAAATGAGTATCTTGCATCACCACTAGTGCACATGCCACCAATCTTATGTAAACCATTATTACTTACATCTATGTATTATTAGTTTCCTTGGGGCATTCTTTGCACAAAATAAATCAGAGGGTCATGAAAGGGCAGTTTACTACATAAACATGGCAATAGTGGGCTATGAGCTCAATTATACAACCATGGAATGTGTATGTTTACCTATCATTTTAATCTCAAAAAAAAATATAACACTACATGGAAAGTCATAAAATACAACTCATTTCTTGAAAGCCCACTCAAATGTCTTTTTTTTCAAAGACAGTTATCACAAGTTTTATGACAAATGGGTTATGTTGAAAGAAAAGCAATAAATAAAAAATCATGGTAGATCAAATTGTGGAAGCGCCTCTTAAAAATAACCATCCCCTTATTATGGATTTATTTGATGAGTGTATCTTCAATCTAGATGATGCAAAATTCTATATATTATATTTTGATGGTTTATACACTCACATAGGATTAGGTGCATGACTATTTTTCATCACCCTCAAGGTGATTTCATTCCTAAATATTTTCAACTAGCTTTCCCTTGCACAAATATTGCATAATATGAGGTTATTATTCATGATCTCAAACTAGTAGTCTAGTGGAATATCAAACATATTTCGGTTTATAGGGATTCATAGCTATGAATGGGAATATGTTAAACAATCAAAGTATTCAATGCAAATATAATCAATAACCCTAATCCAATAATAAAATAGACCTATTACCAATGAAACATTAGCAATGATCAAATGAAAGAAATCAAATAACAAGAACATAAATCAAATTTAAGCTAATCTAACCTAATTTACCTTACCTAAAAATGCTAATCCTTACTCCATGATCAAAAGTATGAGATTATTCTTTTTGATATGTGGATTGCTCATACTTAGCATAATCTAGTTATGCAAAAGCAAGATTGATGACGGTATGCTATGGGATCTTGAATTCTAATTCAGGGAGACTTGAATGTGAATTTGAGGTGGCCTTGATGTGATTTCAAGGAGCTGATTGAATGATCAAAGGATGCTTGATTTATAGGCTTTCAAGATGTAAGATGTGAGATGAGATCGATGGATAATGATGAATGAGAGATTAGGATGATCATGCATGGGTTTTCATGGAAAGATGAAGTGAAGTGAAGTGAAGTTCACTCACTAAATTTAGCAAAGTCATAAATAAAAATAAATTTTTTTTTTTAGGAATGCGGAAACTAAATAAATTATTTAATTTATTTTGGAGGAATAATTAGCTAATTAAATAATTAAGTAATTATTTAATAATGAGGATAAGAAAGAATGCACGATTCTTTATTTAAATAATTAAAATTATTTAATGATGTGGACAAGAAAGAATGCATGATATTTAATTAAATAATTAAAGAATTATTTAATTATGTGGATAAGAGGAATAAATGAAATTAATTAAATAATTAAAAATTATTTAATTAAAGTTGATGAAGGAAAATGATTTAATTAATTGCATAATTAAAAATTATCTGATTAAAGGTGATGGAGAGAAAATGATGAAATAATCAAATAATTAAAATTATTTAATTAATGGAGGAAAATGGGTTAGTTTATCAAATAATTGGAAATTATTTAATTAAAAGTGATAAAAGGGGGTGATATGTGATAATAACTGAAAAATCATGAATCAGAAGAATGTGTGATGCATGAAATGATGAATTAGCTAAATATGTTAGACATTTTTAGGTGTCTACAATAGCTAATCATAATTCAAGTCAATAATGAATATAAGACAAAGAAAGAGAAGCTAATCCCTTATAAAAAGATGGTTCACAATTTCAAAGAATATTTTATCTTCATCCAATTTGAGTAGGTGCCTAGACTTAAACAACAAAATAGAAGATTCATGGCCACCATTAGGTTTCTCTTGGATATGCCACAAGATAGTCCTGATTGTGAATTATTTGTCAAAAACTTGTTGGTCCTTTTGTACAATGCCCCAAATACAAAACTCATTTGTGAAATTTTTGGTCCCAACAATCCTTGATATCATGATATATATGCATACCTTCATAATAACATCCTCCCACCAAATTGATCTTTCTCAATGCAAATCATTTATCCAATGCTCCTCCCACTTCACTATCCTCGTCAAAAACCTATATGGAAGAAGGTTTGATGGTTCTTTAACTCGAAAGGGGCTTTTCTTGCAATCAAAGAGCTTCATGATGGTATATGTAGTGAGCACACTAGCAGTATGGTCTTAACCAAAAATATATTGAGAAAAAGCAACTATTGGCTCACTATGGAATAATATTCTTATCAATATGTAAGGAATTTTTTATACTATTAGCAACACAAATATATAATTCACACACTAGTGTAGGAACTACGACCCTTCTCTACTCCTTGGCCCTTTTCTTCACGGGGTCTCAATCTCATTGGTAATATTCACCCATATTCCTCTAATGGCCATAATATCATCATTACCACTATTGAGAACTTCACCAAATGGGTTAAACTATAGCTCTTACATACACTACTAGCCAACAAATCTCCAAGTTTATTTTCCACTATATAACTCATCTCTATAGTATTCTACCATTGTCATTGACAATTATAAATAATTTAAAAATAATGAATTATGCACCCTTTATCGAGTGCATCCACATCCAACATCATTGGTCCACCCCATATTATCCAAAAGGTAATAGTAAAGTAGAAACATCTAATAAAACCCTCGTAAAAATCCTCAAAAAGATAGTCAATGAAACTAGCCATGATTGACACCTTTAGCTTAAAACCCTACCCTTTAGGCCTATCACACTAGCATCCACACGCCAACTAGTGTGACTCCATATTCAGTTGTCTTTGGATCTAAAGTCATATTACCTATCAAGCTCAAAATTCTATCATGTGAATTTTATTATACAATCTCATTGATGACACAGAGTATTTAGTTACATGCATGCATGAGATTGAAATTCTCGATGATTGGCATATCAATACCCTTAACCATATACATTGATACAATAATCATCTCCATCATAGCTATAATAATAAAATTAGAGCATGTGAGTTCAAGATTGGTGATCTTGTGCTTAAGGAAAACCAAAAAAATCTAAAGGGAAAAGACAAAAAGTGTAAATTTGAGCATAAGTGGTTAGGCCTATAGGTCATCATCACCTATTATAGGAGCATATCAACTAGCTACCCCCAAGGGTGATGTATTCAATGATCCCACCTACATTATAAACCTCAAGTACTTTCATGCCTAAGCTAATAAATATCCTAATATAAACAAAAAATATGAAAATAATAATAAAATATTTAAAAATTCAAAATAGTAAAGATAAAAATCATCATCTTATGAAAACCACATATGGTGTTTCCTTGGAAATGTACCATGTAGTGAAAACCTACTCATAGGCACCATGTGTAATAAATCAAAATCTACCATTTTTTAGGTCCTCATCCACCACCTGTCCATAGGTCTATGTATTCATCAATTCCTATCATTATCACCTATTCCTTAATTTATAACATTTCACACCTTATTTTGCACTAGGGGTAGTTGATCACCTCCTGCTTTGGAATAAATCTTTGATATGTGTCATTTGGATTGCTTAGGGATTTGGATCCCTTACATAATAGATGAGTTTCATACATTTTCCACTATCCCATGAACACACTTCCATCCATTATCCCATTAATAAAATTTTATTTTCATCCCATGAATACCACTCTATTTTTCCATCAATAATATATTGCATGTAAATATTTTCTTCATACACCAAAACTACATGCTTGAAATATCACACTTTTCATGTCAAATCAAGTACTAAACATCAACCTCGATAACATACACTTTCCATATCATTTTCAATCATTTAAATTTTATATTCCATCCATCATTTTCCTTCATGGGATACATCCTTCCCCACATTAGACATAATTTTTATCCATTCATCCTATTAGCACCTTAACAAGAGGTAATATTATTGTATGTTTGTTGACAATTGATTATTTAAGTATTTGATTTATCTTTTTTGATCTTTGGTATATCTCTTTGATTTATTGATAAATATTTGACCCATACCATTCCTACTCATGGTCGCCACGTGGTCTATTTGAAAAAGTATACATTGAGGCGTGGTCTATTATTTTTTTGTGTTGTGTTTGTTAAATTTTATCTTGCAAGACTCGCCAAGTTCAATCACCTTGAGATGTGATGAGAAATCCTCTCCATGTCTAATTACTGTCTCACCAATACCCACCAAGAGTGTCAAATTCCTTAAGAGTGTTGAGACATCCTATTTTTTGATGTTTTCTTGAGCATTAGTCCATACCTTGGTGCATAATATCCATTGCCATGTCAAAATAAGGTTTTTATCCATATTCTAACATAATGTAACCATGTCTCATCATCCATCAGCTTCATTTCAACTATTCACTTTCTCTTTTATTGCATCCATCTCTTCATGTTCACCCATCATTTTTCTTCTTATCATTCTTCTTTTGAGAGTTCACTCATGCCACTTTTTTCATGATTCATTGCTTGAGGGGGCATCATAATCTCACCATCCGATCTCTCATCATTTCATCCACATGACTGGGACATATCATCACTTTCTTCATATCTAATCATCACTATATCTTCTAATTAATTTATTCACAACTACTTTTCTTTTCTTTGAAACAATGTTACTTCAAACATCATCTTAAAAATGGGAAAAATTTAGACACCTAAATAAAGTTTCTTTCATCATCATCACCTCGTCATAACTCATCAATATACATTATCGCTCGATCACCCATTTATCACCCGAGACTTCTAATGATTAACCATTTAATTAAATAACTATTATTTAATTAATTAAATTAGGCTAACATTATTTATCAATTTAATAAATTATTCTCTATTTGTGTATACATTAATTATCTATTTGCTAATAGTGGTATGGTATGATGGTTAAGTTGTTTTTATTGCCATCAATGTTCAAAACCCACTGGGGTGTAATTTTTGAATGTTTAAATTGGGGATGAGGTCCTTCATTTGTGACCTCATCGGTTCATAGCTCAAGTCAAAAGCGTTTACCCCTTAAAATAATAATACATTAAATGTCCATTTAAATTTATTAATATTTATTCACACATTTTCCCATTTATTTATTTTATCTATTAACTAGATAATCAACAAGGTGAAGTGGATTTTAATAATTTAATAATTAATTAAATGAATTATAGCTGATCATCTAGTCTAATTAGTGCACCCAGACTTGTAGTCCCACTCATCAATTTAATCCACTTCACTCATTCATGCAATTAGTTAACTATTCCATGAAAATATTCAACTCCCATTAATTCTCTCATGCACTAAGTTAACTCCATGTAGACATTTAGCTCATCAATCAATTTTTCATCTCCCCAATAAATTATAGTTGAGCAATAATTATTATTTTAATTAAATATTAAATTATTTTTCAACTCTTCTATGCTTGCCACCTCTCCTTAATAACTTCCCTAATCATGGATCAAACTTGAGATCCCATTGAATCTTAGTCATTCATTTGATTCTCTTGAAATATCTATAATTCAAACCCATTACTTATCATTTTATAAGCATTTATTTTTAAATCAATATTCTATCAAATTGTTATCTAGGGAATGATAAGCATTTATTTTTACATCAATATTCCATCAAATTATTATCCAAGGAATGATAAGCATTTATTTTTACATCAATATTCTATCAAATTGTTATCCAGGGAATGTTAATGTTACACTGACAAATTGTTCACTTACATTTCAAAATTAGCAAAGCTTTGCATTATGCTTGATCAAAGGTTTGCATGTGTAGAAATTGAGTGTTTTGATATTTTTTTATTCTATTTATATATACACACACACACATATACCTATGTATGCATATATACATATTATATATATGCATATAAATGTGTGTGAGTGTGTATGAACATTAATTCCGTTGATAATTTCAAGGTATTATTTTTTATTTTAAAGGATTGAAATGGTCCTTTAGTTATTACATGGACAAAAAAAATATTTAGAGAGAAATGAAATAACATGCTTATCATTTTATTTGAATAAAATAAATACTCGCTAAGATTATTCAAAGTATTAGAGAATTAGGTACTGTTGCAAGCACAAGGGTCTTGAAATTAGAAGCACTTAGCTCTACTTCCTTTGAATGGTCCTCTTTTTGGGAAACATTTAATCTCAACTTGAGATTAATTGTTTACCGTTTCCTTGAAGCCTTAAAGCCATATTTCATTGGATCTGACATTGTAATAGTTCTCGCTATGCCCAATACTATGTTGTGATGAACTACCTTCACTACCTTTACATAGTCATTGGCAACCTTTCAAAATAATTTTAAGGGTCAATTTTTATTAATAGGCCATTTGAATTTCTCAACAAAGAGTACCTATTTCTATCATTATACCCACCACATTATTTTCCTCTTCCTACATCTCTACTTCCCATGCTTTTACATTTTCATTCTCATCACTCAACTAACTCCAAGACATGAGTAGTTCCACATCAAGAACTCATTCAATAATCCAATTTTACACCTCTTTTTCCATCACCAAGATATCAATTTGACTATGAAATTCTCCTTAATGAAGGCTTTAGCCTATTTAATCCTTATATTAGTTATTATTTCCTCTCTAAGAACACACCTAATCATATCATTTGTACATCACAACCACCAATTATAAATGTGTTCTAAATTTCTCTATCCAAACCACTTCTATGTTGGGTTAGACTCTAAGTTCCTTATTCTCCTTTTATGCATGTTTCTTCATATAATTCATAAAGCCAAATTTGAATTAAGAGAAAAAGGAAAAACAAATTGTATAATAATTAGGATGAAATTGATTGTATTTAATATAAATCTATTCATCTTAACTATTATTTAGGAAATGATAGGAAGGAGACTAATGACAAGTGGATTTTTGTTAGGGGTCACTACCATATTTTTTTATCTTTTTTCAATACAATACTATTTGGGATTCTTAATTTCCCTCAATGTTGATCCACATTTTCTTTGATGATGACTTGCATCCTAGTCCCCAATGGGCCTAGGTTTCTTTAGATATATTCATATATAAATAGAAGATGATCTAATTCATCAAAGTCTTTAGTTGGTCACTAAATAAATTAGTAGATGGGTGTTGATCTACACCTTTGTACATATGTCCAATGGGTAAATAGATTCTTCAAAATGATGTTGAAATTACATGCCATTAAATATTTCAATTAAATTCAAGCTTCTCTCAAGATATTTGCAATCCCCTAACTAGGGATTTTACTCTCTAGCATTACTTAAATATTTTTTCTATTAATCTTCCACCTCCACTTTCTTGATCCATTTTCTTTTGTATGTTTTGATCCTTTCACCAATACAAGTACCTCTACTTTGTTATATGTTATATTTTCCAAAAATAAGGTTATACCTCATCTAAGAAAACCCTTGTGGTATCTTAAGATATATCTTTATGTAACCAAGTCAAAAAAATTCCTTGCACTCCATTGAAATTTAGTTTATATATCCCTAATATTGTGGTGTCCATATTTTTATTGCTCTCTTAGAATTCTTATTGATTGTATTTGTATCAACAAGGGAGTGTTTATAGATTTTATATATATTATATTTGTTATTTACTTAAATTTTATTATTTTTTTTATATTTACAAGGTTGTTTATTTAAAGAGAAAATTACAAGAAAAAATAGAAATACTTTAAATGAATTATTTAATGAAGTTGATTGATTAGTTACTCAAACACTTAAAACTTAAGTGGAGTAGAGGATGAAATATTATCATATATAATAGTATTAACCTTAAAAGGTTTGATAAATGGATCTAAACAATTGTACAACTATATTGTCATAAAGATCCCATTTATCAATTTTATTATAAGATATTAAAAATTATTACTATCTTGATACTATTTAATATGATAGTGCTTAGTTCCACCATTAATGGGTTGAAGAATTGAAATTTAAAGAGATGAGTCACTCATTAGTACCCACATTAAAAAGGTGATGCTAAATTCATATTTTTGGAGCCTTTGAAGATAATCCCAGGATACTAGATTTTGGTTGTTTGTTTCAAAATTCTAAGAGATCCCTAATCATGGCTAATGCTAGGCATATCCCTAAAGTTAAAAATAATGAAATCGAAGACAACTTCACATTTTATCATTAATGTAATGATCAAGGAGCACACACCTAGCTAATTCAATCATCTTATCTTTGAAGCAATGAAGGAATTATCGATGGAATTAATTATTATTGTACCTTATATTGAGTTTACTGAGGTATTTAGTATTATTTACTTGGGTAAGTTATGAACTAAGAGCACATGTCATCTCCTTTATTGATTGAAGAATGTCTGAAACCTATCACATTTAATTACTTAATTTATGGTAGTTAGGTGTCACATCTCCCTCATCAAGATGGGTTCACTTGGTCATCAAGATGAGTTCACTAGACACCTCTACTCGTATAGTTGAGTTGATCCTTCAATTAACTAATTATCTCCTCTAGGACACATGCCACATTGACTTGTGCATCCTATAACCTATATAATGAAGTTTGTTTCCTTCATTACATACCTTGCGCATATAATACATATTAGAATGGTACCAAATTCTTATCTTTTGATTGCTAGTGAATTTATGTTGTCATAATTTTATTCTTGGTTGTAGGGATATTTAATATTGTTAATCATTATTTTGTATTAAATCTAACATGGTTTCAAATTAAGAAATTTAGGAAACATTTAGATTTAGATGTAGGGATAGGTTGATTTTTTTCTTCAGATTTAGTTTCTTGCAAATTTGTGTGATTTTCATTCACCCATTATAGGAGGTATCTAGGAAAAAATGGACTATTTTGTTTCATTCAAAAGGGTCAAATTAGCTAGATTAATAATTTTTTCAATCTAAAACAAACACCATGAAGTCAAGTAACTAGTTTTTCTTATAAGGTCTCATTTTTTGGATGAAACATGTTTTTATATAGCTTTGGGTGAAACTAACACAATTTTGTTCAATAGGTGTCAAAACATAATAAATTTCTATCAATTTGTCAAAATGGTACAAGGGATGTGAGAGTTAAAAAATTGTTGGAGGAAGCCATATGACCTCCCTACACAATATTGTGTAGATATTAAAAATTAAAAAATATTTATTTTTTATGTTTTTATTTAATTTTTTTTAAAATGAAAAACTAAAAAAAAATTGTTCATAAGAAAACAATAAAAAATATTTTGAAAAGTGCATAACATGCAACCAAGACATAGGGTGAGGGGTAGGGTGGCTCATATCTTGGCATAATTTCTACGAGAAAGGGTGTGGGCCCCCATGCCTATTGGCTCTCAAATGTCTTGCAATAAAACTACCAATAGAGTGAAAACACTAGTGACTATTTAGTATTTTGGTTCTCAGTTCTACATGCTCATCACAATACAATCCATGCTTAGCCAGAGCTCTATTAACACTTTCACCGTCACATTTCCACCATAGAGCAACCTAGATGCCACCAATTTTTTTCTTGAGCAACACTCAACTCTATTACTATCACCTAATCACTTATCCATCACCTTTGCTAGCACAACACAAACACCACTACTCTATCATCATCCCACCAGTTGAGTGGTTCTAGTCCACTATCCACTAACCTACCACCTAGTGACAAACCCCCTCTCAAATAAAATTTTGCACTTGAAATGTGAAATTCAAGGGGAATTTTCTTGGCATATAAAGGCCTTTTGTGACTGTTATTTTTAAAAGGGTTTTTTCTATGCATAATCAGGTAATTGGGGCTTTCTCACCACACCTAATTTTTTTAAAGTTTGAGTTTTATCAAAGATTTTATTGTTCAATCATACTTTTTGGGACTTAAAAGCTTATAAATTATACAAATGATGTAATGCCCACACTTTTTTATTGCTTGAGATGTCTATTATCAGCATTGTATTTCTAACTATGTATTATGGGATACAAAGGTTATACTTGTGTATTTGCACTGATTTCTTATTCATACTTGAACTTCACCATTTTTATTAACATATATTGTTGTGATATTCTATTATGAATTTATGTCTCATATCATGTTAATCATAGATGATTTACAGGATAAGTGGTGATTTTATATCATGTTGATAATTATTTCGCATTAGGGTGGATTATGTTTACTTTTTCTTATATTTTGTATTGATATTGCCATTTTTTAATGATCTATTGGTTTTCTTTGAACTATTTTTACTCTTGCATGAAATAATTGGTATATTTTCTATTTAAGGTATAATTTATGCATTGGTCGGTGTGTTTACCAAAGGAGATATTTTATGCATTTTATGTCAAGTTTAGAAGTGGTGTTACTTTGCATGTGATTTATTGGCATTAAATGCATTGAGGTGCATGTGTTGTATTATGACAAGATCCTTGTGAGGACTTGATGTATTTTTGTATGTGTTATTTGCATGCATTGAAGGTGTAAGAGCACTTGTGCACAAAGATCATAAATTGAATCCATATTATGTTAAATATTTTGAGATGCATATGTTATTCTCTCTATATTTGAGTGATGTTATTATTGTTGAACACCCGGAATACTGAGAGGGGGGTGAATTAGTATTCTTTGAAACCACTTAAACATTTAAACATGCATTCCACATATCATATTCAATTTTCAATAAGGAAAGAAACTATGAAAACAACCATCAAAGCATATAACACATGAACACCATATTTTTATGTGGAAAAAACAAAAAGGAAAAAAACATGGTGAGGATTAGCTCACAATATATTATAACCATTTATAAGATATTATAGAAAGGCTCACTGTTAGGTGGACTCATTATCTAGAGAATAAGAGAAACAAAAGAGAGGGGTGGCTCACTACCAATATTTAAGCTGCTACAAATGCATCTACAATATGTAGGAAATATACTTCTATTGAAGCTCAAAACACTGCATCAACACACTTCATATTACTCTGATCTAACACTCTGCTCTACTCTACATTCATATCACATTTGCATTCTCTACTTATGAATTTACATACACAACTTAATCATCACTCTTCAACACCAAAATTGATCTTATACTTATACCCATTACATTCACAACAACCTACAACATTAATTAGGTCAGCCTAATTGGATGCACCATGTGTAATATGACTTGTTGGCCCAAAACATGATTCATGCTACAACTTAAAAATTATAATGCAACAAATAGGTCGAGGTGGACCTCTAATAGATCCCACATAATGGATCAACACTTCCTTTAACATTGCACAAAGTTTCAAACATTATAGGTTGGCACCGTTGGTGTCCTAACATCAAAATATACCTACTGATTATCCTCAAACCGACACGCAGACCTCCAAACTACACACCACTTGGAACATAAATGCAAGTGACACCTGTAAATACTTCCAAAAATTTGCAAGACCAGATATTCTTCCATGGTGAAGTGTAGACTAATCAAAACAAGTACTTTGTATAGGAAACACTATCACTAGAATACCTGATATATTGTCATCCATAACTTCTGCACCAAAGGGAAAAAAGCATGAAACTTTGGATTTAGACTCTCACGACATCCAAAAAAATTGCCTAAGAACTGTAGACCAAAATACTTCAAGATGGATCAATGCGGACCAAGAATTAGATGCATAGAGCATTAAAAACTAATATTCTGACACTTAGCCTAATAACCAACTCATTTGATCTACAACGAAGTAAGACATCTACATTTTCATATAAGATTACCATATCTTCAATCACTTATATGCACCAGACCAACTATACATCAATCTTCACATCACATCACAATATTGACATCAATGAAAATATTGTATTTGCACACTGTATATCTCATGCTCATGTTTCCAACAAGCATATCAATGGAAAACTCCTTAAAATTACAACAATCTCCCCCTTTCTCATTGATGTCAACATGCATCAAATTTTTTGAAACTATTATCCCCCTTTGAAATCAAGGGTAAAGGGCACAAAATATAGTTTATTTTCTTTTCTCACCCTTTGATATTATACACATATATTGTTGTCATCTTCTCTTCTCCCCTTTTAATAATTTTACATTATCAAATAATTCTTCACTGGATTACACATATACTCCCCCTAACTAATATATACATGTATACATGTATACATGAGAGTAATAAACTCCAAAAATCTGACCAAATTCCCCTATTAGTGCTATCCATCAAACCATATCAAAATTGGCATTGAACCATTATCCTCTAACATCTACATATATATAATGAAGTCTGATATTCTTAAAAAGAAAAAGAAATGTACATAAATCAATCGGAAGAGGATGGAACATTGGTGTATAACACCTACAATTTGGAAAGGTGTGCTTGTCGGACCTTTTACCATCTTCCCAGTGAATCTTTGCTAGCCCAAGTATGTGGTTCACAACCTTAAATTCCATTTGGAGTTCTTTACCTTGATCCAGAGTATTAGGTACTAGATCTAGCTTCATTTCTTTCTCTGCACTAGTTAGAACACTAGATATAGATGTGAACTTTTTATTCATCAGTGCTCTGAGTTGTCCAAAATTTACTATAATATTTTCTCTTTGCTCTTGTAGTTGGAAGAATCAATTTCATGTAGATTTTCAATAGTTTCTCTAGTGGATCCATCTGCATCATTCACCAAATCATAAGAATCAGATGCCTTATCAATCTAAAACTCAATGGATTCCATCTGACTCTTAATGCTCTTGGTTGAACTAGGCCACTTCATGCAAAATTGAAATAACACCTTAGCCTCATCAACAAAAGTTTGCACATCCTTAAGGTTGTTCTGAAATTTATTATTGGTAGTAGCACACTTCTCTATTATATCCATAAACCTTATCTCATTCATCTTCTTACTCAATTCTTTCTCCAATCTTTCCTCAAGTTCACTAGAGTATTTTTTAAAATAATCAATCAAAATCTTTAAATTTTGTACGTTGGATAATATCTTATCAATACTTACTTTGGGCACACTCTCTTGCATCACTTTCACTGCTTCATCTATTAACTCCACACTCTTTTGGTGTGTTTGTAAAATTTCATTCCTGGTGAAGGCATGGAATGCATCACCTAATTGAAAATTGCACAGGGGAGACATTTTCTCCATGTCTACTTGTCCTTGTTGCATTAGTATTTGTAGTATCTAGGTAGAAACAATAGGTTGGAATTAGAGTTGCATGGTCAATAGGATCTTTAAGGAATCTCTAGAGGTTTCAGAGGATTCTCCAACCAACTTCTCATCAACACCTTTCTTTTCCAAAGCCTTTTCCTTGTCACCAATGTTGTCTTCTATTTTTTCTTCTCTTCCTCATCCTTCTTCTCACTATCAACTGATTTTCCATTGCTATCTAAAGAAGGTATATTTTTTATATTACGTGCCTCATATATCTTTGGGTTTTCTTGTACAACCTCTTCTTCAACATTCTTCTCTGGTTCTATAAATGTATCCTCCTTCTATGACTCTTCAACATTCACTTTTGCAACAACATTTTCTCCTACTGGAGGAGTGCTATCAGTCATTTAAATCTTCAATAGCACTCTCCTCTATTTTTGGAAGGGTATCATTTTGTACATTCTCTTCTTCTACTCCATGCTCATGTTGAGCATCTTCATTTTGTGCAAATTTTGGTATGTTAACTTCCGGAACAGGTATATCATCATGCATTTCCTCTTCACTGTCCAAGGTCATACCCAACTCCTTTGCCAAGTTGGAAATCTTATCAACTATCTCATTCTTTAACCTCTCAATATAATCTTTGTCTCATCTCATAAGTGTAGTGACCCTTTGTTTGGTCCTAAATTCTTTGCTATACACTTGAGCTAATCTAGCTCTATTTGCATCTGAGAGGGTAGCACTAACTTTATCCAATGAAAATGATCTCAAATTTTGATCTTCATTTATTGCCTCTTCTTTTCTTATATATAATGTACTTCTCAAATCCTCAGGCAATTTGCCTTCAATATCTTTCATATTAACCTCAAAAGTAGCAATATATTTAATAATAGTCTCTTCTATTGTGGATTTATCCATGTCATTCATAGAGGTATATAATGTAGCAGTTTGTTCTAACATCTCATGTTCTACATGTTGCACAGGCAGCTACCGTTGCACCAAAAGATTGACATGTTAATGCCCGATACAACCGATAGATTTATACAAGATCAAGATCCATAGGAGGTGATTAAACCATGTCACAAAGCCCAAGTGCCACACTAGACTATGCCTACCAGGAAGAGGAGACCAAGGGTCACACCTTGCAATAATCCCCCCGTGTGCAAGTGCAGGGTTCAAACCTATGACCTCGGCTCTGATACCAATTATTGCACAGGCGGCTACCGTTGCACCAAAATATCAACCTATTAATGCTCGATATAACCACTAGATTTATACAAGATCAAGATCCATATGAGGTGATTAAACCATGTCACAAAGCCCAAGCATCACGCTGGACTACACCTACCAGGAAGAGGAGACCAAGGGTCACACCTTGCAACACTACAATACCATTAAATAATGTGTCCAACTTCATAGGGCTATGTGTTATCAGAGGGGTAGAATTATCCTTCTTCTTCTTTGCTTCTAGAGGAGATTTTTCTCCTTTATCTTTCTTCTCCCTTACATAGATTTTAAATTCCTTCTTTTGTTTCTCTATCTCAACTTCAATATCCGTGTCAACAATAACAACCTTGACCTTCTTTGTACTTGTCTCTCCTTGAGAGACTCTAGATTTTTTTATTTCTGATCAAAGGTTGTTCTTCTACCTCTTCTTCTTCATCATCTACACTCTAATTATTTTCCCTTATGGCCTTAGCCTTCACTCTCCTATGTTGTGTGGAACCTATTGTCATTTTCTCTAGTACACATTAAGAAATTTCTAGAAGGTAGCCAACCTTCATCATCAAGAATCCTACAGATGAATGGCCAACTCAACGGGTAAAGGGTTTTGAGCCTTTGACCCTTACACTTTAGGCTCTGTGGGACTAGGGAGGGTATTTCCCAATTGAGTTCACAAGAATTCTACTATAAGAGTGAACATCCTAAACAGATATGTTCCCTTTTCATGCAAATAAACATTATTCAACAAAATTTTGGCTAGCCTTTACACAAATAACCATCTATTTGTTAGGAACATGGTATTATTTTAGACTTGCATCTCAAAATTGACAAAAAATGATTTAGCATTTTCATCATCGTGAGTCCATGACAAGGTATTTTGGATGCCTCATTAAATTATAGGAACCTACATAGGTTAAACCAATGCCTCATCAATTGGGAACAGAGTTGAATGCATGACAGTCAATAATACACAAATCACAAAATTAGTGGCTTATTCTCATAATGCCTTACACTATGAAAATTCCCAGCTCCTAAAACACAATTTTTTATCAGAATCCTGAGCAATTTCTTACAACCCTACAATTCCCTTCAAGTATTTTAATTAACCCCTTAGGCTAAAACAAAAAAAGAATTGTACATTCAAATAACCATTGAAAGAAAAATTAAAAAACACTTGGTTTCCCATTTATAGTATTGTAATAATTACTTACAAGAGAGCAGATGTTTCAGTCTTATAGATTTGTCACAATATCAAAGATTCATGCAAAACTATTTAAGAATATCATATATGAAACTCGAACCCAAGACAATACCCTAGCCTATCCTACATACATTCTGTATTGCTTTCGTATTCAACATTCTACCTAATCCATTTTCTAGACCCAAAAGACCCCCCTGTAATGAGCCTTGAAATCCCTTTTATAGGTTAAGGGAGCAACAAGCAAAGGGCTCATTACAGTTATATTTCCGATAATTTTGAGGTCATTTCACCTCGTGGGGTTTTGTTCCCAAACTGTTATATTTTCACTTGCACATCACGAGAAAACAAAAGGCAAAAAGGGGCGCCAAACCACTAGTCGGAGATGCCATGCAAGCCTTTCAAAAGGCATCACCATCACAATCCGCACATCACCAAAAATGAGAGAATTCACCATCAACATCAGTAACCAAAACCCTTTGAACCACCCACATCAAGAAACACATCACCACACTCGGGACCCAATCACTACCAATCAAGATGCATGGGTGTCACCCAACCTTGTTAGCGACTGAATGAACACCCTCATCTGGCCTCTTTACAGAGAGTAGAGTTGCAACCACCACCTCCTTTTTTGAGTCAATATACGACACCAGAGAAACAGGGCAATGGCCAATACCAAGGCCAATCCCTTCAGCCTCCTCCAAAGAGCTATCACTAATCACTACCAGGGAGCTGGATTTCTTAGAACAAACCTTAGGGTCTACCTCTATTCTCATTAATTATTTCACAAAGGCCCCTTCTCTTCAAACTTGACTAATTCTTCTAAAAAATTCCTTGATCAAAGATTATAGGCACTTCTGGCAGCAGTTCTCCCAGTCCTCTTGCGGGCACTCCTCTTAGCCTTTGGGATAGTTGGCGCCTCTTAAACTATAGGCTTCACTTTAGGTTCATAAACCAATGGCTCCTGCAATCTCAGACGTCGTGACCTATGTATTGGCGTAGAAGAAGAGCTCGATCGACTCATCTTGTATGCAACACAAACCTAACACAAGATATGTGCGAGAAAAACTAGCTACAGCCCCCAAGATATTCCCAGATATAGACAATGCGAGCTACACCAACACCAGACACAAAAAGAAGTCACTGAAACACAACAAATATAGCATATACATCAAAGCACTAGCACACCACCTTGTCGAGAATTTACCAGGCAGCAAAATTTGTTACCCCAACACTCATGAGAATTAGCCAAAGACACTGATTAGAAATAGAATAGTGAACAATCTATAGGAAAATATTCATTGAATAGAGGAGTTCGAGGCATGATGTAATTAATGGCCATCCTAGTTCACTCGCGTGACTGAAAAAATAAATCACTTGCATGTCGCATCTCAGTCGTTGATCGCCATGGATTAAAACTCAATCAACGAGGATCATTAAGGATCACCACTTGCTTTATTAGCCATACTTAGAAATAGCGAAGAAGTGCTTTAAAACCACCATGTACTCAACCATATCCTAAACCCATCATCCTTGACATGCACGTCATCGATCCTTGCAACCATGGGTAAATTTGAGCCACAAATCGAAACATATCGCCCATCGCCAGTTCATCCTTCCCACAGGAGTCTCATCAAGCGATGGCAAAGAAGCCAGCGATGAAACATCAACCATAGATTGTGGTCATAAAAGGATCTCAATCATTGATACTTTCCCGCATCGCTCATCATACATCGACAACTACCCAAACCACCCTAACTCGTGACAGACCGAGCCTGCATGATGGAGAAACTTAACCCATCGGCGGTCACGGGTTTCATCCTAAATTGCAAAGGACAACAAGCGATAGTGGAGAAGCCATCGATGCAAACCACAACTACTCCTCGGGTGCCACATGCTTAACATGTCGCCCATCGCGTGTTGTCCCCGCATAGACCAATGCCAACCAGTGAAATATTGCACCTCAGTGATGGAACATGACCCAGGATTCGATGCGGGTTCTGCTTGAAATTGCACAAAACAACTAGCGATGGTTAAAAGGGTAGCAATGGGTCAAAATATTAACCACGTCGCTCATCGGGTGTTACTTCCTCACGGATACAAACGAACACGCGAGAGACCAAAGGCGGCCGATGGGAAGAAAAAGAGGAAACATCACTCATCGCGAGCTACACAAGGAAATTTGAAAGCCAACAAATGATAAGCAATGCAAACACTTAAAGCCCGACTTAAGGAATATTTGCAGAACGTGCGCCGAAGGTTGTTTAAAAAGGACCACCTAGTCACGATGGGAAGGATAATGAAAGGGCTGGTGAAACCATGGGACCTAAGGCCATGAAGGATTAAGAGAAGATCGAGAAATGGATACAACCGATCAACTCAAAAATAGAAGCCCAGAGACCAAATAAGGGTGCGAACACAAATAACTTGCAAAACCACACCCTATGGAAATGACCATTAGGGTTTAGTCATAAAAAATTCAATGGAACAAGGAAAATTTAGGGGTTCCACCAGAACCTTGCTTCTTTATCAGAGGAGCCTTTTCCTTTACTAGTGTATTTTGTTGTTTTATCAGAGTATTGGTTGACTCTTTTCTCTTTATTCCACTGACAGAGGGAAATTCCTAGAGGGCTTGGGAGAAATTAGAGAGGGGGTAGATTTTATACAAGATCTTCTTGTACTAGATGTACCTCTTGGAGATCCATACATGCTTTTGGATTTTTCCATTTGTTCCTTTGAAAGGCTCACCATCCCCACAACTTGTGTAGTCATCTTCTCAATAGATTTTTTTTTCTCCCTCTACTGCATGTGCACCTCCATAAACTTCTCCTCATATGTACCATATCTTCCTTTAGAGGTGTCATTAGGTTTTTTTAACATATGGTCAGTTAGACCAACAATTACATCCTTCACAACTTCATATCCCATCTTTGGGATCTACACAGTCCTAGACTCAACAACCTCCATTATATGACATTCCTTACACACCATGAAAATGATGGCATTCTTATACTTTTCCACCACACTCTTCAGAATTCTTTCTCTAGCTTGCATATTTTCTAAGAAAGTCTTAAAGAATCCCCATAGTGCCTTCTTTTGAGTGTCATCATCACCTAATCTCAGCAAGTGACGCTGATTTGATGTGCCACTGGTCTCTCCTTTATCCGTACTATGATTTTGGTTCCACAAACCTCATTAAGAAAGTAGAAAAGAAAATAGATAATCAAGATACCGAACTTGAAGGGGTACTGGGAATCCTTGATATTCTACAAATTTTCTAGGATTTTTTCCCTCAACAACTCACACAAATCATAGTTATCACCTTTCTTTACCATCTCATGTGTAATGTTGATGGTGGTGGAAAAAACATAGTTATCTTTGTTTGTGAAATATATCTTATAACCTATTACCATTGTTGCATATTTCATCGTAGGGTCTCTAATGTCCTTGACTATCAAGGCTCTCTTGTCATACCATTCACCTGTCAACTTCATCACCATTTCATTTTCATTGACTTGAGCATTAGAGCTGGTTTGGTTGAGCATAATCCTGTAACAACCCTAATCACCTCCTTGTTGATTAAATGATGAATATCTAGCCACATAAATATTTCATAAATTCAACTTAGGGTGTATTTGACCCACTCATCCACGTAGCAAAAGATATGGAAATTATTCCACACATCGAGCTTCTTCTCCACCAAACTCTAAAATTTAAATTTTAGTTCAAATTGATCTTTTGTGAGTTCTTTAAACCACACATCACAAAACTTAGAGTGGTTATACTCATCCAACTTAGAATGAATGTATATTATTACGCCTTTTATGTGTAACACACCATACATAATTCTCAAGAAAGCACCATCTAGATCAGTCATCATCAACTTATTAGGGTCTTGTTTGAATTTCAAATGTGGTCAGTCCACAACCTTGACAACTTGTGGGGTATACATTTTTGCAAAAAATTGAAAGAACTTCCAAAACTAGGGTAAATGGAAACTGTAAATACCTTTTAATCATTGTTGTTTAAGTATCATGCACAAGAATTCTGAAATGCTTCTCTTCACTCCTTCACTACTCTTCTCTCTTCAAATAATTGTTTTCAAATGACTTAGACATATGCTAAATCACTTATAAAACCTTTTTAAAATAACCTAATTCACATTGAATACACTGATTTGAAGATAGGAAAAAAAGTTGATAACCCTAATTGTAATACACATTCATCTTCGATTGCTCTGTAAACTTTTGTGTCTTGATATTTTCCACCGTTGTTTTCACCAATAGGTCAAGCATATCGATCTACATCTCATATCCACGTATTGAAGGCATCAACACCATATCTTTGGCAGGGGCTTAATAATTGTCTTTAAAACTCCCTTTGAGCCAAATATCTTCTCAGTTTGTAGAGGAAACATCTGCACTAGAAGCTAGCACAGACTCATCCTTAACTTCTCTCTCTTCCTTCTTTCTCTAGATCTTATCCATCTATTTCTTCATCTCTACTGGATCAACCTTTTTCATCAAATCATTCTTCTTTACCTTATTATTCTTCACATTCTTGCTTCTGCAACATTTAGCTATATGTCCAGGTTTATTGCAATTGTAACAAGTGACAACATTTTGAACAAGCTTACTTCCAACCATTCTAGATTTGCATTGATTAGATTTGTGCCCAAATCCATTGCATGTATAATAGTAGCCATTGAAATATTGAAACATCATACCATTGTTGTAGCCATTCATCATTTGATTTTTGCATTCACTAGCATTATGACCGAATCTTTTACATATGAAATAATGACCTAGAAATAATTGAATATTTTGATTAATTTTGCTTCTACATTCCATAGCCTTATGTCCAAATTTATTGCAAGAATAACAAAACCATTGAAATATGGGTACCTTTGTGCATTTGGTTATCTGACTAGTGGTCTTTTAAAGTCTTTCCTTTTATTCTAGACCTACTTTCCATTGCTCTTCTTGTCCTCAATCTTCTTCTTAGTTTTATTTGGAGTCTGATTTGTCTTTGATCTTTCATCTTTTTCAAACCCTAATCCACCTTTATCTTTAGAATTATTCTAATTTGTAATCATTTCATCAAGAATTGTAGAGATCATCTTGAATTTATCTTCTTGAATCTTTATTTTTTCCAAATTTGATCTCAAGGTTACAACTTCTTGTTCAAGCTTTGAGCATTCTTCAGTTTTGTCTTTTAGTTTAGCATTTATTTAGTCTTCCATTCTTTTACTTTTTTCAATCTACAATTTCAGGTTGGGAATGATCTCATTTGATTGTTTGAGCTCTTTGATCCTATATGTAGCTTTCTTGAGTTTCTCTCTCAATATCTTAACGTGTTCATTTGCATCACTAAGATCATTTTTCAAATCTTTGTTCTTAGATTTTGCTCTATCCAAATCATCCAAGGAAAATTTGAGTTCTCCTTCCATATCAACAATGCAATCTTCTTCAGCAACTCCTACCATAGGAATTTATTTTGGAGGAGTAGGATACTTCCTTGTAGCCATGTGTTCAATTCCAAGGTCTACCTTAGCAATCATGCCAAATGAAGGAAACAAGCTCTAATACCAATTGTTGAACACCCAAAATACTAAGAGGAGGGTGAATTTGTATTCTCTGAAACCACTTAAACATTTAAACATTCATTCCACATATCATATTCAATTTGCAGTGAGAAAAGAAACCATGCAAAGACCATAGAAGAATATAACACATGAACACTAATTTTTTAAGTGGAAAACCCAAAAAGAGAAAAACTACGTTGAGGATTAGCTCACAATATATTATAACTGGTTATAAAAAATTACAAAAAGGCTCACTTCCAGGTGGAGTCATTATCCAGAGAATAAGAGAAACAGAAGAGAGGGGTGGCTCACTACCAAGATTTGAACTACTACAAATGTATCTACAATATGCAAGAAATACAATTCCACTAAAGCCCAAAATATTGAATCAGCACACTTCATATTACTCTGCTCTACTCTACATTTGCATCACATTCACATTCTCTGCTAGGAATTTGAATATACAACTTAATCATCACTCTTAAACACCAAAATTGATCTTATACTTATACCCATTACATTCACACCAACCTACAACATCAATTAGGTTGACCTAATTGGATGTACCGTGTGTAATATGTCTTTTTGGCCTAAAAAATGCTTCACGCCACAACTTAAAACTTATAATGCAATAAATAGGATAGGTTGGACCTATTATAGCTCCCATATAATGGATCAACACTTCCTTTAACTCCACACAACTTCAAACATATTAGGTCGGCATCGCTGGTGACCTATCACCAAAATACAACAACTGATTATCCTTAAACTGACATGCGGACCTCCAAACTACACACCACTTGGAAGATAGATGTAGGTGATACCTATAAACACTTCTAAAAATCTATAAGACTAGATATTCTTCCTCAATGAAGTGCGGAATAATCAAAACAAGTACTCTATACAAGAAAAATTGTCATTAGCAAACTCGATATACTATTATTCATAACTTTTGCATCGAAGGGAAAAACAACATGAAACTTTGGATTTAGACTCTTTTGACATCCAACAAAATTTACTTAGAACCAAATAACTTCAAGATGGATCAAAACACACCAAGAGCTGGATGCACAAAGCACTGAAAAACTATTGTTTTGACACTTAGCCAAATAACCAACTCATCTATTCTACATTGGAGCAAAACATCTGCATCTGCATATAGGATTACCATCTCTTCAATCACTTATATGCACCAGAAAAATTATACATCAATCTTCACATCACATCATAATGTTGACATCAATGAAAAAACTGTATCTGGACACTGTATATCTCATGCTCATGTTTCCCACAAGCAAATCAATGACAAACTCCTTAAAATTCCAATAATTGTTAATGATCTATATTGTTTTGTGCCATGTTGGGTGTTTAATGTGTGATACATGTGGTACTCTTACATTTAGAATTGGTAGTGATTATACCTTATTTTACCTATATAGATATGTATTTATTTATATGGATGGATGTTATTATTACTATGTTGGAATTCTAGATGATTGTAGATTATTACATTTCCATGTTTAAATGATTTGTATCAATATTGAGTTATTCTAGATGTAATGATTATGTAATGTATGTGAAACTATACCCTAATGGGTAATTATGAATTGCTTCAACTATTATGTATGGTGCAATTATGATTAACGTGTGCCTTGAGTGTGTAGGTACAAGGTTATTTTTCCACTCGAGTGTGCAAGTACTTAAAATTTTATTTCATTCCTTCTTTTGTAAAACAAAAATGCTCTCTTAAACTCTATCTTGTAAATGGAAAGAAAATGAACAAATTTGGATTTGAAAGATTTGTTGGATTTGGAAATTGTATAGAAAATGATTGGATCTTGGCATGGAATGAATTGAAGGTGGGTTTTCCCCTCTAAACCCTTTGTGATTGTTGATTTTTGGATTTCTTGAACTTCGAAGATTGAAGGTAATCCTCTTTTCTTACTTAGTATTTAAAGTTCTTATTTCTTTCTTTTTCATGCCCAATTAGGTGGATGTATTTTGATTTAAATTGTAGATTGATTTATTAAATTTATGTTGAGTTTAATTTATTAGTTTAGATTTTGAAAAACTCATTTTGAGCTATGGATATGTTTTTTATGGATCTATGAAATTTGAATTGTATTTGGTAAGAAGGTTTTTGTCCATATTTAGAACTAAAGGGTGTTCTTAGTTTTCCAAAATTATTTATAGATTGGTGGGAGTTTTTTTAAGGTTTTATGCCTTTGAAGTTAATGGTGAGATTAGGAATTTCTATGGTTTTTGTATTAAAAATATTTAGAAAAAATTAATTGTAAATGCATATGAATGAATTAAAATGGGAGATAACACGATTACTTCATATTTTATCATTTTGAATATTTTGAGGCTATGTCCAAAAATATTATTCTATTTTATTGTTGGGATTTTTGTGTCATGTCTAAATAGTGATTTAGTGTTACGAACATAAGATTTTAGGTATAAAGTGTAGGAAAGGAGTGGCTCTTGGCATTGGTCAGTATCCAAAGTGATATGAGTATACAATGGATGTAGATTTATTAATTAAGTGATAATTACACTTTATTAGATAAATAAAATGAATGGAGATGTTAATTATGTGATATACCTAGAGTGCTTGTAAAGGTTTGGTATGAGTGTAAAAGACATGCCACACTCTAGGAATTGTTGGATATCATTGAGTACCCTTGCCTTGCAACTGGGACACATACTCGATCTTTCATAGTTGTAGAGCTATTGTGATGAAATTCCTTGTCATACCTCTAGGATACTCATCCTTCTCTCTATTGTATTTTTTATCCGACATGAGACCTAATTCTAGCCATGTATGTGTGTGATTGCTTAACACAATGGTTGTATGTGTTCATGCTTGTTCTATAACCATAATTTTTGGGCATATGTATGCTATGTTGTGTGGTTTATCTCCTATGCCTATATTTTGATGATACTTATCCTTTGGAAATGTTTATGCTATGATGGTTAGTCATACCTATTCTTCATATGCATACTATTATAGTTGATCATAGTTGTTGGCATGTGTATAATATGATGTTGATCTTGATTATTGGCATGTATATGTTATGATAGTCATTCATATTTGTTTGGCTTGTGTGTGGCTTCACTACCCTTATTTTGTGTGTGTGTGTGTGTGTTTGTACATGAGTGACTATATCCTATCATGGTGAGGTGCACCTAAGGGAACCACATGGTTGGGTGGTGTGGAATCACCATTGGAAACTTGTAGGATATTAGATCTTGAGATTATGTACAAGTGGAAGTTCTCTACTCCTTTCCTTCAATTTTATTATTAATGTAATATGATTTAAAATGTATAATTTAGGACACTGGTGTCCTTTTTTGTAATTATATTTAGATTATTGTAAAACTCCTTAATGTATGCCATAATTCACCCACATAAGTGGTGATGGAAATTTGATTATCTTTGTGTTTTTGGATGTTGGTTTCAAATACAAGTGTTGTGTTGAATTCTTTTTATCATTCTTGAGGTGTTGATAAAATAAATTTTGAGAATATTTTAATTCCTTATAAAATTAACTTAATGTGCTAGAAGATGTTCAATTATGGTATCATTGGGATGTTAAATAAATTCATTCCCATATTCTTGTGTTTGTGCATGTGAACATCATAAGGTGGTGTTATATGGTCATTTTAGTTTCTCCTTGGGAAGGGAGAGTGAGTGGGTTGTGTTGTCAGCACTTAACTTCATCTAATATGTTAATAGATTCATTTTAGAGCTCCTTGTATATATACTTGCACTTTGGGAAGTGCCTCTTTCACTAATAAGTGTTTCAAAGATCAGTTATATTGTGAGATCATGTATGACCTCCTAATCATCCACCTTGGAATTATAATTGAATCTAGGTTTCTTTTATAGGTGTTTTCCATGTTATTGAAACCATTTAGAGTGTTTGATATGATATCTTTGTAGAGATTCTCCTAATGTCTAATTAATTGATGTAGATGACCATATATACAACTCAACAAACGTAAAGATCCCTAAATTAATAAGTTCATTCACAAGAGGGCTTAATTAAATTATCAACCAAGGAGTCATAGACGTTAGATGATGTTGGAACCATATATACATTCAAGAATCTAAGACATCCTATATTGACTGAGCATAGGTGATTTGAACAAAGATAAATGCATCAAAATCTTTTGATTAAACTTAACTCCTATCTAAAAAATACGGTAATCAAATAATAATAACTGTTAATTGTTAAGGGTACTTATCACTTATGATTGTAACTGATAATTGTTTATGTTGTAGCATGTCCTAATTCAACTAACCTTTAGGATTATTAAACATAATATAAACTAAAGACTTTCAATTCTAAAATTACAATACAACATTCATTCTAGCATAAACTAGAAAGTATAATTTAGAACTTACAATGTATAACCTAATTAATCATCTAAACTAATATGGCTCTATAGTACCTCAAGTGGCCCTTGCTTGAGTTGCTGCATCAATACGATCTTCAATTACTCAACTCTAGAAAAGATGCTACTAAAATATATTCTCTTGCACTGGCCACCTAGTATTGCCCACCACTGGTTGACCAGTGTTGGAGAATCCTAGTTGGCATATGGTGGCACATTTGGTTTGGTTCATTTATTATTTTTGAGAAGAATGCCAACAAATGTGATGGATTTTACTTCAATTAGTAGTATTGTTTATGGAAAATTGGTCCTTTGGCATTCCATTTTTGATATGGGATATTTTGGGGTCTTTTCACTTTTGCTAAAATGATTTTACATCGTTGAGGTGGTGGGGGGCTTTTGTGACACTTGGTATAGGTGTCATTGCATCACTTGCTTTGGAATTGTGGCTCCATTTTTTACGCAAGGCACATTTGTGGTTTCTTGGACTCCATTTTAGAAATTATTTTTAATGTACAATGTGATATCCTCCATTAAATTTAAAGCATTTATTTTTGTACTCTTTGCTCATGTGTATTTTCTTATAATGTTGGTAGATGGGTAAATTTCATCACATTGCTTCTTTGGTGGTCATGCTTTGAAGGTGGTTGTTCTTGAAAATTTTGGGTGTTCTATTGATGCTACGATGGATACAGAGTTTCGGATGCTTATTCATCCCAAGTACTAAGAGCCACGAGACCCCCTTTTTTTCTTAGGGGATAAATCATGTTGCACATTCATGTTTCGTTGCTCTTGATGGAGGATGCTCTTTGCCAGGTTATTGGTAGTGATTGGATTTTAAAGTTCTCATTGGAATTAACTCATAAAATTGCCTCCATATTTCTTTTGAATGTAATGTATTTAACTTGGAGCCTAGAGATGGTGAAATATCTCATGGGCTCTTATTTGTTACCCTCTTTGTTCTCATTCTCCTCTCTATCCGAGGTTGGAAAAGTATTCTCTACAATGGTTCACCTGTTGTTGGTGGCTTCTTGGATTGAAATCCTATCTTCTCCAACTAGTCTATTTCTTCTTTGTGGTAGTTAATGACCCTTAGATCTCGTTCAGGATAATCCCCATGCCTTCTCTGCACAAATTTCTTGTCTTCGGCCTCATATTGGTGATCCTATTTCTGCAAAGGTAAGTCTACTTTTAATGCAATTTATTTCCTGTTCAAATGTGCCATGGATGATCCTCATTCCACTATGTTATTTCCTCCACTCTTGGAGATGGCCTCTTCTTCTTAAAGTTGTTTTGAATTATGAATTATAGGTATAAATTGATCGTCTTTGTGGGAGATTTATATTTTTTCTCTCTCAATAGTTGTATATGATCTATAGAGCCATGCAATGTAAAATATTTTTTGACATATGAATATAATGCTATAGTGGCCTCACCACTTTTACCAAAAAATATATACATAGAGTTTTGAGAAGAATGTAACAAAATCTCTTATTCAATCTAATGCATGCAAGGATCTAACTATTGAACTTCTTAACAAAATACCCTCCTATATAGGGTTGTGAGAGTCCACTCATTTGGAAACTATAAACAAACTTAAAAGATAATGTTTGTTCTCCCATAAAATAAGAAGAGAACTGATTTCTATAATTAAAAAAATAACTAGTAAGAACAAGAGTGTAGAAGTCAAATAAGGACTCAACTATTTTTAGATAACTGTTATAAATTGGAAACACACCCTAATAGAGAAATCCTGATTATAACTATTATTCCTTATTGGAACAAACTCCTTTATCCTCCAAAAATTATTAAAAATATGGAGTGATGGTTGGTAATCCATGATCTTGTCCTCAAATCATCACTTTCATCTTATTCTAAAATTATACTCATGTTGTAGCAAATTAACTCCTCTAGCTACATTGAACTGTCATCCTTTTGCTGCAGGTTGAAAATTTCTTCACTACAAGGGTTAGTCCTTATTTCTTTAAGGTATTTCATTGTCAACAACTATTATTAAACATGAAATTCTACTAAAATCATAGACATTCAAAGTTCACACACACATTTATTAATATAATATATGTCTCCTTCAAATATTTTGAAATGCTTAAAGTATGTAAAAAGGTTTGATAATGTCTTTTGGAATTTAGTATAAATAATATAATAACATGTAATTATTGCAAGAAAATTGGTCATTCTTATGTATCATGATCCCTCCAGCTTAACTCTTTGCTTGTCCTCAAACAGCTTAGGGCCTTAGGCTGTATTGTAGTGTGTCTTCCCTGTAGTTCACTATATTGGTAACACCTTCACCCTACTTTAGGTAGAATCCTTTTTTTTATATCTTCTCCCATCTAGTTTCCACTATTGCATCTATCTATTGTCTTCTTACTATCCAATATGGGATTGGAAATAAAAGAATAGGAGGATGTAATGTCAAGGGAATCCAGGTGATGTAATGGGATCTTTTTACTGGAGGTTGTAATGTAATGGGATCTTTTTACTGCTACTAGGTATTTAAATACTATGAGGGTTTCTTTCATTCTTATCTCTAGTGTCAATTCTCTCCATTTATCCTAAGAGAAATCAAGTGCCTCTTTTCTTATCCCTATTGCAATCTCTTTAAATCTTTTGTGGTCCTATTCTCTGCATTCCAAAATCTTTTCCCTTGCCCTCCTTTGGTCTATCAATCTAATCCATTATTCCACCACCCCATGAGGGTCTCCAGCTTCTTCCATGAGTAGAAGGGGGAATGATTTCTACCTTTCCCAATATCTCCTCTAAGTTGTCCTCTTTGATGCTCATTTTGTATAAATGAAGTGAATTCCTTAATCTGAACATCTCCTAAAAACATGAGCAGGTTCCAAGTAGATTCATGAGGGTTAGCCAGGTAGTGCAAGTAGAATTCACATAACTAATCCTACATATCTGGGGTAGATTATTGGTATGTTTCTAAAAATAAGGTAGGTAAAGATAAATAGATTGTAAATCACTAATCAATTGACTAAATTGAAAAATTAAAAACTTTCTTGTAGATATAGGGTATAAACCCTAACAAGAGGTTTGCATCCTAGAAGTTGTACTATCTTGTCGGCCAACTCCTTTATTTTCACTCTTAGTTTCTTAATTTTTGAATCTTTTCTATCAATTTATTTGGTATGTATTGACATCAACTTAATTTTTTCTTTTTCCCAATCATTCTACTTCTAGGAAAATTCTCTTACCTTATTCCATAACTCAATCACAAGGGTAACCACAGTAGGGCTTTTAGGAATCCTTAAGGTTGCATCTTGTTTTATAGGATGTGAAGTTTTGTTTTTAATCTAAAAAATGACTAATTGTGCTAGTTTCTCCAATCATGATCCTTGTTACTAAAAGGAATGCAACATTTTCTCTAACTCAGATTCTTGTTGATGGTTAAAATGACACAAACAACATTAAAACAAAATATTTCTATTTTATTTCTCCTGAAAAAGAAAGACTACATGTAGTGGCCTAACTCCCAAGGTCCTGGTAGTTGGTTCTCAACTGTCTGATGTCACTCAATTGGTTCATGCAACTGTAATATTCAAGGGGCCTGGGCTGGTAACAAAGGATTCAAGCTATGACTCTCTTTGTCAAAATAGTTCCTGTAAATCAAGGGGTTTAAAATAAAAGAAAAAGATAGATCCAAGGGGTAAATCAGTAAGTATGAATTAAATTTATCTACTATCCAGACATATACTTTTAATAATGAATGTTTTCTTAACCGATCACAAAAACCATAACATGACACAACCCACAGTATAACTGTACCATCATATACATCTTAGGTGCTTAATTCAATTCCTCTATTCGCCTATCACAAGTATTTCCAAGATCTCAAAACCACACACATTCATTCATTATTAAAACTATAGATCAACAGACTTTAATAACCTTAATTCAATGACAATTTAACAAGATAATCTTTATTCCTGGTTTCTTCTAATGAATTTCATCATATAAGAAACTATCATGCTTCAGCACAATCACTGGCATTCAAGTGGATTATAACTCATTAACCTTATCAAACACACAATTCAATGCCAAACTCCATATTTCGTAAACCTGCAATTCTATTAACTGTAAACAAGATCTTGGTACAATGTATCTCTGCAAAATGCTCTCTGAAAATTCTATCTCCTAACACTAGGTAAGCCAATCCAATTCTCAATTAGCCGACCCTTACAATGTAATACCCCACTGGTATTTATAGAATACAAAAAAGAAGTTCGAACTTTACTTCTATCTTAGGCTTTCCACCTTTTTAGGAACAATCAACTGTCTTGGAAACTCAGATCAATTTCGATCTTGAGTTCTTACATTACACATTCAGTTTGATCTAACAATAGAAGATAGAAAATAGGAGAAAAGAAGATCCCACATCCTTGAGACTGCTAGTGTTGCATGCATGCAACATGCAAGGAAGAAGATCATCATGCATCATGCAAGGAAGAAGAATATCATGCATGCAAGATTTTATGCATGTGATGCTGGATCCGCTATGAACTCATCATAACTGGTGAAGACTTGTTGTAGCATATCCATATCCGGCCCATCAATCCAGTTATCTTCAAATTTGATGTGATCCAACTCAACTGCAGCAAATTCTTTCATGCTTTTTACCTTGACCAACTCTCTTCCTGCAGCTTTTATCTCTTCCTTGACCTCTACAAGTCGATCTATCACTAAGTCTTCTCCATCATCCTGCATGAGTCCTTGGAATCTTTCATTCCATTTCTCTCTAACCTGACTTAACGGCATGCCATCTTTAGTCATTACATTCACATCTACTATTATAGCCATAACCGCTTCCAACTCTTCCAACTGCTCAGTTAAATTATTAACTGCTCCTGAATTTCATCCTTATGCTTGCTCAAGAAGCCAGTCCTAAACTTAAGGATACGAGAAGTCTTTTCTACAAAATCTTTATTATCATCTTTGAGTATAGATTCTTCTAAAAGAGTAGTTAGAGGCAATGTATTTATCTTCTCCAACTTTTCACTATACTCTTTGTACTCTTCTTCTAACTTCTCGGAGGCCTCAATATATTGATGCATCTCTTTTATTACTCCTTCCGCCTCCTTATAGGTTTCAAACCCCTTTTCCAAAACCTCACCTACCTCCCGGTTCACTTTGTCTATCCATTTGTCAACCATCTCCGCCTTACCTCTAACCTGCACCAAATCATCAACCTCCTTTTTGCTTAGCAAAACAGGAGTCTCAATTGCTGCAACCTTTTGTGACCTTGGAGAGGAGACACTCTTCAAAAATGAATGTAACTGATCTAACTGAGCCTTAAGCTCATCTTTCTTTTGTTTGTCCTTGATCATTCTGGATTTTGTCGTTGAAGCCACCACATCAATCAAATTCATTTGTTGATTTCTAGTGGGTCTTCCCAAGTTAACCGTACTCAATTGATAGTCTGTAAGCTGCATATCCCCTACCTCCTTTTCAATCATAGGCATGGCACATTCAACAACTATCTCCCCTTTATCTGTGAGTCTGGTAGAGTGCAAAACTTTAGCCCTCTTCTTAGGCCTTTCCTGTTCAATCTCCTTCATCATGTCCTCCCAATTAAGAGATTGAGGAGGTGTTCTAGCTCTTTTCTGTAGATCTAATTTCAACCAAGTAGGAGCACCAGGAGCCATCATCATGGAAGAGGAAGCAGCAACTGTAGAGGATGGCTGAATATCTACCTCAGGTTGAGAATCAACCTTTTCCTTTTCTTGTTGCTCCTGCAGTACATGCAACTGCACCAACTTCTCAGCCTCCTCTCTATCTCTTTGTTCCTGCATCTTCCTGTCTTCTTCTTCTTTTCTCAATCTTTCCTCTTCCATCTGATCCTTCTCTTTTTCTTTCTCTAAGGCCTCTCTTTCCAACCGTTCTGCCTCTAAAGCTTTAAGTTTTGCAGCTCTGGCCTCTTCTTCCTTTTGCTTCCTTTCAGTTTCTTCCTTTTCTATCCTTTCTACTTCCAAGGCAATGAGTTTCTCTGCCTTTTCCCTTTCTTTCTCAGCTAACTGTTTCTTTACCAGCTCTTCATCCTCTTTTTCTTTCCTTAGAGCTTCAGCCTCTTGTTCTTTCAGTCGAGTCTCCTCTGCAAGCTTCAATCTAGCAACAAGGGCTTCCTTTTCCCTTCGGTTTCTTGCTTTCTCCTCCTCGAGATCATGGATCTTCTGTATCAATTCCAGCTTGTCATTTTCAGCTTTGACCTTGATCTCATGCTCTCGTTGCCTCATTTGCTCCTCCATTGTATCAGCTGCTGTCCTTGTTTCAACTTCTTTTTCCTTCGATTGCTACTGTTGAAGTAGAGCATCAGATTGCAACTTTACCTCTATTTCCTTTTGTTTCTCCGCAGCAGCCCTTGCATCAGATTCTCTGGTAGCATCTTCAAACTGTTTCCATTGCTCCTCCTGTGTAAGAATCTGCTCAATAGTAGGATCTAGAGGCATGTTTTCTTGCAAGTCCTTCTCCGACAGAGTTTCATCTGAATTTGTCTCAATTTCTACCAACTCTTCCTCCACTTCTTTTCCTTTAGTAGCTTCAGCCATGGCATAAAGCACTCCTTGAACTTCTTTTCTTTTCTTTCTTGTGAGTGGGGCTTGTGTAGATGACTCACCCAATGTGGGCATAGGAACAGCAGATTCAATTGAAACATCTCCCTCGGGTGTCTCTTCTTCTTCATCAACCACCTCCAACTCTGTTGCTTCAACATCCAAAGGAAAGAATTCCAATGGTTCCTTGGAAGGTGCCTTTCTTTTAATCCTCTTATACCCTTTACCTTTCTTGAGGATTGGTCCTTGAGGAGCTTGAGTCCTCATCATCAACCATTGCACACTTCTATCCAAGACTGTTCTTCCCAATTTCTTAATGTCAATCGTTTCTTCTTCACTCCAGTCTATTGGATCTAAGTTTTTAGTGCCAATATTCAAAGCTTCATATGAGGGATCTAATACCACTCCATCATCCACCAAAGTGTCAGGAATATTATCTTTAATGCCCAGCTCTACCATAAGTGAGACTGGTAATCTCTCATAATTCTTCCTCCTTAAGTCAAATTCATCCTGCCTATCACACCAAAAATCCTCTAACAAATTAAAGTGTCTAGTAAATACTGAAGGTAATAAAGTATACATCTTCTTTTTTGGATCAAAATACTTACGAGCTGTATACAATCCCAATTTCAATTGTATCAACTCATTACAAACCACCTTAGCCACCTTCAAGTGTTGACAACCATATTCCCCCAGTGTCATAGGAAACTTATGGCATCCTGTCTTGTGCTTCATCCCAAATCTAGCATTAACTCCGATGGCTTGATATACAAATTCCATAAGCACTATTCTATTGCTGCAGCATCTTGGAAGTAAATGAGGATGACCTTCAAACCCAAACAATCTGAAGTATGTAAATTTGGGGTATTGGATGTACCAACTTCCCCATTCAGAAATGAAAGTCATAGCTTCCTGACTTAACCTGTATCCTGCATCTCCACTCAACTGGTTGATAAGCACATATAAAAATGCATCATTGACTCTTCTGAAGTGAGTCTCAGCAACCTGAAGGGATAATTGATCATAGTGTTCCCATACCTTCTTTTGTCCATCCAAAACTCCCATTATACCTACCTTGTTTAATCCTGGGAAAATCCTCAATCTTGCTGCAGCATAGACCACATATGAAGTCATGAAGAAAGATTTGGTCTGTCTGACCCTTGTGAGCTGATCATGTATGGCATCAGAAACAATCATGGACCAATCAAATTGATAATCACCCTAAAAAATCACTTGAATAAAATGAAACATCCATTCCTTGAAATGGAAGGCATCCCTCTTCCCAAACACTCTGGGCAACATCAATATTAAATCAGATATCTCCTTTTTGAAGTCTGCCCTCTTTGGCTAATCTGCCAGTTTGCTCAAAGACTTCTTCTCGGTACTTAACCATCTTTTGTTTAAATGAGACTTATTGGAGTCTTTATGCTTACTGTATTTCTCCAATGCCTCAGCCTCAGTTAACTGCACTAAATTCTTGGGATCAAGAACATTGAATATGTTTTGGAACATCTGCGGAGTAAGATCTATAATTACATTATTCTGTGAATCCATGCATAATCTTGTAGCTAGATTATAAGTACTGGCCACTGTATATATCAACTCCGGACACTGAACTGACAAAGGAAACACAGTGATATGTGCAAGACTGGAGGCAACAATCCTTTGAGTTCTCCCTGTCAAGTTTTCCCTTTCTGCAAAGGTCTCTTCATGTAATTCTTCGAAACTATACTGGCCCAGATTGGTATCTGTGATATCTGACCAGTTTGATTCCACCTTGCTCGCCTTCACCACCGGATTCCTATGATCATACCTTAATGTATAAGGTAACTATTCTGGCTTCACCTTCTTGATCTTTGGTGCAGGCTTTGATGTTCCAGCCGGTTGATTCCTTCGAGCAGCCTCTCCTGACGTTCCTGACATCTCTCAAATCTCCTGCAAGCAAACCTCTAATTAGACCCCTTCCAATAAATCATTATAAAACCTGTTTTAAAAACATACCTGTTACATATGTATCGGAGTCGGAGTCGGACAGAAACACAAAATAATCATTTTTACAAGACTGGCGGACTCGGAGCAAAAACCAATATAGGAATTCAGCTAGTAACAAACAAACTCGGAGTCAGAGTCGGGGAAGTTATCGGAACCGGGATCGGAATGAAAAAGGGATTTGGTTTTCTTCAAATTCCTCTCATTTCATATTCTATTTCCATTCCGCCTCCGCCTCCGATTTGTTTATCGTTACTTCGACAAAAGACTTTCCACAATATGCGGAGCTGGACACAGGATGAAAACGGAACTTATAACCTTTACAAACAAAATTCTTAAGTTTAAGATCAGTTCCGATCCCGCCTCCGCTAATTATCGCATACTTCAATAAAACCTTTTTAGAACTCGAAATCGAAAATGACATAAAAATGGAATTCACATCTTTGGTAAAAACAAACTCTTATGCCAATACTCATTCCAATCCCGCCTCCGCCTATGCTAATCATAACATCATCAAATTTATTCCTTTTCATCATAACTTCATGATTAAACCTAGGTCGCCATAACATAGCAAAGGAGCTTAAAAACTCTACCCTCATATGACTGTGGGGGAACAATTGTATTTTAGAGCCATTTATTTAAAACTTATTGTAGAGACTGACGAAACCCTAATCTAACAAACTTAATAAAACTAGGGCACGGGTTTTAAAACCCTGCCATTCTACCAAACAACGAAACCCTAAATTAAACAATAAATCTAATCTACCTCAACTCACTGTAAAAATATCTAATCTACCTCACTGTAAATTATTAATCTAACTTACACCACAATAAAAACCTTTAATCTAATCTAAATCTACTGCAAATCGAAAAAGACACGACGCGATCATGATTAAGTTGTGAAAACGACAATGCCCAAAAATAGAAAGAAACGACACAACAAAATAAAACAACAAAGATAAAAATAAAACTAAAACAAACCAAAACAAGAACCTGCTCATTCAATCACATCGTTGATCATAAAATTGCTTAAAACACAATGATTGAACACGCGAACAGATACAAAGCAAAACACAACGAACACAACCGCAAATAAAACAACGAACAACAAAGATAAAAGACCTACCTCAAACGCAAACAAAGCCACGCTGACTTTCTAAATCAATTCACACACAATCCCTTCTCTATCTCGATCAATTTGCTCAAACGAACTCTGCTATTGCTCTTCGCGCTCTCAGACTTGTAATAATAACAATAATAATCGACTTTAACCCTTAATAAAGAAAAATATGTGAATTTCTACCTACATCGGCAACCACCATTAATGCATTAAAACACAGTAAAGGCGGAGTCGAACTGTAAGAGAACAAACACTGGTCTATAGTGCAACTTCTGTCAAAAAGTCAACGACAAAAATTGGCGGGGTCGGAACCAAAATGGAAACAGGATCTTAAAATCATAAACTTTCCAAACCTTATTCCCATTCCGACTCCGCGTCCGACAACTAAACACAAAACAAAAACAAAAACAAAAAGTTAAGTAAAAGACCAACCTAATAAAACAAAACACAAAAACCGAGACAAACAAACATTAAAAAGGGGGCGGAGTCGGGATCGAAATTGAATTTGATTTTGCAAATTTTGAATAGAACCATCCCAATTCCCACTCCTGCTCCGCTTCCGCTAAAGAGCAAAAACAAAGGCAAAGAAAAGACCGTCGGGATCAGAACCAAAAATACACCTCAAAAGACCTTTCAAAACCCGATTCAGCTCCGGTTCCGCTTTCGACAAAGAAAACAAAGAAAAACAAAGTATTTGGCAAAACTATACTCCAAATTTTGTTCCAAAAACAACTAAGTACAAAAACACAAAGGGGGACCCATTTTGACCAAGACAAAAGATGGGGTGGTTATGCAAGGCATAACAATTCTACTATCTAATCCTTCCTCCCTTTGATAGTATCCCTTAAGTTGTTCTTCTAATTCTTTGATTCTTTGAAAGGCTTCCTATAATTATTTTCTCTCATTCTTCCCTTTAATAATAATTCCTTTTTCCAGAAAACCTCCTCCTCAACCTCATAAAATGGAACAAACCCTTCTTCAAAAATAGGAATATACTTTGAGGTATGTTCTTCTTTATGGCCATAAACAAGTTCTCTGAATCAAATTTTATATTGCTGCTCAAATATAGAGGTTGTAATGTTTTGGGTTTCTTGTCACCACTAGACACCTTTTCTTCTTTATAATCTATCTCAGTTTCAACCACAACATTTCTTTCCTTTTGATTTTTAGCCTTCCCCTTTGTAAGGTATTTCCTTCTAAGGTGGTGTGATTGCATTCTTGGTTGTGTTGGCCTCTTTTTCTTCTTTTGGGTGTAGAAGTAGAGGCTACACTTTTATTTTTACTGGGCTCAGAAGGCCTCTTAGTGGATGTTGGGGTTTTTTGTTCCTCTTATGCTACAAGTTGTTCCTAAAATATGCAGGATGTGTTTCCTATACTTCTTTCTCTACATGCCCTTGATGCTATAGGTAGGTGAGGTGATAGGTGAAACAAAGGGTATATTTCCATCTTCCACAGTTGTAAAGGCTCATTCATTTCCTGTTCTTTCTTCAATTTGTCTTCATCTAGCCTTTTTAAAAAATCATTTATATTGTTGTAGGCCAAAAATTCTTCACAAGATACATTGGGAAATTGGGTTCTAAGAATTTGCTTAATTAATAAGGTGACCAAGCAAAAATATGACAATGCAGATTGGTTTCTTTTCCTCTTATATTCAACACATTCTTTTCAATAAATTGTGTAAAAATTTAGGCACATTCACAAGCCTTTGATGGCATAGGTGTCTAAGGAGTTTAAAATGCACAATATATAAGTGGGATTTCCTGCCATTATAGGTTAAATATTTGACTATGTAGAAAGCGACAAAATCCCATATATGAAGAAAGTATTTTAGCACCTTGAGTTGAAGAGTCTAAATTTTTCCTTGGCATTGTAAAGTTAGTCCTTGCTGTAATTGCATTTTCCTTGCCTGGGAATTCTTCTCTTGTTCTTGGAAATCCCAAAACCTCTGTTATTGTTGCCTTTGAAGCATCTATTCTTAGTCCTCTGACCATAGCTTCATCATTCTACAAAGTGCTTGCAAATTGTTGAGTCATAATTTCATTAAATTTAGTTAAGCGAAAAAATAATCCAACCACCCAACTTGTTGAAAAATTGGAAGACATTGTTGATCTTCTAGTATTAAATTATGTGTAGTTGGTTCTCTTCTAATGATATCTCCTCCCATGTTTGCAATCTATACAACCTCTGCCAACTTCTACTACTGCTCGTCGTTTCTCTAAATACTCGACTCCTTGGATGTTACCTTATCTATGTTTCTTTTATGTTTTGAACTTCTTATGGCCTTTTATTTGTGTCTAATGAAGGGAAATAAATGGAATTGAGAATTGTATGTAGTTCTTTGAAGCTCGTTTCAAATAAATTTTTTGGGGATGAAAATTAAACCTTTTTCTCCCTTAACTTAGTTATGCTATTTATCCTCAAATAACAAGTACAAAAAGGATAGGAAGGATAAATTTCAAATCATTTGAGATATATGATTAATCAAATATAATTATGTGCATGAATTTGAAAGAAAATGAAAATTAGCAGTACTAAATGTCAATTATAGCTAAGAACAATAAAAGTACTTATAATAGTGGAGTGATGGAAAGGTGGCATGTACAAGTGGAATTGAACACTATTATGCAACTATGAGAAAAATATTTAAAACGGTGGTAATTAAATATGAAGTACTATGAGCATATACATGCTAGAAAAATTAACTCAATGTGATTATGGCATATGTTTGAGAAGTGTGATAGTTGGAAAGGAAAGTTATGGGAAGTATAGATTTATGAATGATGGAATGTGATGTTGCATGAGATGCATGGTTAAGTGAATTTTTTGCATGTCATTATGAGAGAGATGATATGAAATCGTAATTGGTAGTGGCTATGGGTATGATGGGAGTGAACTGGATGTAAGTTCTACATGTAGCTAAAAAATAGGTCATATTCTATTGATGTGCCTCAGGGCTATTTCTACAAGTGTATGAACTTTTGTTGTATGTCCAAAACTAATTTTTGGCAATGATAATATATGTGTGTGCATGTGATATTTTAGTGTTAGGAATTATACCTAATGAGCATCAGTGGCAAGCTGGTTGGCTCTTCTACTATCACTTGGTGTCATCCTTTTCTACATGTTTGACATGTAATTCTTAATTGAATTGATGTTGCAAATTAGATAAGAACTCTTCCTTTTATAATGGATTCTTATAAAGCTTGAATATGTGGCCATTGACCAATAGTAATGATATGATTGGATCCATATTAGTTGCTAAATCGATCCATTTTGGAAAAAAATACTAAATATCATATGGGCCAAGCCACCTTATTTGTAGTTTTCCTTTGTGATCTTTTTACCTAGAATCATATAGCAATGCCCAATCACCTGTAGTGAATTCCTTAGTTTTAATGGACTGGGCATGCCATCTTATCCTTTGTTTTTGCATAATTTTGTATGGTGAATGGCTTCCATCCTAATTTACTCTAAAACATTTAGATTTTGTAATCTTTCCTTTTGAGCTTCAAATATATCCATACCAAGTTATATTGTTGTGCAGAGTGTTTTTTATTCAAACTCAATTATAAGGACATCTTTCTTCCCATACACAAATTCATACGGTGTAAACCCTATTGTAATCTTCCAAGTTGTTTTGTATGGCCATATTGCTTCAAGGAGTCTTGTTGCCCAATCTTTTCTATGTAGTTGAATTGTCTTAGTAAGAATACCTTTTAGTTATTTGTTTGTAACTTTTTCTTGTATATTAGCCTATGGATGGTTGGGTGTGGATTTCTGATACCTAATCTCATACTCCTTGACTAATTTTTTAATCAAATCCTAAGTGATTTGAGGTCCTTGGTATGTGATTATCTCTCTGGGAACACCATACCTCATGAAGATGTCTTCATAAAGGAATTTGGTGACATTACCATCCCTTGAAAATTGTAGTGCTTTCACCTCCACCCACTTTGTGAGATAATCTATGCAGACTAGAATGCAATCCTTGTTGTTAGATGTTGGAGCTATTGGACCAATGAAATCCAATTCTCACTTTTAAAATGGAGAAATTACCAATTGTGGTTGGAGAGGCATTTCATCACTTCGATTAGGTCTTCCCATCCTTTAGCATTTTCACACCTCCTTATATATTCAATTCCATATTTGTGAAGTATAGGCTAGTAATAACCAATGTTTAAGATTTAGAGTTGTCCTTTTAGCTACAAATTTCCCTCCACAAGGCTCATCATGATAACTCTTAAGGATATCATAGAGTTCATCCTCTCCGATGCATCTTCACATTATGTTATCATGACCTATATAAATGAAATAACCAACTACCCATGAATAAAGGAAATTGTATTCCACCAAATGACACCTTTCTTTGGGTGAGAGATGTGGTGGTGTCCTCCCTACAACCAAATAATTAGCTATATCTACATACCAAGGTTTTTGCACTGAGAGTGAAAACAAATATTCATTTGGAAGAGTCATCCACTATGTCTTTTGTTGAATTTATTTGCAACCTTGAGAGGAAATCAATTACTAAATTTACTTTCCCTAGTTTATCTATAATGTTATATCAAATTATTTTATTAACAATAACCATCTAGAATTTTTTTCTCTAACTACTAGTTTGTTCATCAAATAACTTTTCTACCTACATCTACTCTAAACATATAAAATATTTAGTTTCCAGCAAAATTTTCAAATCTTACTTTCAAGATGTTAGCATGTCATCCTAGATGCCAATACATCAGGAAGATGCCAACAAAAAACCATCCCTTCAATGAATGCACAAAACCCTAAGGCCAGTGTGTGGCCTATGACACCAACATGCACTTGGGACACTTGTGCTACCCTAATTTTTCCTACTCAAATTAAATGTTTGAAATAAATATAAAGTAATTCTTTTTGTCCTATCTCATCCAGGTGCTCCCTCCTCTCCATGTCGGTGCGAAGCTCCTCAATGCACGATGGTCTCAACTCCCATTGGTGAGGAATTTTTGCTTCAGATCTATAGAAATATGAGCAAAAATCATCATTGTGAATAGTGAAAATTACCCTTTTGGGGCCCACCTAGTGAGTATATAGTCAAATGTTCGCCCATTATTGAATTTTTTTGTGGCAATTCAGATTTGAATACCTCCCATTTTTTACCCTCTTGGCTGGGGAAAGAAATAAGGGGGAATATATTCACATATTTATCAATTATTTCTCTTTTGGCTCACTAAAATCTTCTTAAGCATTCTCACCAAAGTAGCTTCTATTTTGGGAATTGACAATTTTTTTGATTTTGTAACCATATTTTCACGTCAAATGCTATAGATTTTTGTCGAGCACTAGGGACATCATTCATGTCAACCTCTATGAATTTTACAATATCTTTTTTTAGGGTAATTAATGCACTTCTAATTAATATTCTACATCTTTCTAACTACTTTAATGCAACTAATCCCTCTAAGTGATCAACCCATTAAAGTGGGGGAAAAATGTAGTGTTTTTTATTATAGGTAAAATAGGTTTTGAAGGGACCCCAAAAACCTTTACAAAATGAAATACTACTTCAACAAATAATCAAAAACAGAGGAAGCAACCAAAAAGAAGCCAAAAACTAGCAAAACAATAGCCAAAAAGAGGCACAAAAAACAACATGCAACTATAGATTCTTTAAGATGTTAGCCGCTTCCAAATCATTATTGATGATCTTTTGATGCACATTCATAACTTCAACATGAATTCCATCATTGGCATTCATCTTAGTTTTATTTCATGTTCTAGTAGAAGGACCCATCTCACATGCCACTTTTTGCTAGACTCTAGGAAGATCACCAACTCCAAACATAACATCTTTCACAACAGAGTTGTCCCCCAACCACTTCCTGGCATTCTTATTCAAAAGACACAAACCTTCAACTTCATTACACATAGCATGCTTTCTCACTTCAAGAACCTTCTCCAACTTTTGATAAACATTATTCATTTCTCTTCGAGAGCAACAATTCTTGGCTCACCATCTCATCAAAAATCATTTTCAGAGTCTCAAGAAGCTGACTAAACTCAGTTTGGATCTTGTTAACCTAAGCTTGAACATTAGGAACCATTGAGGTAGAAGGCTCATCATAATTTTTAACCATCACTCTAACCGTGACATTGGTAAAATTCATTTCGTGGAAGACCCACTTAAAGAGCTTAAATAGGGTTAAGGAACCCTCTTTCACCATGCCAAGGAAATGAGACAAATATTTCCTCTTGAAATTGAAACCATCCTTGTCAACCACCCACTCCTCTTGAGAGTCTCTGCTAATATTGTCTTTATCAAGGGCCTCCTCTCCTTTCTAACCAGGAACAAACACATTATAAATGGTCGCCTTGGGGTCATGACCACCAAAACCACCTTTAACCAGATCCTACTCAATCCTTTGAACCTCAGTAACCTACAAATTCCCAGCAATAGGTGACAAATCACTCTCATGATCTTTCCCCTCTTTCCTCTTAGAATTCTTCAGAAAATTCCCCTTCTTTGGCCCCTCCTTCCTCTTCAAATCGGTAACGGGGGGAACCTCTAGCTCGTCCCTTGAACCAATGTCCTTATTTTCTTTACCCAGAATGACACCCTTCATGTTCTTACCTCTCGTCGCCTTCACAAATTTAATATTCTAAATATCATAGGTATGGTTCTCCTCCTCCTCATTGTTCGTATCATACTCATCAACCCTAGAGGTTTTGGGGGGATTCACCTTCTTTCTTCTCTTGCCCTTAAAGGTGGCCGAAGATTCCAAATAGACTTCCATGGAAGCCTTCAAACAAAGGATATAATCATCATCCTCAAATATTGTATTATACTTAGAATCTTTCTTCTTCTTCCCACCTTTTGAGATTTTGGGTTGATCAGGGATGATTAAAGACTTAAAAATCTCATAAATTAAGAGGATTAAACCCTGATGAAGAACAGGGTTCTTAGGATTGTGCTTATGATCTCTGATACCATGCTCCAAAGACACAAACAAATAAAAGGGAGAAGACACCTTCTTTCTATGCCTAAAATGATTAAGTAAGACAAAGTGATACCCAAATAGAAAAGAGAAACAACCATCGAGGGTGAAATACCTCATAATTTTGTGTGCAACATCTCCCCATATAGCCTTAATAGAGGAGCGATAATATCCCCCACATTTAGCCCGCTCTAACTTCCACCTCTCATCATACTTGAAGAATATTTCCAAGGCTACACTAGACTCATTTTTATCTCTATAAACTTTTATACCATTAGTGGAAAAACCAGTAATCTCTGCAATAGGATCCTCGATAATGTTGAACTCCTTGCCACTAATCTTCAAAAATCTATTCTACCAGCCTTTGAGGAACCCCTGAGAAGTCTTAAGATCATTACCATGTAGTTTCTCCATATAGGGAGTCACTCCCCCTGCCTCCAAAAAATCCCAAACCTTCTTGTTGCTTTTAATAATATCATGAGAGATAGGCTCAACACGGTTTTGTTCACCCCCCATTGTTGCAACAGACAAGCACCACAATAGAATGAAACACTTGCATAGAATACAAAGAAACCTTGAGAAGGCCTTTGCTTTCCAATTACCCACAATCCATTTGGAAAAGACAAGGTGATAAAAGGAAATAATGAACCTTGAATGTCTAGTATTTCGTGCCTCAGTCCCATCAATAAACCATATACCGTTGCCTCTGGAAACATTACACCTTGATAGGAAATACCACCAAAAAAAATACATGTAATAAATCACCATAATAAAAGGAACCCCCACCTGATCCCCTTTGTGAATCATGATGAATAATTAAATAATATTTGATGGGGAGGGGATTGTGTTATTCCCATACTATATAATCATTCACACCATAATTAGCAAAAAAATCAGCTAAACTATTTCCCTCTATAGACATGGGAAATAAAACATTGATCAAAAGAACCCAAGATGTCTAAGGCATCAAGGATAAGAGATTCTACCATCCATGAGGGGGGGAGAGACCTTATTTAGGTTATTGATTATATTAAGGGAATCACCCTCAATCCAAACCTTCTTATAACCTTTACTCTGAGCCAACTTCAGACTATAATAGGCTACAAAAGCTTCCACAAAATGGTTTGTTTGGGTTCCCAAAGGGAGCACCACCATGAAAAAAAACCTACAATCAAAATCTCTCAACACTCCCCCACAACCAACAAGCCTAGATTACCTTTAGCAGCTCCATCAAAGTTAACTTTCACCCAGCCAATAGGAAGAGCCTTCCACACAACATCAATTCTAGAAGCCTTGCCTTTGGTCAAAGGCAAGGAAACTTCTCAGGGTAGCTTCCAATTCCGAACATCTACGTCCCCCTGAGAAACCAAAAGCTTAGGACCAACTTGAAAATAAATATTCATCAAGAAATTCTCTTTAATCACAACACAAATCTTATGAGCCAGCCTAAAAGGAGGCAGAGCAGAATCCCTAAAAATCTTCTTGTTTCTTTCCAACCAAATTCCCCATGCAAGATGAGGTAGAATGAGAGACCAAAGGAAGACCAAAACAATATTCAAAGGAGGAGCCTTCCATTGAGTCTATAAGTCACAAATAGAAGACAGGAAAACCCAACTCAAATCCCAAAGGGAAAGCACATAAGCCTAGACATCATGCACATACCTGCAACTAATCAAAAGGTGACCAAAATCCTCCACATCCTTTTCAAATAAAAAAAATCAGTTAGGAAACATGAAGCCTCTTCTCACAAGATTGTCAATCGTTAGCACCTTATTTTGGAAAATAACCAAAAAAAAATTCACTTTTGGAATTAGCATAGGGATCCAAAGAGAAGCCCAGAAAGAGGCAAGACCAATGAAGGAAACTTGCATGGAAAGGTTGAAGAGACAGAGAATTTACCATCAGAAGAAAACATCCACACAACCTTATCCAATAGGGAAAAAGAAGGAATATGAACAAAGGACAAGGCTTTGGAAAGAATCTCCAAACCAGGATTGAGATCATGTATCCTTTTCCATAAACCATCACTAATATAATCAACAACAAATCTACTAAAATATCGAACACGAAGATCCATCCAAGGAAGAGCCCAAGGATCATCTTTTAGTGGTCCACTCCCAAATGACCAATCATCCCAAAATAGAATCTTTCTCCCATTCCCCAATTGCCACCTCAAACCCTTAGAAATAATATGTTTTGAATTCACCATAAATTTCTAGAGGATTGACCTAGAAGGAGGAGTAAATCCAAAAGAAAGGAGGTCCCTGATATGATCCACTCCCCTAAGATATTTACTTGAAAAAATACTGGCCCATTCGATGTTACTAGAGATGAGATTCCATAATTGCTTGGCAAGTAAGGCCATATTAAATTCTCTAATTTTTTGAATGCCAAGACCACCAACCTTCTTAGGTCTACACACATCATCCCACCAAACTAGATATAACCTTTTTCTCTCTTCTACCCCTAACCAGAGAAAATTATTATGAATACTTTCAATTTTATCCACAAATCTCCTAGGCATTTGAAAGAGACTGGGGGCATAGACAAGGAGATTTTGAAAGGTAGACTTGATCAATTGAATCTTCCCAACTTGGCTCAACAGAGCACCCTTCAAACCAACTAACTTGGAGTTGAACTTATCAACCAACTCATGCCAAAAGGATTCAAGAATAGAGTTAGAGCACAAAGAGAGGCCTAAATAAGAAGAAGACAATTCCCCAATTTGACACTAAAGAATCTAGGCTATTCTTTGTTGTCGATGCTCAAGAGTGTTAAGGAAAAAAATAGTGCTCTTAGGGAGGCTAACCTTTTTCCCATAAGCCTTTTCATACATCTGCAGAATGAGTTTAACAATATTAGTTTCATTAATAAAGGATTCCCCAAGCATCAAAGTATCATCCACAAACTACTGATGAGAACAAATCAAATTTTGAGAAGAAGGAGAAAGCCCCACCATCTAACCAGAACTAACAAAAATTTGAATTAATCTACCAAAAGATTCATCCATGATAATAAAGAGAAAGGGAGAAATGGGGTCTCCCTATCTCAAACCCCTAGAACAACCAAAAAGAGTAGAGGGAGAACCATTTACAAGGACATAAAATTTGGGAGTAGAAATCAACCGAGAGACCAACAACACCGACTTTTCCCTAAAACCAAAAGCCTTCAAAATCTTAAGCGAGAGACCCCAATCAACACAATCATAAGCTTTGAGAAGATCCAACTTCAAAAGAAATCCAACCTTTTTATTAACAGATAAAGAGTGGATACTCTAATGGCCAGTAAGAACCAAATCAAGGATCTGCCTTCCAAGAACAAAACCATTTTTCTGAATCAAAATGATTTTAGGAAGAAGCTTTTGCAATCTAATCGCCAACACTTTAGAAATGATATTGTAAACAAATTTACACAAACTAATAGGGTGAAACTCATCAAAGGAGAGGGCCCTCAACTTCTTGGGAATAAGAACAATAAAAGAAGCATTTAGTCCCTTTAGAAGATTACAACTACCAAAAAATTATTTTGTTGCATCCCCAACATCTTTAGCCACAATATCCTAGAAGGACTGGAAGAAAAACATAGGGAAACCCTCAGGCCAAGGTACTTTATTACCTTCAAACAAAAAACACACACTCCTAATCTCATCATCCATGGGAATACACACTAACTGATGATTGAGATCATCTAAAATGATATTGGGAATATCCTAGAGTAGATCATCTTGACAAGCGGAATCAAGGCCACCATCAACAAACAAGAGCTCAGAGAAAAAGGAAGTCGCCTGCAAAATGTCCACATCCTTTTCCAACACCTGATTGTTAAACCTAATAGAATTAATGCGGTTAGAGGCTCAATGTTTCAAAGTAGAAAGATGAAAAAACTTGGTATTCCTATCCCCACTCTTTAACCACAAAATTTTGGACCTTTGCTTCTAAAATTCCTCCTCCTTGGCCATAATATTGTGCATACTTGACAGGAGATCATTCTCTCACTGAACAAGATCACCATCATAGCCAGACAGTTGAATAGATTGTTAAACCGTAAGAAGCTCCTCCTTAATAACATCCTTCTTTAAAAAAAATGACCAAAAGATGATTTTTTCCATGCATCCTAGGTCAATTTCACACTTACGTATGGCACCTGATGCATTTATGAAAAAATCCATAATTAGAATTTCTTGATTTTGACTTCATGGATAGCAATGATGAAGCATTCGTAGCTTGTGGTTTGAATTTTAGAGGAAATTGGTCAGAATACAATGTGATAGGAAGACATCTTTGTGGCATGCAAACATGTTGCTAACATCTAAGATTCAAATGGAAATATTCCATATAGAACATTTGTGATGCATGTCCCAATGCCTAAACATGATCGTAACGATTATTTTAGCCCAGTCTATGAACAAAACTCTCTTCTCTCTCTCTCTCATTTTTTTGCAAGTTCTAGCAAAATTTTGGATTGGGAGCTTGCTACTTCTCAATATTATCATTTTTTTTTTAAATTCTCTCATACCAGTGAGGAATTCTCTTGCACACGATCTTGTCTCGTCTATTGTCTCAAGAGAGGGGTCACACCTACTAGCATTTATCTCTTTCTTGTCTTTTGTTGATCTCATCTATTATCGTACTTAATTTGATCTTGTCTAACATATTTTACATTATAATAGTGGTTCTCCTCCACAACGGGGTTTGTTTCTATCACACGTCTACTTATTTTATTTTATGCATTCTAATCTTGTTTGGCTATTCGTGGAGGTGGAAATACCAAAGCGAGGTTTGATTGAGGCAAAACCTTATACAACCCCAAAATTATCCTTGTCTCCATGTGTGTAGGTGCTCAATGGGTTAAAATAGGAAAAGGCCTCATTCTGGTAGTTCCTAGGCTTGATTTGTATAGAAGACACCACGAGTATGTAAAATTCCTTGCGGTGCGTTGGCGTTTAAGGCTGAGGTTTTTCACGTCTGGTATTATATTCTACGTATTCTATACTTCCCTTTCCTACAACCTAATTTTTTTTATCATTTTACACATACAAGTTATTTAATATTTTTAGTTATATATTCAATATTGTTAAACTTAGCTTAGATTTTAGTTTTAAAGCATTTCTATTTCTAGTTCACTTAAGTCAGGTCATTTGAGGTAGTTTTAGAGATAAATCTTCTCATTGAAATACCATCATCTTGAGGGTAGAAAATTCCCTCCTCTACACAATCTTTCAAGAAATGGTGGGTCCTTATTTGTGATGTCTTGGTGTGACCTTCCTTGTTCAGGTTGATGTACTAAATTTTTAGTGGTTTCTTTTATCGGTTCCTCATCTGTAAGTTATGTGATACGAGGGGAAGATGGTCCAAAAATAATTCTTCTTGAATGTAGGTGGATATCAGTGACCTTAATCCAATAAGTTAGGTATTGGATGGATTCATTAGTGTAAGCCTATTGAACAAGCTTATTATTAGGGTTTTGTGTAGGTTGAATAAACAATTGAGGTGCTCTTGGTTATATTGGGGCTAATATGGTTAGGTTTGGAATTATGGCTAGTTATTTTTATTGTTGTGGTTGTGGGTAGCTGACATTTTGGTTCTACCATTGCTAGTTCCCACACCATTGTGATGACCAATGGTTTTGAGGAGACAACCATTATGGATTATAGTTTGGGGCTTGGTATGGTCTTTGTGGCCACATCCCCTATTATGGAGTCTAACGAGATGATTGGGATATTGACCATAGTTGATTTTGTATGTTATTCTAGGGTTGATTATTACAATTAGAGAAGTTGGTATTGACCCCAAAAAATGACATATTATAAGATAAGGTATCTTAAGGTATACCTTGTCTTTATTGTCATGGCTTGCATTGAGAAATATAAAACATTTTCCCTTCCTCATCCTCCAAGGTACAAAATTCAAGTTTCCCTTACTTCTCCTAAAAAATGCCAGTGATCTTTGTACTTTGATAGTTGATCCTTTTTTAGCAACAATGTGGACAATATTTAGTGAGAGAACCCTTCACATCCTCTTATTTATTTTTAATATGCAGAGTATCTAGGTGGGTAGCTAGATGAATTATTATATCTTCCTTCATGTTGGACAAAAGGTTGCTTAACTCCACCTTGGAAACACCTATGGCTACTTTGGTGTAAGAGAAATTTCTAGTACCTCTGGTCTTATTCATAGATGACCTTGAATAATTTCTACACACGTGGAAAATTTCATCAAAAGCAAATTAAGAAATATCCCTACTCTTATGAGGTTTAAGGCATCCATAGAATCTTCATTTACTCCTTGCAAAAATACTAGCTTTAGTGATCCTAGAGAGAGCATATTGTGGTGTGACTTCTTTAGGTAGAATTGGAACCTTTCTACATAGTCTTCAAGTGGTTCTTCTTCCTTTTCTGACATCTTGAAGATGCCATATCTCTTCATGTATTCTCCTTGATAATAATCCTAGTATTTTTGTAAGAAAATCTCTTTCATAGTTCTCGATTCGGCATTGCATTTCTTTCTAGCCCCATGAGCCACCACAAAGTAGCATCTTTTAATATGGATGGGAAGAGTTTTAACCTATGAGCATCTATGGTGTAATCATAAATTATGCATAGAACAATGTGTCTGGATCTTTTGTAATTAATCCATAGAAATTGGGCAAGGCTGATGAGGGAATATATTCTTGAGAGTAGCCACTCGTTCTTGATTTGTGATTAGGAACTCGAATATAATAGGCTCTGCTGGATTGTCTACCACTTCTTCTTTGATAATTTCAAGATGTCTTATAGGACTTATCCCTAGGTTTGGAGTAGGTACTAGTGTGAGGAATATTTCAATATTGTTGATTCCCTTATTTTTTTCTTTACTTTCACCAGTATTTGTAAATTCTTCCTGGTTCGAGGGGAGAAATTTTCCCAAAGCACCTCTCTATCTTCACCTACAATAATATCTTGAAATTTTAGTAGCTTCTCTTGCACACTATTAGTGAGTAGTTCAAGGTCGATTTATAAATGTCTAGTGATCCTAATTTTCTATAATTGAAAACTTCATAATTTATGGAATCAATATAAATGGATTAAAACATAATTAGGAATTATGAACTTAGCACCATCCTTGACAATGAGGCCAAAAATGTAAAACTTCCCCTATGTCCAATCAATTTATTTAGATAGCATACGTACAACTTAATAGACCTACAAATCCTAAATTAAGCAATTCACTGCCTTAGAGGTGCTTCATTTAAATTGTCAACAAGGAATCATAATCTTGAGATGATGCTAGGACTATATGTGCAGATGAGAATCCTAATCAATCAAGTACAAAAAATGAAGAAAATAAATTCCAATCAAAGATGACTTAACATAATCAAATCATAGGTAGAAAATAGATTAAGAAAATACTAATTGTTGTAAGCAACTGCAATTACTTCTATGGGTGACTATTCCTTCACGGACTATAACTAATGACTCTCTATTTTGCAACATGGTTAAGAACAATTAATTTCCTAATATCATTCAACATAATGTGAATAAAAATTTACAATTAAAAAATCATAATTTAGAATTAACTAATAATCTAGACTAACATAGATTCTGCAGTACCTCAAGTGGCCCTTGAATGAGCTACTACAATTCACAATGTCTTCCTTCAAATCCTAACTCAAAGATTCATGAAAATTGAAGCATCTTTCTTTATTATAATTTTAGCATACACAAAAATTAAGAACAAACTATACGATAAAAAGATTAGATTCAATCTATTTCATACAAAAATATAGCTACCCGATTTCTCACGATATCATCTATATATATAGGATCAGTGAGAGTGCTCTTATTACAAAACTAAAAAAAAATACAAGCAACTGTCAACTCTTCCAAAAACATAGGAATAGAACTAGGTCTTAATAGAAAAATAAAAGCAAGTGGAAGTAAGAGTGTAAGAGTCTGATAAGGACTCTACATCAATCAAGAAGATTGTTATAACAAAAAGTGTGCCTAATAGGAAAAACTTTATTGTAAGCCACTATCCACTGTTAGAAGAAGCCTCTTCTTTCTTCCACATTTTTGTTAATAACTAGAAGTGAAAAGGATTGATCCATGAATATTTCGTGTTCATATCCTCAGACCACTACCCGCATTAACTTCAAGGAAAAATGCACATGTTATTGTTGATCACCTCCTCTCCCTATGGTAGATTGACATCCTTATGTTGTGGGTTGATAGGTCCTTCACTATAGGGGTTAGTCTTATTCCAAACGAAATTTTCATTATTTAAAAACTATAATTAATCATAAAAATTTGCTTAATTCCATAGACATCCAAAGATCACACAATCATTCATCAACATAGTATATCATCTTCAATTCTTTTAAATAGTTAAAATACATGAAAAGGTTTGGAAATATCTTTGAAACTTAGTAGAAGCAAGATAAAAAGCATGAAACTAAAGCAAGGAAACTAGACATTTCTAGGGCTCACCAACATCAATACCCAAATCATCTCTTAAGTGATATCAAGGAATCCAAGTTTTGTAATGATTTAATACATATTCTTAAATTTGACAAATTATACTCCTATACTCTATCAAATCTAAAATTTTGCAAAATATTTGATAGTATATGTATGAGCAAAAGAAAGGCAATGCTAAATTCAATACCTACTTCATTATGATATTCAAAATTTCAAACAACAATACTCAGACAATAATGCCTAAGATTTTCAATTCTAAAGCAACCATACTTTTTCTTCTCAATAAAAGATCCCACTCATAAACTTTGACAAAAAAATAATATGAGTGCCCATTGAGATTGTCTATCAATTTTCATTCAAAGTGGAACTCTAAATGATTGTAAGATATATCTATAGTTATATAATAACTACAACTTATAATTTAACAAAAGAAACAATTATATAACTAAAATAAACAATGTAACTACTACTTATCTTAAATACTATATACTTGAATAAGAAATTTATCTATATGAGATCTATCAAATTCCTAACTTTACTTGAGTTGACCATGATGACAATAATTAATACAAATTTAATCTTCATGTTGTAATGACTAAATTCATAATTCCAATTAAACCAAATCAAAGGCTCTCAAAAATATAGTTAAATTTCATAGACTAAAGTGTAAATAGTGTTTAAGAGAATAAAATAATAAATTTAAGTATTAATTATGTTTTGTTCTCCAAATCTAGACAATCATAACAATAAATTAGTACGACTTTAATATTTAACTTAAGTCATCAATACAATAACTTATTATAAGTCTTTAAATTCATAGATTGCAGAGGTTAAGAAAATAAATCTTTGCACCTATGAATTCAAGGATGATCTCTATAGGTCACGCCATGGAAAAGATGGTTTTACCAATTTTAGAGACAATAATTAACACCTATAGGTCACAACATAAGAAAATACATTTTACTAGATTTAAACTTATGAATCAACACCTAATAGAGTTTACATGCACTAACACATAACATTAACCTTGGCTAATCCAAAATTAGTTTAAATAATTATATTTATATCATATTCTTTGACATGATTTGATTTAAACCATCATAAATAGTGACTCATATGATTCAAAATCGCTTCATATGGATTCTATGAGAGAACAATATTCTTTTAATGATATCAAATCCTAAATTAATGACAAAAACAATAAGCTTGAATAATATATATATATTTTTTAGTGATTAAAAGAATAACTCCCAAGAATATAAATATACAGTCATCTTAGAAATAATTAAGAGTTGTTATATAGGAGAAACATGTTCTTGGTAAACCCTCTACAGATTAGAAAAATATTCATTAATTTTTATTTGTGGAAGTGAATTAGGTCGAAACCTTAAAGTAACCCTAATTCTATAATAACTCCATGAATTTTGCTCTAGATCATTTCAAATTTATATTGTATTAGCTTCAATGTGACCTTGAAAAACCCTTTACAAATAAGGAAAAAAATCACTAGAATTTGAGAGATATGTGCTTTTAAAAATGACCTCCAAAATATTTTCCCCTAGTTTCTTGTCTTCATAGTGCCAAGATCACACTTTGATACCATTTGTAATAAAATAAATTGCATAAAAGAGTAAATATACTACAAATGCTTGATAATAATATACCACTTTGAGGGAGATGCCTCAAATAGTATTTAATGAGAACAGTAATAATTATCCTAATTTATCCTTTAGCTCCTATATATGCCTAATTATACCTTGGTTGTCATGCAATTTGACTTAGAAACTTAAACCCCTTAGATGACTTAGCTAACTATATATGATCATAATAATCATTATATAACTTATTTAATAGTTACGGTAGTCACAAGACAACTATTCATAACCTAATACACACTATAGGATTGAGAGCATAACCTTTGTCCTACAAATTTTATATTTTCTAAGAAATTTATATTGATTTTTATGTTTTATAATATATATTTTTAGCCAGTATTGGCATGGTGTGATGGTTTATAGGTGGCATTGTTGTTCTTGCCACCAAGGTTTAAACCCCATTGGGGTGGTATTGTTGAATGGTTGTATTCCAGTTCATAGCTCCGATCAAAAGCGTTTACCCCTTGAATAATAATATATTTTATATATTTTCTAGTCTAGGGGCATGAATGCTTCAATGTGAGATGTTTTGTGTATCCTTCAAACTATTTGATATTTTTCATATTGTACTTTTAACATTTATGTTCTATACTTTAATGAGGCTATATCATGTAATGACATAAACCCACTAAAGTGAAAGAAAAATATAATACCAAAAGTTGCATATCTTATACTTTTAACTTTACATTTTATACTTGATTTAATGTTTGTACCTATATTTTAAAAGGTTGTTCTAGCCATAACTTAAACCATTCTCCCAATTTTAATTTCAATCTTACATTTGTTATCTTTTAAATACCTTATTATCTCCATATCCTATTAAAAAAATTACATAATTTGATTAACATGTTCATGATTATAAAAATGTCTCATCTATTTAAAAATATAGATAATAATAAAACTTCATCAAATATAAATTGATCATGACAAAATTTTAAAAAAATTATGACAATTTTACAAAATATTTTAGTCTAATGTTCTCTTGAATTTTTAGTCATCATATTATGTTGTGGCCTCTTTATCTTCCCTACATTCTTACTCTCACACTCTATGTTGAAATATCTTCTATAAAATGTCTTAAACCAAATATTTTACATATTTTAAAACAACTTCTCGCTAGCTAAAAACAATCTTATTCTAATGCTTTTTTAAAGCTTTTCTCTCATGTTATTCATAATAGTCATTTAATAGGAAAATGATGATTTTTTTTATTTTTTAAAAATTAAAATATTTCTATTTCCAAAACGCATCTCCTCTATGGGAAGCAAGCTTTTCTATTATCTAAAATACATGTAATACATTGTTAGCATTCATTGAAGGCATATGGCTAAAAATAATTTCTTTCAAATATTTTATTTTTGTCCAAACAAATGGTGACAACTTTATCTATGCATCCTATTTGTCATACATTGATCATTTTAATCCCATTTGTTTTATGCTGCAACACCTATTCTTTTGTATGATAGGAAATTTTTAGTACACAATTTCAACACTCCATTTACCATAGGATTATATACTTCTTTTTATTCACAAATATTTTACCTTTTGTGGTGATTTTGATTTAGTTTTGTTTTCTAATTTTCAACATTACGTAGATCATATATTGTGTCATATCAATGTATTTTCTCATAATTACTATTCTACATATTATTGCATTATATTTTATACACTAAAAAATAATTTGGATGGTATTTGATGTCTCTTTTTAATGCTAGATACAATATTTTATGACATTCTACGACTTATCTAAAGGATTTAAAACATGAACTATCTCTTTGAGAGAAACCAAACTACTAAACATTTGATCCATATACATGTTATATTCTAGTTGCGACTTTCATTTTCTTCTTGATTTCAAGCAAAAGTACATGTAAATCGATTGTTCTACTCATTTTTGAAATATCATTTATTTATTTATTTCATTCTTAATTTTATTTGTACATTCGTTGATCATTAACATCTACATACTTCTCTTATTGTGATAGGTAACTATTAGATTTATTATTATTCTCAAAAAGAATATAAATCTATTATTTTTCTACGAACTTTGTTCCTTATTTCCTTTCTATAAATATGTTCATACTTTACTATTGCTAAAAATAATAGATTTGTTATAATCTCTCATTTCCACTACTCTCTTTATTTCTTTATTGACACCACTTAGATCATACCATTATGTTTCTTATCTTTTTTACACTTAGAGTAGCAATACATTTCTATGGACTAAAAATATATTATTATTATTTTTATCATGCAATAGAATAATAATCTATAGATTTGGTTTATTATCATTCACAACATCTTAACTTAGACCTAAACACACATAGATTAAGCATATATGTTCTATTCTTATTTTTATTATATGTGAAAGTTGAAAAATCAAAATAAAGGTCTCACCATTTTGACAAACTCTTATATAGTCAACGCTCTCTCCATGTCCTAAATGTAGATTGTTCAACAACATGTGTTTACAAACTCCATAGATTGTAATTTGGTTAAATCATATTTTTGAACCTTTTTTTGTACTTGCATTCATTTATGTTTATTTTAATATTTTGAACTCTTCTAGTACATTAACTTTGCACTTGTTTCATTTGTTTTTCAAGGACAATAGATAGATATATGCAAAAGTATAAACATAATTATGACTACCATATCACTCTAAAATGTGTTTTCGCTTGAAACACCTTGTTTCTACATAGTCCTCTCCATTATAAATTATTCTCACCATCAAATTTATAAACCTAATTTTTTTCATATAATTTAATTTAAATATCTTAATACACTTTTCTATTTATATAAACTCAATTTTATTGTGCCAGATTAACTTAGTTAAAGTTTACAAACCTTATTTATTTATTTAAATAACACACCTTCCATAACATAATTAATTATCTTTCCATTTAGAATAGTTGAAAATTTATATCACAATTTCATTTACATTCAATTTTTTAAAATAACAATTTATTATTTAAATTAATTATATTTATCAATAATATTGAACAAAGCAAGAGTACAAAGAATAACAGTCATCGACTAGTAGTTGAAGGAGAATAACAATACAAACTAGTAAAAATTACAATGAATCAACATATAAATGTGACCAAAAGAAACAATAAGCTAATAAGGGAGAGGTCATGGTAGTTGATCATGTTTCAATAGTTGTAATAGTAGTTGTTTATATAATGCCAAATATTTTTATCAATATTGAATCAATAGTTGTGACATGACTGCCCATAATTAAACAAAATGTATTCCTTTGATCTAAAAAGCAATCAATCATGTGATGCTACATCAGCGCTCAACTACCCATGATGTGAATTGACAAAAAGCATGGTGGCGTGGCCAAGTTATAAGCATGGGACTTGCCATATAAGTTGGTGTAAAAAATTAAGAGTGATTTGAAATTTGCACGTAGGATAATTAGAAACGCGAAGTTAGGGTGCTCAACTATTGGATCCTCTCCCCTAATTAAACTGAAATCTCTTCAAACACCTCTAATAAAATTGAAATGACAAATTCAAATCTTGACTTTAACTACTCATATGACCTGAAGTTATAAAAAATAAGGACTTAACTAGATTATACTTATGATATTGCTATCAGGATTCAACCATGTAGTTTTCGAGTCAAACTCATTGACCCATGATTCATGAGTAGTGGTTCACAAGAACCCATCTCTCATGATAATGAATGGTCCACTTAGCACTCATTGCATCTAGGTGATGCTCACAGAGGTGAAGCATTGGTCTGTCCCGGGAGGTCACCCATCCCAGTACTGCTCCAGCTCAAGCACACTTAACCACGGAGCTTCCCCCAAGGTTAAGCCCACTTAGCTTGCTATCCCATTTGCAAAACCTTCAGCAAGTGTTGTGCCTTATGAACCATTCATTATAGAGCCCCTTTAGCTCATCAATTGATGAGGTTTCTTCCACAACGTGTCAAATTATGATATTGCTATCAGGATTCAACCATGTAGTTTTCGAGTCAAACTCATTGACCCATGATTCATGAGTAGTGGTTCCCAAGAACCCATCTCTCATGATAATGAATGGTCCACTTGCTAAAGGTTTTGCAAATGGGGTAGCAAGCTAAGTGGGCTTAACTTTGGGGGAAACTCCGTGGTTAAGCGCGCTTGAGCTAGAGCAGTACTGGGATGGGTGACCTTCCGGGACGGACCAATGCTTCACCTCTGTGAGCATCACCTAGATGCAATGAGTGCTAAGTGGACCATTCATTATCATGAGAGATGGGTTCTTGTGAACCACTACTCATGAATCATGGGTCAATGAATTTGACTCGAAAACTACACGGTTGAATCCTGATAGCAATATCATAATTTGACACGTTGTGGAAGAAACCTCATCAATAGATAATACTTATTTCTTCATATAAAACAAAAATAAAAATTATCCTCTGGAACTTCCCTGGTCGTACTTAGTCACCAACCCATAATGCTTGGTTTTCCCTTGAAATTCACCGTGTGGAATAAAACTATCACGGTCATATGACATGTGAACTTGAAGATTTGCGTGCTCTTCAAGTAGAAATAATTTAAAAAACATTAAATATCACGCTCCCGTAGGTCTCGCATTTATTTTCGGAGGTGACATTTAATTGCGAGTAGTAGGTAAGAATGAAAGATGAGAGGAGGTCACACGGCCAAAACAATTGCGTCACCGTTCTTTACATAGACAGCCTGTCGTCAGTTTATTATATTGTTTATTTCGTCATTTTTCCAGTTGGAAATTTTTTTGTCAGCCGCGTAACAATTTGGCTGTTTCTTAACTAGCATGTTGTGTAACGGTGTATTTAAATTTTTTAATTATACATATATATATGGCGGTTTTTTGTCAACCATGTTGACAATTTAACTGTTTCTTAACTGGCATGTTGCGTTGTAACAGTGTATTTAATTTTTCAATTATATAGTAAAGTGTATTGTTAGAGATTTTAAATATATTTATTTAAAAACGTTCAGGTATTTTATTTTAGTTTGAAATTATTCTATTTAATGCATAGATATTTTAATTATTTTAATTTTAGATTTTTTATTTTTTTATGCAATTTTAATTTTAAGAAAATGTTGTTTTGTTTTAGTTGAAGGATGACTTATGTTTATTTATATTATATGTTATTTTTTAATAGTTTTATTTATAGACATTAAGATATTTTTAAGAATTTAATATTTATATATTTTTTATATTGAATTGTATTTTGGTTTTTGAAGATAATATATTGAAACATCTTTTCCACATGGAGCATAATCTAGAGCAAAGTCAACATCAACTTTAAAGATCAAATTTGTGAGCACATTAGATCAATGAGGGCACAAAACCCATGACCACAATAGTCCAACAAGGATTTGAACCTTGGTGGCCACAACAACACCATCACCACATAACCATCACACTATGAGATGAATCCATTTATTTAAAAAATATTAGTCATATATTAATAATATATTTTTTAAAAATAAAATAAAATAAAACTTAAATAAATACATTTATATAAAAAAAAATATTTGATAAAAAATAGGGAATATAGTTTATGCATTAATTAGATATATAATGTACACATATTTATCTAAAAATTATTTTATGATAATAGTAGAACTCAAACCCAATTTGGCTCTGCGTTTTTTCGATGTTTTTCGGCTTATTTCGGCTTGTTTCTCTCTCTTCGGGCAAGTTTTCCGGCGACGGCTGGGAAAGGTGGCAAACCACGAGGAAGGATAGCGATGCTTTCCCGACAACAACAAGGGTATAGGTGTGTCCGTTCCTTGTTTCTTTAATTCTGAATGTTTAATGGAGACAACTCCTTCTCCCCTCTGCCGCTCGGCAGAGGCTGTACCCCCTATCTCCCCCTCGAGTTTACCTAGGGCTTCTAAGGTTTCAGACGTGCATAACATAGATTCCTTCGCCAAACCAAGACCCAAGTCCTTCTCAGAGGCGGTGGCATATTCTGGTATCGCCATTGACACGAGCGCGAGGTTTAACCTGTCCAACGACCATGGCGCCTGCAAACACTAGGGATGTTCCCCTACCCTTCTCCGTTTCTCCTAATCCAGAAATGCTAATAGAAATTGGGAAGGAAAAAAATAGGTTAAGGAACTCGGCTATTTTTTTCTCTGCTGTTGAAATAGATAAATGCCCTCCTAGAAAATATTTAGACGACTAGTTCCATAACTACTGGAACTTAAAGCTTGGTCTCCATATTTTGTTCTGTAGACAAATTCAAAAAGGTTTATTCATGATATTCTTTGCTAATCAGGAATCCCAAGCCGAAGTTCTTAAAAAACAGTACTGAACCGTCGGGTCTACCTCCTTTCGTGCCCTAGCCTGGTCTCCTGAGGCCATTCTTGAGGAAGTTCTTGCCCTCTTTGCCCCACGATGGATATTAGTTAAACAAATCCTGCCATTTCTATGGAGGTTCATTCCCCAACTGATTGAACCGCTTGGTAAGGTCATTCGAATGGATGACACTGTTAGGTTGGTTCCTCATATGGATGCTAGGGTTCTTGTTTCCTTGCTTCTTGGTAAGGAGATTTCAACCGACATTAACATTAACATTTATGAGGATAATTATTCCTACCCTATTGAAATTCTTGGAGGTCTGAACGCCTGCTTCTTATGTAGAAGAGAAGGGCATCTGAGGAGGGACTGCCCCATTCTCAAAAAGAAACCTTTGCCGGCTAAACCCTCGCCACACCTGAACCCCTTCGCTCCTGCTAACCCCAATTCAGAACCCTCTGCGGTCAAAACCGCACACTCTGCTAAAACTCCCAACCCCATTCCCGCCATGGCCTCTAGCTCCCCATCCTTCCCTGCTGCCCCTCCCCCTCCTTCGCTCTCGGTTGTCACCCTGTCCCCGCAAATTGAGTCACAAAATGAAGGATTCCAAACCGTAACCAAAAACTCCAATAAACGCAGGCGGAGAACCAATAAACAAGTTAACTCCTCCACTATGGTCTCCCAGTCCTTAGACCTCCCTCCTATCTCCATCATGGACAACCCTGTCCTAATCGCTTCACAAGAATATCATATCAGCTCCCCCCCTTCAAGCTCAAGCAAAAAGGACCCTTCTGGCAAATTCACTAGCACAGCCCCCCCCTGAATTTCCCTCACAAAATGTTCAGAGAGCTAGGTGATGACTATCTATTAGAGATCATCTCGGCCCATAATCGCTCTACTAATTCCGCTAATCTTCGCCTCAAGCAGTCAATGGATGTGGATATCCTTTCCCCCAATGATTCTGTGAATGATGATGAATTCATCGGAGATCTCCCCTCATCGAAATGACAGGGAAGACCTCTCAGCTCCAAAAATAAAAACCCCTCCAAGAAAAAACAAGGGAATACCCCTCCTGCTGCTAAAACCCCAATCTTGGGATCGACAGACTAGTGCTCTGCCCCCCCCCTCGCATGTTTCCTCATGAACTACATCTCATGGAACATAAGGGGTCTTGAATCCCCGAACAGGAAGTTTGTCATTAAGCGTTTTTTAAATAACTCTATGGATTTCTTAATGTTGTAAGAAATTAAAGCTATTGGATTTGTTCTTGAATCCAACCTAAATTTCCTTTGGAAGGATGCTATCAAATTCCACACCAATCACCCTAGGGGCAGGGGTGGGGTTGCACTATTGGTTAACCCGAGATGGGAGAAGTTTATCACTGGTAATGGGATCTCCCCTTATAACAGAGCCATTTGGATCACTATTAACTACAATAGCAAAATCTTTGGCTTATGCTCAATTTATGCCTCAAACGACTATAGGGAGAGAGTGAGCCTCTGGGACTAGCTGGAAGCGCTCCCTAACATCCCTTGGTTCATGGGAGGGGACTTCAATATGATTGAATCCCAGGAAGATAAAGTCGGTGGTACTCCTTTTGCCTGGAAAGACCCTGAAAAATTCCACTGGAAAAGAATGAAAAAAAAAAATCTCTTTAACCCTTTAACCGGAAGTAAAGACATAAATCCGGGCATATGGCATACTTGGTGCAACTTTCAACAGGGTCCCTCTAGAATATACTCTAGATTGGACCGGTTCTATGCTAATAAAAAAAATTTCTTTGTCTTACCGGATAATCTTGGCAACTCTGTCCTCGTCACCCCCACTCCCCTCTCTGATCATCACCCTATCTCCATCCGTTTTAAAAATATCTCCTCCCCGGTGCTCACTAAAGCCTCCAATCCTAAGTTTTTCCTGAACACTAGTATTCTCAAGGATGAGGATGCTCTTGCTGCCATCCATATCATTAGCCTCATCAATAAGAACAACTTCCCTTCCAACTCTCACACCAAGAGATGGAACATGAACATTCTTGCCTGGCAGAACTTGTTAAAAACCATAGGCCAAAAAAGGGCCAAAGACTATAGATTCGCCAAAAAAAATCTCTCCTCTGACCTTCTGAGAGCTGAAACTAACATCCAAGCCAACCCCTCCGACATTGATCTCATCTCCCATGTGATTATGACCAAAGAATCCCTTAGACAACACCAACAGGTTAAAACTAGAGGAGCTAAAATTAGGTCCCGTGCTCACTGGCTCCTATTTGGGGATAGGGGCTCAAAATTCTTCTTCAACCTTCTCAAACACAAGCAGGCCAATGAGAACATTGAGAGAATTATTGTTAACAATCAAGAAATTGCTGACCTTGACAGTATCAAAAAGGCCTTTGCGGACTTTTATAAAGATCTCTTTACCTTTGAAGACTTAGCGGAGGCTACCTCCCTTAGGAATCAATGCAAAACTCTTATCCCTAAAAAGATCTCCTCTATGGATGTTGACCTGCTTGCTAATGGCATCTCTTTGGAGGAAATTGATAAGGCCATTAACTCCCTTAACAACGATAAGGCCCCTGGGCCCGCTGGTCTCCCTATGGAGTTTTACAAGGCCAACTTGGATTGGATATGCAAAGATCTTCTTGATCTCTACTCGAAAGCCCTTGATAGGGGATCCATGGGTAGCTCCATCAACTGTGGTATTATTAAATTAATTCCCAAGGATGGAGACAAAGCTCTCATCAAAAACTGGAGACCTATCAACCTCCTTAATGTCTTTTATAAAATCTTTGCCAAGATCCTGGCCTCTAGACTTGAGAAAATCCTGCCTAAGTTTGTTTGCTCTACCCAAACTGGTTTTATTAAAGGAAGATATATTCTTGAGAACCTGATCACCAGCTGGGAAGCGATGAATTGGGCCAACTTCTCTCAGCAAAACCCTACTATGTTTCTCTTGGACTTCGAAAAGGCCTATGACAGGGTTGAATGGAACTTCATCTCCATGATGCTTGAGGCTTTCGGATTTCCTCGTACTTTCTGTAAATCTGTGAAAATGTTACTTACTGATGTTTTTGCCCAGATTGATATCAATGGTTCCCTCTCTGACCCCTTCCCCCTAGGTAGATCCGTCAGACAAGGTTGCCCCTTGGCCCCTGCCCTCTTTGTTATTGCCTCTGATGCCCTTTATTACATTCTTAGAGATAACTCTATTTCCCCTGTTGTTAAGGGCATAACTCTCCCTAATAACGAAGAGCTCATAAACTGCCAATTTGATGATGACACCGCTATCTTCTTTGAAGCCACTGCCCACAACTTTGAAGCCCTGCAAAATAAGCTCAGTCTCTTTTGCTCTATCTCTGGTGCTCGTATTTCTCACCCCAAGTCTATATGTCTGGGATGGGTTGAACAACCCCCTGACTGGTTTAAAAGCTATGACTTTCAGTGGGGAGGCCCACAAAAAATTGTGAGATATCTTGGCATACCTTTCTCTGTTGACCCCTCCCTTAAGGATATGTGGTCTTGGGTGAAAGAGAAGATCACCAACAAGTTGGATAAGTGGCACAACATGTCCTTATCCTTGGCTGGCAGAGTTTAGGTTTGTCAAAAAATTCTCTCTTTCTACAATATCTACTATTCATCTGCTTGGATGTTTAGTAACTACCAAATCTTGGAAATTCAAAAAGCCATCAGAAAATTTCTTTGGTCGGATGGTAAAGGCAATAGGAAAATGCATGCTGTTAAATGGGATTGGTGTCATACTGACAAAATCCTAGGGGGTTTGGGCCTGAAGGACCTTAAACTCCAAGGGATCGCCCTTGCTGCCAAATTGATTTTTCACTCTATGGAAGGCAATGATCCTTGGAAGGTCCTTATTAGAAACAATATTGAAAGAGGATTCCCCAAAAATACAAAACATTGGAAAAATCTGCCCTTCAATGATCTGATCATCGGAGACTTTCCTATTTCTGTGCATGGTTCTACCATTTTTAAGTCCATATGGAAAGCCTGGAATCATGTTAAGAGCTCTATCACTAACAAGGCCTTCCATGATGATTGTCTTCTTCATGGTGAAAGATCCATCTGGTGGAACCTTCAAGTCTTTGGAAAACCCCTCGCCCTTTCCCAGGGCTGCTCTGCTAGATACTGGAATAATAGGGCCATCTCTCAACTAGCTGACCTCTTTGATCAGGACATGCTTATTGGTTGGGAAGATCTCAAAAGCAATTATAATATCCCGACCTCCCAGAAGAAAACTTATAATATGATTATTAAAGCCACAAAGGACTTACCTTCTACTTGCCATGTGGACTCTCAAAGATACTTAAACTGCAAATGGCCTGATGGGACCATTATATCTAGAATCAAAGCCAAAAACATTTACAAGGTGATTGGATATAATGATGCCATCATTGATCATGTCAATACTATCTGGTATACCACCCTGGATATTTGCTCCTGGAAGAACTACTTTAATATTCTTTGGAAAGGATCTATAGAACCTAAAATAAAATGTTTTAAATGGTTGTCGATTCTTGACAGACTCCCAATCAGAAAAGACAACACTGCTACCGATTACTATAACTTATGCAGAATGCCTGAATCAGGAAGGCACATTCTCTTCGACTGTATTTTTGCTAAAGAAATATGGAAAATGTTTGGCATCAATTATCCTATATTAATACTCTTGAAATCATCATTGGGCATATTGATGGGCTTAATAAGGATACTAATCTATTTTGGAACATTCTCTCTTCTAATATCCTTTGGCAGGTTTGGAAATGCAGAAATGAAGAAAGGTTTCAGAACACCCCCAGGGTTCTCACTGAGTCTTTTCGAAAACTCACATACTTTAAAATCTTCTTGCAGATTCATACTACCATGATGATGGATAGGAAGAAGCTAAAAAGGTTCCTAAAAACGGGACACACCACCTTCTTCATTTATGAGATGAAGAATGGTTACCAATGGAGGAGAAATTTGGATAATCTGCAAATTTTCGAGAGAACCTGCAAAATGTTCATCAAGGAGCTTAAGAACCAAAAGAACGCCAAGAAAGACCAATTCCTCATGCTTGCTCAGATCCAGGAAAACAAAAAAATTGTGTGGATGGAGGGCTCTATGGGGTGGATAGCTTGGGTGGACACCCATGATGATATTTTAATTTAAGCTTTTGATTACCTACTGGTAATTTTGTCTTGGACTTGCAGTTATGTAGTCTTCTTGCTACTCCTGCTGAGAGGCCTGGCCTCTTGCCTCTGTAAATCTCATTGCAACTCTCTTTGTATTTTTTGTGACATCCTTATCTATAATACAAAAAAAAAAAAAACTATTTTATTTATAAGAATTATTATTCTCATATATATAATTATATAATTTCTTGGTAATGTGTTCATCATTACATGCTAACATATTTGTAATTTATTTTGACAATTAAATTATTTTTTGTGCCTATAAATTTGAATGTAAATCTTCCTTTGAAATGTATTTTTTTGATATGTAATGAAATATATTTCTATTATGCTCCTCTTGGGCCTAATAGTGATATCATAGTAGATTAATCATGTTAGAAAAGGACTGTTGAAGGAAAGACCATATGATTAGACTCATGAAGGTAATGACCATTACGTTGCAACTTTTGTTGAGCATATGGATTCACTTTCCTTCAATATATTCATTTTCCTTCTCAAGTGTTGAAATCATCTACTTGTTTAAATTCCATTAATGGGCTTTAAAATAGTATTTTGAGCATTATTATTTATTTGTTGGGTGTTTTCATCAAATCATTTCATTTTTCAATGCTTGGCATGATGTTTGCAACTTGTGGTTGCATGTGGAAAATGGCATTGCCTCAACTTGTGTCTATGTGTGGAAATTGGTGAGAATCTATCAATATATGGAAGTGGATGAATTTGTAGCATTCTACCACATTTTGTAAAGAAAAGAAAATCAAATTGTTTTAAAGTACCAAATACTATTTGGTTGGAAATATTATTTCTCTTTATATAATATTTTGTGTGTGATCAAGCATTCAAAATATCTTTTACAATATTGCATTACTGCTAACCATATTTATAATTGTTGATGTGAGTTTGATTCCAGAAGCTTGTGTGGGGGTTGTGTGTGACATCCAAATGATGGTGACTATGCCTAGACCAAAGAATATGGCTATCTAGTAACTCGTCACTTACTTTTTCTATAAAAATGGATGTTTTGGCTAATACATTATAGACCAAAATAGGTACATCATTTATTTACAAAATTTTGTACATATAAAGGAGGACTTTGTGCTATGCCCTTAATCTTATAGTATGCATAGGGTAATGAGTAGTTGACTTGTGGCTACCTTAACTCTTAATTAAGTCTTATTATTATTATTATATTCTTATTTAGTTATCTAGGTTAGACTAGGGCTTATATGTTGTTAGCTAAGTTGGTTCAAGTGATATCCTAGACATAAGTAGGGTATATATAGGAGGTATTGAGTCTTATTTGATCACCAAATTGTGAATTTTATTCTCATTGGAGATATTTGGAGGTTTCCCCATAGAAGTGGCTTGTTATCCTCAATTACTATCCCACATTTGTAAAATGTTTCATTTCATGTTCCTCTTTTGTGCAAGTTATGTCATTACACTTTGTTTTAATATTTTAATGAAAAATGGTAAATAATATTGATGTTGAGACCTCCACACATCACCTCTTCCATCATTTGATCTTTTCAATTTGTATTGCATTTCATCTCTTTTTTGGAGAGGAGTTTTCTTCCCATTGGGTTTTCTCCTTTGCTTAGTTTACAAGAGATTAGTTGCATCATTAGTTGTACATGGGTACCTAAAATGGCCATGTAGCTGGGACCCATCATTGCATCATTTGCATTATTATTTCCTCCCTAAGTTGCACTTATGGGGGGTGTTAGTGTAATTAATAATTTAATTACACTTACATAAGTTTACTTAGGCATTTAATTATGTTCCTAGGTTGCATTCTCTAGGTAATAAGTCATAATGGGGCCATGCCACATTGTTAGTTATAGTTTATCTAGAAGTCTTATCTTATCTAACTTTTTCATCATTTCTTAGGTGATTAGTTAGTTAGTTGTCACATGTCATAATATTATGACACATGTCACGATCATGTTCAATCTTATTCCTCACCTTGTCTGTATAAGCAAGGCATCATATGTACTTTGCCATATTCAATTTGGCATTCTTACATCCTTAATGATAACATGATATTTCTACCATTTCTCTCTTGTGGAAGTTATTTTGTCTTGCAAATGATCCTAGGGTGTTTGAGGAGTTCACCATAAACTCCTACAAATAAGGGTGTTTAAATTAATAATATTGTTATTAGAGGTATAAGGTGATCTTATATGTGCTCAATGTCAAAGGTTTAACTTTTTTTTATAAGAATTATTGGTTGAGCCTAACCAATGTTGCGTATTTTTCTTTACGTTGTTTCTACATTTTGCATCATGAGATCCACTCTATATGAAGATGTAACTATCTTTATGATTTAATATTTATAGCTTAAAAGAAGCTAGTCAAATACTTGAGTGTTAGAAACAACTTCAACCTAACTCTATGTAGTTATATACTCAATATATTTTGTTGCGACAAGAGATAGATAGGTTAAAAAATCACACACCCAATTCTATTTAGCATTAAAGAAAGATGTTAAGAAGAATGCACCTTCTTTTATCACTTAAACACAAGAAGAAAGTAAAACCAAAATGTTTAAAGAAAAATATTGTGTATATACCTGTGACCCAAAAATGCCACCAACCAAAGTCACGAAAGCATAAACCCATTGAGTCCAAATTTGTCACACCATTCGAACCCATTGTGAGAGTTTAGGAATATCATAAACTAGATAAGGAGAAATGTGGTCTTGGTTACAAGGGTTTTGTAGGCTCTTATATCCCAAAATATTCTAAACCCATTAAATTTGTATTAGGGGTAAATATGATTAAATGTCATGTTGGGTCTTCACATGTTGGTGATTCTTGTGTAATTAAAAAATCTAAGCAACCACAAAAATATATATTAAGTTCAATAATATCCAAATTTGTTCCCATTGTGAATGTCAAGGTCATCTTTGTAGTAGTTGCTTTGATCTACACCCTTGTACATCATGTGGCTTGCATAGTCATTTTGCCAAGCATTTTTATCTACCAAATCCACCTTTAAAGTATATGGTGTGCATGAATTTTGGTTCGATAGATCATTATAAATGGAGATCCGAGATTGATTTTTTAGCCAAATATTACAAAAGAGTGTAGTCTATTATTATGATGGAAATGTTCTTACTCATAATGATGATGTTATTTCTCATCCTTCTTCTAATAATGATGTAGATATTATTGAGCCTACACTAATAGCTATTAATGTTGTTTTGAGATGCTAATTAGTATATTTGATAAACCTCCAATTGTTAAGAAGGTTGAAGAGTTGAATTTACTTCCCGTGAAGAATGATTTTACTAAGCAATGTGATTCGTGTTGAGTATATTGGATATGTAGTTTATGATGATTATGATGATTTTGGTCCTTACTAATGTTTTATAGTTATTTGAGGCTATGGAGATTAAGATGTTGCCTCTTTTTCAATCTAGTGTATTCTCTCTACTATTACTCCACTAGGGAGACCACATTGTTGGAATTTTCCTCTCATCTACCAAGGGGGAATCTTGTGTGTATGTCAAATTTGAGTGGATAATTCAAATATTATTGACACCTTGTGATTGGTGTGATAATCACACTTTGATATTGTGGTGTATTTGATGTCAAGTAACATGTTGATTGCAAATTTTATTGGTGGACATTTGATGTGTATATGTTCCTACATAATATATTGATTGCACCTAATGAGTGTCATTTCAAATTTATATATAATTTAGTGATAATATAGAGTTGTCCTAGATTGATAGTTAGTAACTACTCGTGTTGGCCACTAAATTTTGTGACTACTCATATTGACTACTTATATATAAATCATGGAAAAAAGACCCAATTTGATGCTTGTCAAAGCAACAAACTCATTATCAAAAGTTGAGACTTGTTAAAGCAACAAATGCATTCTCCAAATTTGGGACTTGTCAAATTATAGATTTATTATCAAAATTTGAGACCTATCAAAGCAACAAGTTCATTATCAAAATTTGAGACTTTTCATGATAAAATGCTTAGTATCAAAGTTTGAACCTTGTCAAGGTAACATGCTTGGTTCAAAGAAACAAATTTAAGACTTCTATAGTAATAAACTTTTTTAAGAAGCTTTAAATCAACCAAAAATTATATTCACCAAAGTTATTGGATAAGAGAAGCTTAAGCAATTCAAAATATTTATGGGTTTCATGATAACCCCTTTAGATTAAAGGGGCAATGTTAATGTGTTAATCATTAGGGTTTAACATGTTTAGACGGTTATGGTATTTAAATTGTTTTACCTACCTATAAATTTGAATATAAATCTTCCTTTAAAATGTAATTGAAAATATATTTATATTCCACCCTCAAACCCAATAATTTTAATTTTAATAAATATTTCCGATATTATTATTGTTGTTGTTGTTATTATTATTTATATATGTAAGTTTAAAATTATTAATTCATTATATATAGATATACAAATTTTATTTTTTTATCCTCTATCTTTTATATTTTTCTTCACTAATATTAATTTTCATGTGTATATATATGTATAGGAGTTGTATTTTGGTTTTGAAAATAATATATCGATATTAAAATAGAATTCTATTTTATGCATTTTTATATAAAGATAAACACATTTATTTAAAAAATATATATTTTATTTTAATATGTATTTTTTATTGTTTATAATATATGTATAAATTTATTTAAACATTAATTAATTAATTTACTTTAGCCAATCAAACTAGATCCACCACCCCTAATTTATTTAAAAATATTATTCATATATTAACAATTATATTATTTTTTAAATAAAATAAAATATTTCTTAAATAAATACATCTATATATAAAAATAATATTTGATTTTGATTTTAATATATTATTTGTTAAAAGCATTTAATGTACTATGTATTTATTTAAGAATTATTTTATTTATAAGAATTCTTATTCTTATATATATAGTATATTAGTATTATTATTTACATATATAAATTATTAATTTATATATATAATATAATTTATATTACAATTATTTTATTCATTATATATATATATATATATATATATATTATTATTTATATATAATTTATATTACAATTATTTTATTTATTTATTTGTTTATTTGTTTGGTTATGAATATATCTAAGACCTTTTTTGATTTCCTCTATGAGTCATTGTTGGGGAGAAAGGAGGCCAAGATGATTGGAAACAAGTTTTCAAAAAATCCACAAATTTTCTTGTGATCAAGCTTGCATAGAAGGCCTCATAGCACATTCATATGATATCATTGCTCTTGATGTCTTGTCTATAGAATACTCCCCAAAATCATCCATAGAGTTCACCTTGTCATAGTTTTAAATGGTCATTTCGGCACATTCATACGATATCATTGCTCTTGATGTCTTGTCTATAGAATACTCCCCCAAGATCATGCATAGAGTTCACCTTGTCATAGTTTTAAATGGTCATTTCAGCCTTCTTCATTGGGTAGCCCTCCCTATAAACTATAGTGTGTCTAGTATGGCCTTCTTCATCAGGTAGCCCTCCCTGTAAACTGTAGTGTATCTAGTACGACCTTCCTCATCGGGTAGCCCTCCCTACAAACTGTAGTGTGTCTATATATATATATATTATTATTATTTATATATAATTTATATTACAATTATTTTATTCATTATATATATATTTATTTGTTTATTTGTTTATTTGTTTGGTTATGAATATATCTAAGACCTTTTTTTGATTTCCTCTATGAGTCATTGTTGGGGAAAAAGGAGGCCAAGATGATTGGAAACAAGTTTTCAAAAAATCCACAAATTTTCTTGTGATCAAGCTTGCATAGAAGGCCTCGTAGCACATTCGTATGATATCATTGCTCTTGATGTCTTGTCTATAGAATACTCCCCCAAAATCATGCATAGAGTTCACCTTGTCATAGTTTTAAATCGTCATTTCAGCCTTCTTCATTGGGTAGCCCTCCCTATAAACTATAGTGTGTCTAGTATGGCCTTCTTCATCAGGTAGCCCTCCTTGTAAACTGTAGTGTATCTAGTACGACCTTCCTCATCGGGTAGCCCTCCCTACAAACTGTAGTGTGTCTATATATATATATATATATATATATATATATATTATTATTATTTATATATAATTTATATTACAATTATTTTATTCATTATATATATATTTATTTGTTTATTTGTTTATTTGTTTGGTTATGAATATATCTAAGACCTTTTTTTTATTTCCTCTATGAGTCATTGTTGGGGAAAAAGGAGGCCAAGATGATTGGAAACAAGTTTTCAAAAAATCCACAAATTTTCTTGTGATCAAGCTTGCATAGAAGGCCTCGTAGCACATTCGTATGATATCATTGCTCTTGATGTCTTGTCTATAGAATACTCCCCCAAAATCATGCATAGAGTTCACCTTGTCATAGTTTTAAATCGTCATTTCAGCCTTCTTCATTGGGTAGCCCTCCCTATAAACTATAGTGTGTCTAGTATGGCCTTCTTCATCAGGTAGCCCTCCTTGTAAACTGTAGTGTATCTAGTACGACCTTCCTCATCGGGTAGCCCTCCCTACAAACTGTAGTGTGTCTATATATATATATATATATATATATATATATTATTATTATTTATATATAATTTATATTACAATTATTTTATTCATTATATATATATATATATATTTGGTTATGAATATATCTAAGACCTTTTTTGATTTCCTCTAATGAGTCATTGTTGGGGAGAAAGGAGGCCAAGATGATTGGAAATAAGTTTTCAAAAAATCCACAAATTTTCTTGTGATCAAGCTTGCATAGAAGGCCTCGTAGCACATTCATATGATATCATTGTTCTTGATGTCTTGTCTATAGAATACTCCCCCAAAATCATGCATAGAGTTCACCTTGTCATAGTTTTAAATGGTCATTTCGACACATTCATACGATATCATTGCTCTTGATGTCTTGTCTATAGAATACTCCCCCAAGATCATGCATAGAGTTCACCTTGTCATAGTTTTAAATGGTCATTTCAGCCTTCTTCATTGGGTAGCCCTCCCTATAAACTATAGTGTGTCTAGTATGGCCTTCTTCATCGGGTAGCCCTCCCTATAAACTGTAGTGTGTCTAGTACGACCTTCCTCATCAGGCAGCCCTCCCTACAAATTGTAGTGTGTCTAGCAAACTTTTTTCACATAATCGGTGACACTAAACATGCCCACCGGTACCACAAGGAAGAGGGAAGACTATCTACCTCGTGACCTCTTGCCTACAACAAAATGCTTTAGCCAATTGAACTAGACCCCTCACCCCGTTGTTAAAAAAGTGACTAATTGCAAGCTTTACATACATTTTTCAAACTTATCGAGTCCACAATAATTTCACCAGCTAAATTGAAATCATGAATGTGCCTAGCAAAAATTCTTGCAACTCCCATCATTTCCATGATAAAAATTTGGATCTAAAGATTCTTAAGTTTGAAAAGGTCTCACACTTGACCATTTCCTTTGCACATTTGCATCACATGTTGTCCATAACCACCGTGACTAAAATCTTGTCTCCTTTGAACTATCGTAGGCACCATTAAATAGGCGATCAAGACTAACACATTCATTTATTATACTCTAATTAGCGGATCATCTTGAAGACGATTTAAGGGCTTAGGCAGTTGGTAGAATCATCTCTCGAGATAAGTTCAATGTTTAATATTTTCTATATACTATCCAAACTTCAGGGTGATTATAAATGTAGTTAACATGAGGCATATCACAGTCACGGTTAGCCAGTAGGTCTATCACCACATTTTCTTGTGTATACACATGCCTTGTTGGCAAGCAAAAAATCAATTGTTGGTTGTTGAAGTCTTTAACGATCAGCCTTGTTTCAAAGACTTTTGACTAGCAATCGCACCTTTGTGTGCAATAGGTATGCGGAAGACACATTAATTAATTTTGTGTCGATTGTAGTTATAGTGAATATGAAATCTTTAGTTTGTTGTGTTATAGAGTTTATCATTCTCCATGCCAACAAGTCAGAAGTCGCAGTTGGTCACAAAGATCCCATAGAGTTGGGTTATTTTAAATTGAAGATTATACATTAGTAAAGCGCAAACAAAAACTATTACTCACGATGCATCAAAAAAAGAGTATGACACAGTTGGTCACAAAGATCCCATAGAGTTGGGTTATTTTAAATTGAAGATTATACATTAGTAAAGCGCAAACAAAAACTATTACTCACGATGCACCAAAAAAAGAGTATGACAGATATAAATTAAAAGATAATATTTGCTACAAATATTGGTTATGCAGTTTATATTTGAGTAAAATGGGAGAAAATTTGTTGAATAGATTAAAGTGGGAGCTCTGTATTTTCCGTGATGGAAAAAAATCCCAACAATCATATGGATATGAATCCTTGTTCAATGAATCGAAAAGGGTTGGATTCAAATAGCTTTGAAAATATTGATAAATACAATTTGTGAGAGATTTGTAATGAATCTGTCAACTGAACCTTCTAAGAGTTGTTCTTCTGAGCCTCTTTCGCAATCCATCCCACAAACTGGAACATCAGACCTATACCAAATTAAATTAATTAAAAAATGAATATTTCTAAAAGAAATTTAATTGGGTAGTTGGCAGAGCTTTCTAATTCAAAAAAAAATTAGATGTATTGGTATTATGTAAGCTAATTTAAAGCTAATTTAAAGGAAAAACATAGTTAGATTTTTATAAGGGAAAATCTTAAAATCATCTAGCATGGCATCCCAAGGAAAGAGAATTTTGATTATCGAAAGATCGATTGAAAGAATAGAAACAAAAATACATGAAATATAAAATTGTAGTGGAAAACAAAATAAAGTAAATATGAACTACATTTTTCACTTTTTCAGAAAACAAAATAAAGTAAATATGAACTATGTTTTTCACTTTTTCTCTCTTACTGTAAAGAATTGTAAACGAGATAACTTAATGTATTTAAAAACTTGCTACGAGTGCATAAAATTTGTATATAAAAGGAAATGGGGAAAATTGATGTAATTTTGGTTTTTTTTTTGGAAATAATAAATCATAGTAAATTCTTGTACAAATTGGTTTTGGCAACCCCAATAATTGGTTCCCTTGTACAAATAGATCTTATTTGTAATATCTTTCAACTAAATTTGTAGAGTTGATAGTAGTTTTGTACAAAAGTTTCTTGCTTCCAGCATGAATGGTGTAAACTTTATCGTTCCTTGTGAAAAATTAGCCATCAAAGATTTGTTCAGAGTAAATATTTATAGATCGTAGACAAGCAAGCTACATTTAACAAATGGTAAAACTTACATGGAAACATAAAGCTGAAGCAATTGAAATTTGTAAATGTTCATTTTTTAAGTAAAAAACAAATAGCTGAAAAAATTCAAAAGGACAATGAAAAAGGAAAACCTCGTAGACAAGAAAGCTATATTTTACAAATGGTAAACTTCCATGAAAATTAAATAGCAATTAAAATCTTGAAAAAAGAAATCATTTGTAGAACTTAAAAAAGAGATACCTAGAAAAATTCAATAGCACCAGTAAAAGCTATATTTCACAAATGGTAAACTTCCATGAAAATTAAATAACAATTAAAATCTTGAAAAAAGAAATCATTTGTAGAACTTTAAAAAGAGATACCTAGAAAAATTCATAGCACCAATGAAATCTGCCTGGGATAAATTTGTTTACTTTCCTGCACCAGTAAAATCTGCCTGGGATAAGTTTGTTTACTTTCCTCCAAATGGGCTTGGTTTAGGTTGTGCTGGATGTACACAGGTTTCCTAAATAATGTTGCATAGTATGCAGGCTTCACAGAGCTCTAATTTCTCACCCGTCATTTACACTCACAGGGCTGCTTCAGACTTGTCTTTATAGATGAATTGTTTACAAGAAAGTAAATAAAAATATATATTCTTAAAATATGTGATGGGACTTTAAAATCCTCAACATGGTAAAGTTCAAGGTGACAATAAATCATTGTGGTATTTTATCAAATAGTTCAGCTTTGTTTTCTATAAATATTCACACTTTACAAATGTCTATCAGTGAAGTCATACCTACGACACCTGCAAAGTATTCACACTTTACAAATTTCTATCAGTGAAGTCATACCTACGACACCTGCAAAATCTGTTTCCTCTTGTTATTCGTATGATTTCCATATCCTGTTACAATTATGTCAGCGAAGTCATACCTACGACACCTGCAAAATCTATTTCCTCTTGTTATTCGTATGATTTCCATATCCCATTCCAATTATTTCAGTTTTGTCACATGTTGGGAAGGTACTGATAGAGTTTGTTGAATTTTGCTTCACACCTTCTAAATGTTTTTATATTTTGCAAATACGTATTTGGGTATGCATCACAGTAATGTTTGATTGAATCCACAATTGAAGACTTCCCATGGAGTTATAAACCATGTTCTTTATCATCTGTACATTATCACTGCCATTACGAGCTTGAATTTTCAATCATCAAATCACGTGTAAATCAACAATCCAAGCTGAAAAGAAACCAACTTCTAATCCCTCTTGTTGAATCCATATCATTGAATTTGTGGTTATTTGTTTTCTCCAATGTAGCAGTCAGGATCTCCTCTGAGACAAAGATTACAATTTGAATCTTCTAGCTTCCAATTTTGTAGTGCACTTACATAACTATAATGCTTATAAGGACAATATTATCTTTGTAAAAGTGTAGGTAACATTGCAACATAACTAATTTGGGGCTTGGAAAAAATTGTCTGTCTTTGGCATGGTGTCAAATAAGGTAATTACGATGGCAAAGAATGACACATAGTTACAATTTTTTGTGTAATGAAGATGTATATTTATTCTTGTGCTCTTGACAAGTATGAAATAAATATAGAACTATCTGAGTATGCTTCCAAAAGTTTTACATGAGGTCTTTTGTTGAGGCAAAGCCACACCAACATATGCTACCGAGTTCTGAACTTTTGGGAAAAGTTTATCTTGCTGTTATCTTAAAAAAAGTTTGAAGCTCTTACCTTTGCTGGCATTTACCTGTTGTGACTACAAGTTAAAACTTAAAAACAACATTTAATAAGTGCATCACCATTTTTTCTTTTCTAGTGGTTCATGAATTTGTAACTTTGTATTGTTTCATATGCTCCAGTTTCACACCGATTTGGAAAACTGTTTCATTTTCTGTAAATTAGATGTGAAAAAACTGTGTTAATTGCTTTTCCAAATGACTTATTTTCTTCCTTCTGTTTCTGTGACAATTAATTGTGTCTGTACAAGTGAATTTGCATTGTAGATAGTGGTAGTGCCATATGCTAGAGACCTTAAAATTTACATAGTTAAAAAAGCATTTAATTCCAATGCATCTTAACTAGAGCCTCTCAATTTGTGTTTGTTTTTCAGAAAATGTATGTGGGGGTACTCATGAAAAATTTGAGTGTCCTGATTGTGAAATTGAGGAGGCTGTTGATAAGCATACTTGTTTTGATAATCATGGTATTATAAGTGAAGAGTGCAGAGAAACACAGATTCCCGATATTGAAGTAGATGCTGCATTCTTCTATGTTGCATTCAAGAAGAATGAGGCAAAGAAGAATGTTGAGAAATCCAAATCCATATCAACTGTTAGGGCTCATTCGACAGAAATACAAGGTGATAGTGTTATGTGCACTGTATCCTCTGAATCACAAGTGAAAATAGATAAAAAAGATTGCTCTAGTACTGGAAAAGTGGCAAAACGTTCACCATTATGAGAGTCTACTAATTCTTAGCCTGAAGCAAGTGAATTTGTAGGAGTCGTACTTAAACAAGAGGTATTTTTAAGATTCATTACTTACAAAGATATCATGCTTTAGAATGGAAACATGTGAAGCTATTAGATTTATTTTATTTGCTTCATTGAAGTATTATTACTAGGAATTTTCAAACATAATACTTATATTTATTAGAGTGTCTTTAGGTATGGCAAGAATTTTCCCACAATGGGCAATTGCAATCCTGCAATGGCCTCATCAATTATAACGTCTGGAACACTCACTTCCAGACCATCCACCTCACAATACACATTTGTGCTATTTTGTACAAGATATCAGGCATTCTAGGTGGTCTGTTTTTTTTCAAAATAATAGCAAGATTGTTCTAAGAAAAAGCATGATGGCAGTTTTATTTCATGTCTATGATGTCTCTTTGCTATATGAATCTGTAATTCTTTAAAATCTTGATTGAGTGGGCAGTGCTTGTTATCCATGCTAGCCTTAATTTTGCTAAAATGCTTCCTGGATTTGTTTTCAACTGTATGTTAATCACACAGTATTAAGTGAAGGACGATACACTCGAATTCCCCTTCAGTACATTGTGGATGATGTCGTCCGAGTTTCTGACACTTCAGTACTATTTTATTAATGATTAAACTATATGGATTCATTTGTTATTGGTGTCATTTTGTTGTGTGCAAATACATTTTAGCTAAATATTTATAGATCTGCTTCCTGAAGATTCTGGTCTTGGGAGTTCTTAAAAATGTAGCATAAACAAAAAAATACCGTGTTGCTTGCTGGATTGTATTCTTGAGTGTTTATTATGATTTAGCAAATATAAAAAATATTTGTGTGTTGAGTACTGTCACTTTTAATGTGCTTACAAATATGCTATGTCTATGCATGATGGGATTTACTTGGATTCCCCTCTAAGGATGTTATTGAAACTAAAAATGTCTAGTGTTGATGTACAAGTCTTATACCACTCTTACAAGTGTATTCAACTTCTATGTATTTTTTCCACCAGCATAGCATGTCCATAAATGTTGGTGTTGGTGGTATTCAAGCAATTGATGAGATTTACTCGGATTCCCCTTGCTTCACTAATAGATTTATTACTTCATAAAATCCATGAATCTCAAGAACAGTCTCCATCGCAAGAAAACAGGGCTGAGCTAGAAATATAACCTACAGGGGTTAAAGAAAAGCCCAAAACCATATAGTTTCTTAATGAAACATTTCAACCTTAAGTATTTTGATGATTTTTTTTACAAATCAGGATAAAAAATTCCACCCACAAAATTGTTGTTGTCCACCATGAAAAACAAAGAAATGCAAAAAAATAATATCAGTAAATGTGCAGATGTTGCAAAGAAATACCTCATGACTGCTTTTTGAATATATTTCACATAACTTTACTATTTGCAGGGCGACTACTCTCATTTACAAGATACAATCTGCCCAGAATTACACTCAGACTTCTTTATCTCAAAAATACAAATGAAATCAGACCCTCTATGTTCATGAAAAGACAAAGCAAACTAAGAACTCAAACCTGAACCATACGCTGGTTCTGGAAATGACTGACAATGGAAGAATTGCAGACTTAGGCTCTGATGTAGTGCAACGAACAGCTCTAGAAGTGACCCGCCCTTGACAAACAACAAGTTTCCATCTCCCACACTACACATCTATGACCTGAATACCAAGCGCTCAGGTCTGCTTTAACACACCCTTGACAACTTCAGTCTCACACCTTTGACAGAGGAGAAACTACCAACACATATGTATTCAGATGACTCACGCCCCTACTCAGATTGAAACTGCGTATAGTGGTCGACCCATGTATTGATAGATAAAACAAATAAACCACACGCCTCTGCCCAGAATGCTCAAATTGTGTAGGACCTAGGGTTTCCTAGCAAACACGTCCTCAGTGAAGAAAGAATGGCCACAGAATGGGAGCCATTGCAACCATAAGACTCAACCAACAATAACAAAAGAAGACAGAAACCCACCAAATTTGCATTCTACTCCTGTAGAGAGCGGACAAGTTGGTGTAGCTCGTCAATTTGGAGAAGTGAAAGGTCAATACCAGCGAGCAAGAGAGTGGAGGAGCGGAAAGCACCTCTAGATTCCTGTGAACCATAATGAAACCAAGGCAAGTGAAAATGTGTAGAGCTTGCAATATTACGAAGCAGATATTTTCGAAATCCTAACTATCGGCGACTTTAGATGTCAAATGAGGACTGCGAGAGTAAATGCTGAACACAAATATTTTTCCTTTTCAACTGATTGGAGAAAAACTGTTGAACGGCTGAGCCTTGTTCCATCGTAGTCTTGCATCTCTCCCGCAATCTGTCCAGGGTAAAAAAGAGTTTGAAAACTTCAGCAAGGGAATGCCTTCGACATAATTATTAGTACTTGTTATTAGACAATACTATTGCAATGAGTTCTGTTTTTTTGGAAAACATTATTATTTTGTCTATTTTTTAGACAATTGACCTATTATTTTGTCATTTTTTTAGAAAGGTCTATTATTTTGCCCTTTTTTTAGAAACAATATTTCTGAATTTAGAATATTTAAAAAAAATATCTTTGTAATATTAAATACTATATATTTATTTTATTATGTCTTAAATTTTTATGAATATTTTTATGAGATGTTTATTTTATCTATTTATATGAATTCATGAACACAAATAGATTATATTATGCATGTTGTTATTTAACAAAATTATTATATAAATTTTATGTTTAAATAATTATTATTTAATTCTATCTTATAATTATATTACATAATCATTTCGTTTTTATATTTTATTTAATATAAAATAATTTAAAAATTATTATTAAAATTTATATTATCTAATAAATATATATAATTTAATCAATTTATATTATATTATACATATTATTAGGTAACATAATTATTAGAGAAATTTTATATAAATGCTTGTAACTACCTTTTATTCTATTAAACTAAAATACAGACATGGTTTATCTTACAATTTTAATATATTATTTACATCATTTTAATAAAAATTATAAACAATTATGTTAACACTATAATTAACAAAACAAACATTTAATTTTATTGACATTAATAAAATATACATTTTTTTATTAAATCTAATACTATAATTAAAATACTATAAAGACAAGTACTAGCCACTAAGTGACACTTGTATTCATTGCTGGTGTAAATGTATTTCATCATCAGAAATATTAATGAGAAGTCAAATTGATGGACCATCCATCTTTGATGTTTGTGTCTTTAATTTTCTGAAATCTTTTTTTCATTTGATCTACAATAAATAATCAACACCAATGACGTCCACTACCTTTTAGAGTTTCTAGTTTTGCACCTGTCAATACAATTTAGCCCATTTGATATGTACAAATTTAATCCATTATACAAAGCTTCAAGCTCTGCTTCATTATTGGGTTTTGCAAAGGATATGTTTTGAGAACGCTTAGATGAGGATTCCCAATTCATTCTTGATTAAGTATTTAGCACCAGAGACATTAAGATTTCCTTGAGAGGTCCTCTCAAAATTCGAAGACCATTCATTTCACTTCTTACACATTTCACACTTGATACCTTACAGTTGTGAGTTTGAAGTACCATTGGGGACCTTTAAAAACTTCCAATCTTGTAGAGATCTTGTCATCCCATGTTTTGTAGGCTTTAAAAGTAGAAGAAAAGGCCTCTGAATTCAGGAATTCACATATATAGATTTCGATTCTATTGCAAGAATCTTCTGCCAAAAGAGATTGGTCATTGAAAATCCTACGGATAGGCGGACCAAGCTAAGGCTCTACCTTTGGGGAGGATTTTTCTCCCTTAGCAGATATCTAATGGCCATCCTGTGTTTCTAATTCTATTCTACTACTTGAAGAAGCCCATTTTTTATAGTGTATCTCCTTTATTTAGAGCTCATCCAAATGATTTTGTCTTCTTCATGGGATAGGGAAATATTCTTGCAAACCGAAATATCCTCTAGTTTTGATTTTCACTACCAAGGTAACGCTGCACCATTAAAATTATGGTAATGCCAACCAGGATCATTCAAATTTCACTCCACATAGTCGGCCACTTTGTCCCCCCATAAATCATTCATCACGTCTTTGCAACCTTGCCTCTAGGAACGAATCAAGGACAGGCTCACCATTTATGGATCAGTCTAGAAATTGGTGGACCATTCATTATGAATGTTCCATGACAAGACATTATGAATTTTTAAATTTGTGATCTACAAGGTGGATTTGTGATTGTGAGGATCCTATTAGTATTTTCATTGTCAATATATTTCTTCTATAGAATCTAACTTCATAGCATCAAAGGATCTTCTATAATTTCCAGACAAGATTTGCACCCAATGCCAGGTTATGTTTTTTGATGCATCGAATATTGATGCCACCCAGCTCCTTGGCCTTCTTATTGTATCTCAATTGGTTAGTGGTATTCTTCTTATATCATTTGATCCATCCTCCAGAAACTTTTAATCGTGCCATTGAAGTCTTGTGCCACCCTCTTTGTAAGTTGAATGAAGGACATAATGTGAATAGGGATCACACATAGAATTATTCAATCACTACCACCTTCAAGTTATTACTTCATAAATTTTTATTTTTTTTATAAGAAATGATTTGTCATGGTAATTAATACATTTGTCTGTTTTTTATCAAGATTTGTCAATATTTTCTAAAAAAATATTGTTAATTTAAAAAAAATATATCATATAAATCAATACTTTTTCTAAGAAAAGGAAAGAGTTTGGCAATAGATATTAATACTTATTTCCAAAAAATGAAATATTCGCAAGGATTTTATATCGTTTTTTAGGAGAGTTTCTTAAAGTTATCAATGATTTGCATCTTCAGCTTCATAAAGTTTGATTGCCTTTGTGTCATATGTGTATTCATGGTTGAGTAGTGTTCTATATGTTCATTCATGTAATGTTTTGTATCTCTTATCTTGATCTACATTTTTTGGAGGTTTGTTGATTCCAAAAGACACTAGTTCATCTTCGGTAGAGTTTATAACTTTGACATGCTTTAGGAATTCTTCATCATCATGTTCCTATCTTCATGAGACATCTTTTTAGGGGGTCTTATCCTTCTCTTTCTTTCTTTTAGAGAGAAGTTTTATTCCCATTGGGTTTTCTCTTTTTTCTCCATTTGTGAGAGATCATTATTGTACATGAGTACCTTATCAAACCTTGTTGTTGGGACTCATTTTTTTGGTGTTTAGCTTACTCCCTAAGTATCACTAAAGGGGGGTGTTAGTGTGAAAAGATGTATTATCAAACTAGTTAGCTTTTAGCCTACTTAGTAAAGTCCTATTCACACTACACTTAAGCTCACATAGAGATTATCTAGACTTTTATCTCATCTTATGTAGACTCACCAAGAGTCCCAACACTTTTCAATAGAGTCCTACACTTGTTTCATATTTGGAGGAGTATTTAGAGTTTGACTCCTACCTTCTCGCTTCTTCATCCTTGCTTTTATAAGTAAGGCTCATTTGTACATATCAACACATCACATGCTTATGATATTTAATCATTTTACATATGCTTATTTGTGGATTATTTTGAGTTTTCAAGTAGATCTTGACTACTCCAACAAAATCCACTACTAGTTATGTCATAATTTTTTCCAAGTTTTAAGACTTGTAGTTGGCATCCTAACTTATCTTGGACTTAGCTTTGTAGCACCTCACAACTTATTAGTATCTAGTTCAGGATTTACTCAATCGATTTCAATAGTACTCAAAACTCTTTGCTGAGCCCAATATCCATCTAGCAAAAAACTCCTCATGAAGCTTGCCCATGCCTACTTCATCTCAGCTCTCACTAAGTGTCCTTAGAACTTATTTAAATAGAGTCTCACCTCATTATATAGGCTTAACAATACGTAATCACCTCAATCCAAGCCCGATGCAAATCTAATGTCCTTTTGCAATCCACGCATATCAAATATTTCTCATGTCTACTTACCCGACTGTTAAGCTCAAATATCTAATGCAAGCTCCAACTCTTAAATATTTGATGCAAATCATTAAATTTTAGCCAATATAAATCCACTGCATGTCATACCTCCATTACTAAAGCACCTCAAATCCAACATAGACCTCATTACAAAACCCATGTCCATCCTACCCAAATCATTTGATATTTATCATTGCAAAGTTCCTAGGCAACCTCTTATGCAACTCACCCAACTCAATCCAATTCCAATGCAACTCAAATCCATCTTAGATCCATCCGCATTACTTCTGCAACACTTCAAGACTCTCATCCTATGTGAGACTTATAAAAACTTGGACTCGCAACCTCGAAATTACACTCTTTAAATGTAGATAATACCAATAAAAGTTACATATTCTGGTTTTATGTCTTCTTATTGCATTTGCTCAAAGAACTGAAAACCCGCCTTTCCCTGACCATGCATAGCATACCCTACAATCATTTCATTTCGTGAAAACATTGTTTAACCCAATCATTTTACCAAACACTTTTTGTACATCCATTATATTTCCATATTTCACATATGTCAACAAGATCACTTTAAGATATCTGACTACAATCCTTTTCTCATAACATCCTGATGGACCTGTTTCACAAACTCTAAAGCTGCTAAATTGGAACAAGCTGAGAGAACAATGGAAAATGCATCCCTATCTGGCTGTAGACCAGTCAATCACATTTGGCCAAATTGCTTGAGGCTCTCATCAAAACATTGGTTCTGTGCATATTCCATTTTGTGCAAAACCTACAACCATCGCAGTCCATGAGAACACATCTTGCGTAGGCATTTCGCCAAACACTTTGCGTGCATTCTTCTAATCCCTGAATCTGGCATATATTCAAGATCTTTGTTTCTAATGCTTTAAACTCTGCCTGAATTATATGTACATGGACTAATCTGTCTTTTACGACTGATCTCTGATTTAAATACTTCTAAACTTGAGTCTTATTGTCTTTTATGACGTCCTGTAAAAGAAGATGGTTCCTTTTGACTTATCCTTTCACCTTCATTGCCTTATTTTTAGTATTCACAACTGTATTGCTTGCTTCAACCAATTTAGCTACTTGCTTTTCGCAAAACATTGTCCACTTCATCGACTCTCTTCATTGCTCCATTCAGTACTTCCATTCCATTCCAAATTTATATCCCTATCCTGGACATCACTTGAATTCATCTTCCTTCCTTCCTACTCATTTTCCTCCCTCTGCATTAAAGTCTTTTCTGTTTGACAATATGTTCCCTCTTTCAATTTGCAATCTGTTATAACTTGCTTGATTTCATCCACTATTGAATTGACATGTCATTGATCAAGGTGTATTCACAACAAATTTCAGCTTATGCAAGGCTTCAACCAAGGTAGTTATAATGTAATATATCAATTTATTAGCACCAAGGTAGTTATAATGTAATATATCAATTTATTAGCATAGTTTTTTTGAAAGACAAGATATTTGATTTTTGTTTTGATTTTCATGTGAAACGAATGAAATTCATTTCCAGATTTCTTTACACTAATGTTAAAAAACTTCACTGAAAATCTGATGAGGCCATAGCCATATCAGATTATACATTGCCTCCACTTACATTCTTTTCAAGTTTATATCCAATTTATATCCACTAATACTCGAAGACTCTGAAAACGTTTGCCAATTAGAAACAATCCTAGGGACTCCTCTACTCTAATGAAAAACACCTTTCTCTTGACCAAAGAACATCTTTTGTTGAATATGTGCCTGCTACACAATCCTATGACTCCTCAGTTATTTTGAATCATCGAAATCGTCTTTAATCTCTATTATATCCATCTTTTCAATATCAAATTTAATTTCTTATGTTTATTATTATAATGTCAGCAGTACATATATTCATTAGTTCCTCAATACGTATCTATCTCTTATGCAATGATCTCATTATATCCATCACACACTTATTACAATCTCTCAATCTCACAATATCATATTTTCTTGTATCTATTATTTTTTTCTTTTATCTCTATCTACAAATGTGTGGTATTGTCATCCTTCAATTATAGATCATTTGTATATAGGTATGTGTCCCTATCCTTGTTTTTGCATATTTGTTCCTTTGGGATATGTTGCATTAATATTGTTATGACTTATAGTAGATATAACTCACCTATACTTCGTTAGCTCTATTTTCCAACACCATACCCCGATTTGAACCATATCTTTTCCTTGATATATGTAAATTCTATCTAACAATTAATATGTGATATTTAAACATCAAATTCATATCATCAAATATTATAAAACTAGTAGAGCACACCATTCCCTATTAAGGAAAAATATTCTTATAAATAGTGAAAAATATTCTTATAAGTAGTGTGCAATTATTTGTATTAGTTATTCCACTAGAATATAGCTTGTTATAACTAGTGGATGTGACCTTTTAATTCAATCAATGGTATCTTAGCATCCTTAATTAAGGAGGGGCTACCATAGAAGCTTCCATCTTTTGTGCATTCACAAAAATACTTGCTAATTATTCCAACCACAAGTTGACTACCTCTCTTAATTATTTCATGTGTTCTATCAAAGTTTCCCTTTACTCTTGTACCTAGTGGAACTAAGTGGGTAAACCCACAATAGTGGGTTACAATTTTTTCCATGAAGAAAAAATAGAAATTCCCATCAAAAAATTTAAAATGGCTTACCCTCTAATGAAACACTCCCCCCTTCTCCCCCCTCCCCTTCTAATGAACCCCCACCCCCTTCTAATGAACCCCCACTTGCACCATATAGGGGAGTTCGTTCGAACCTCCCTTCTAATGAACCCCCCTTTTTTCACCTCCCCCTCCACCATTTCAAAATTTATGCATTTTTTGACTATCTAAGCCCAAGAAGGAGGTGCAAATGGATTCGACTTGATAAACCAAAGTGGAGGACTGTAGTGATCGAAGCGTGCTTTCCAACAACTATAAATTTAATAAATTTTATTTTTATTTTATATTTTATTTTTTAGTTTTACTAAACATATGTTTTTCATCAAACATCAAGTTCGGTGAAAAATCATTGTGGAAAAATAGTAAATTTGAGAATTGTCTTTTTGCAAAAATATATATGCACTAGGTATTGATGTCCTCATTCCAACCAAAAAAAAAAAGAATTTCAATACATACCAAAAAAGTTATGTGAGCCAAAGTGCACCTATGTCTAAATTGTAATTGGTTTGACTTCAAAACTTAATTAAAAGAAAAATATTCAACAAAATGTTATGAAACAAAATGAAAGCACTAGATACTAGTGTTACCAACCTAAATTCAAAAGAATCGGAATTTTATCCTTTCTAGAAAAAAAGTTATGCGAGCTAAAATACACACCACTTTTTAAAAATGTTGTTTACTATTAAAAATTAGTTATCAAAGGAGATACAAAAAAAATTATAATCTAATTTCAATTATTTTTTAAAATACATTTAAAATCTACAAACAAAATCTCACAAATCACTAGTTTACATAATTTTTAAATTCCTAACAGTTTACCTACTATAGGTGTCAGAAAGTGATTTTTTTTTCTTCTAAAAATGTTGATTTCAATGTTAAGTTTGACCAAAAAGTGTAACCCATTATTGTGAGATGACCCAATATGATGGTTCCATCTAAATATTCCATTACATTATATGAGATTTAGGTCCATGATATCTAATTTTTCATGTTTTGTAGCTAAATATTCAAAGCTTTGGTCAATATAGGACAACCAAACAATATAGATATAGTGTAGTAGCATTTCCACAAATCCCCTCCATGTTATTAATCTAAAAATTTAGCTTTGTTTGGGCTATAGAATATTTTAATCTAATCTCATCTAGTTATTTCTTCTCACATTTCACTAGAATCTTTTCTTTAAGTTTTTCTTTAAATCTTCATCTCAACTTCTTAATTATGCAAGAAATACATTGAACACTATGCCTTTTTATTTTTATAATGGTAATAATAAATTTATTATATAAAAACAACCACTTAAGTAGACTTTAGACATTGCCTTAGTGATAGATTCATTGGTAGTCGTATACAATGTCAATAGGTGTTCCTTAGCATTATTTTGTAGTATGTCTCCCATCTCAAATTTTTGGATTGGGGATATCTAGGAGAAGTTCACTTATGCTCATGTAGATGTATAAGTGAGGAAGGTTGGTGTCAAAGTTACTATTGATTGCAACTACTTTTATTTGAAAATAAATTCATTGATTTTTTATAGGGTCAAAAACTTAGGATGCTATGAGTAATTAATTTAATTGATTTATTTTTCCCACTAGTTTTTAAAAACCCTCCTTTTATTGTTTCCATGTTAACTTATTTTTTCCCTTGATAAAACTCACTACCCTGTGACGTGTCCTATTTTTTACGTTCAATTTGTTGTTCTTCTCCTTTATATTGTGGTGTCTCCTGTAAGTTTAGTTTCTCTCTTGTTCCTCTTGTTCTTCTATTTTTTCTTATTCATCCTTGATAGGTCCCCGATATCACGATTTAGCTTTTATCCACATCCTTCTCCCCTTGAGCAATGTCATCTTGAATTTCCTTGACTAGATCCTCTACACTTATTCCTATTGTGTCATAATCTAGTTATTCTTGTTTACTTAACCACTCCTCAACTATAGCCTTTTTGTTACTAAAGCAACATCACTCTTTCCTTGGAATCATTAGTTTGATATAGGAGAGTATCCACTCTCTATTTAGATAGTAGTTCTTTATTTTTTAAATGAGCTAGTTGTGCTCTACTAGTCAAAGATAGGTATAAATTCTAAGCTATCTTCTCTAATTTATCTTCTTCATACTCTCATCTAACTATGTTGCTTCCTCTATTTTGAAATTATTGTAAGATCTACTTGTTCTTCTAGAGAATCCTTTATTTATCTATCATTGGGTAAGAACTACCAACAATGTAGTCTAGCAAAAACTTGGAAAATAGCTTCCTTATTCTTTGTATTAGCATTTATGTACAAATATGCCACTTCTAATGGCTTCCCTGGTGTAAAACATGTTCTATACAATACTTATGCATTCATTACTTGTTCCTTCTCCCCTGGTGTAAAACATGTTCTATACAATACTTATGCATTCATTACTTGTTCCTTCTCCTTTTTCATTTATTCTTTAGGAATATTTGTTCTCTTATTTTTAGTCATGTATTCTCTTCCATAAATTTATATTTTCTTAGTTAATTCCTTGTAATTCTCTATAGTATTTAGATACCGCAAGAATCTCTACTTAAATTTCTTCCTCAACTTGGATAAATTTTCATTTTTCCTAGTATTAGTGTCTTCTTTTTGGTTGAGAGGGTTCATCTCCTCTTTTCTTTATATCCACACTCATGTGGAGCAATGGCAAGATTTGTAGCAATCTTTGTGGGAGATTTCGTATTCCCCTCTCCTTGTTTCCCCTTTGATGGTACAGTTCAAAAAAAAAATCTTACACTATTTTGTATTAATTTTCTTTCCAAATTTGCCTCTCCAAGGGTTTGATGGGTTTTAGAATATATATTTCAAATCTTGGAGATATAATTCTTAACATATTAGACTATCACACCACTTTTTCTTTTCATTCCATACTTATTTTTGAATCCAAAACCTTAATTACTACAAGAGGGTGTGGATCACTCTTTATCTCCCATTTATAATGCATTTTATTTTAATTTTTTATTATATTTTCTTCTCCTTCTTTCATGTTTCTCTTGTCCATAAAGTTCATGTAAGTTCCAAATATTAATGCATTGGGATTCTTTTGTAGTGCTAATAGTGCTCTTATGTTTGTATTAATAATTGTATCAAAAACATCATAAATTAACCATGGTACTTAAGAATTTATAGGGTATATTTCTTCCATGTAGATAAAATTTATGTCTACAATGAATGTGATTTTATTTGGTACTATTGTATTATGTGGTTAGAGATACTATATCAAACTTGTATTTTTATTAGATTTTTTTTAAGAAACCCCAATATTTTTCCCTAAACAAGTTCTCCTTTGTTGAAATCCTCTAATGTGTGTTAATTTGTGAGGCTACAACTTTCTTGTTTGACCATGAGTAACCTAGTATACGTGGTAACTTCATAAAATATAAAGTAAGATATATGATTAGTGAACCATAGAAAAAAGTATAGTGACTCTACCTTTTTCTATCTAAATTCTTTATGAGTTGCTCTCTCAATTTCTTGTAAAGCTTGAATTGATACTTAAGGATTATGGTGCCTAGGGTTGATTTTTCTCTATTTGTGTAGTAAATTTTAGATGTAATTTCCATCATGTAATGTTACACAACAGGGTTTGAAATATCCTTCGTTATGAGGTTTCTCCTATTTGGTATGATACTAGTTAGATCCATCACCTTATCATGTGTTTCCCTCTTTTGGGAAGTTACCCTTTGTTGCATAGTCCTATTATTATTGTTGTGTTTTTCTTCATTATCTACTATGAATAGTCAAGATATCTTAATTCGGCATGAATCCTACTCAAGATTATCCTTACCCAAGCATGATTTTGATAAAAATTAGGGAAGTCCTCCCATGCGTCTATTTTTAGCTCCTTCAATTTTTGGTATTGATTGAGATATTCACGTAGCCTTATATCTTTATTCACACTTGTAAGTGGCAATATATTTTGTTTGAATTTGTTGTGGTCTATCTCTATTATGGTTATATGGATATACTTCCATATATCCTTCACATAAATCATGTCTATAGATGCATTTGAGAAAATTCCATCCTAATCAACTTCCATGGAAAGCATTTATATAGCCTGATATTTGATAACATTCCACCCTAATCAGCTTTCATGGCATTCCATAGGTACTTTTAGTATTTGGGGCGAGTATTATCCTTAGAATTTGTCAATATTTGTGTGGCAATTTCTTGTGACTTACTTTAATCTTCTAGTTCTACATGAATCAACCCTAGATTTCAATTTTATTTTAGCAAAATTCTCCTTTTCTCACCATGGATAATCCTTAAATGATGATTTTCCTTTTCAATGCCTCATATCTTAAACATTGCTCAAATTCACTTTAATAAAAAATTCAACTCTATACTCTAGCTCTCAACTCAACTCTTAGTTTATTTCACCACTTAGTGTTTTGATAGTATACTCTTTTCATTGTGTTTGTATATAGGCACTCAATGGATTTTTTTTATTTTAGCTCTCTAACTATCCACTTTCCCTCTAATGTTATGGCTTTTTTTATTCTTGATTTGATGAGTTGATAATTGTCATCTCAAAAAAATTACGACTTTTAACTAGTATATGCTAAATACATATTGTACAAGGTACTTCTATCTATACCCAACTTCATTGAGATTAAATCACCTTTCAATGCATAATAATTTTTTAGCCTGGTTTTGTTTACATATCCATAAATTAGTAATTTTCTAAGATCTTCAATTTGACAAATCTAGATAATGTTATATCTTCAATTTTATATGTGCTTGATCACCAAATTTTTAATATATCAAGTTCATTAAATCTACTATCATATACTAACATATTATTATTGACTTAAAAAAGGATTTACTTCTAATGTTCTTGTCATACGAAGACTTATAACCCCTCTATGCTTAGATTTGGTTGTATAGAGCCACTTATCTCTTCTCATCTACCTTCTCTAGTTCCACCAATCGAGCTATTCTATTGATTCATATTTGAACTCATCCTTAATTTTATTGGTTAATGGAGTATTGAAATTGAATAAAAATGGAGACAAGGATTGAAGGATTAGCCTTGTGACAAGTGTCACAATAGGGATGGAGGTGCACGATTAGGTGTGCTCACACATGTGAGCATGCCATGTGTAAGACATGTTATGCCTTGCATAACCACCCCATTTTTTCCTTGGTCAAAATGGGTCCCCCTTTTTGTTTTCTGTCCTTGATTGTCTTTCAACAAAGTTTGGAGTTTTTCTTTCTTCCAATGCTTTGTTTTCCTTTTTGTTCTGGTAGAACCGAGACCGAAACTAAATCTAGTTTGAAACTTGTTTTGCGGATTCCATTCTGATTCTGGTTCCGCTTGTCTCTTTGTGGGTCTTTTCGGGTTTTGTCTTTGTTGTTTTATCGGAGTTAGAGTCGAAATGGATATTAAGTTTGAAGCTTTGTATATAGTCTCGAACTTGTTTCCATCCCGCCTCCGCCTCCACCTTTGGTTTGTTTGTTTGAACTTGAGATCGATGATGGGTTTTCTTGTTTCGATCTTAGTGTTTCTCTTTTTGTTCTTTCTTTCCTTTTCTTCTTTGTTGTCAAAACCGGAATCAAATCAGGAACCAAACTCAAAACTTGGACAAAGTTTCCAAATCGGTTTCCATTCCGTTTTCAGTCTCGCCTTTCTTTTTTGTTGTCTAACTTTACTTTGGTCACACAATAGTCTTGTCCCTGTTCCCGCCGTGATTTCGCATTCAACCTGCCGCATTAGTGGCATTAAGTACAAGCACCTCCCACGTATGAGGTTCAATTTTAACCTTAATTAAGGTTAACTCATTGATTATTATCACTATTTAAACAAGTAAAATCAAACCAGAGCTGCAGTGGAGCATTTGGGAACACAATTCAATCGAAAGTGAGGCATTTTCGTGTGGATTCGCATCAAGGGGCTAGCTTGTTGGATTGCGTTTGGAGGTAGGGTTTCTGTTCTTTATTTTTTGTTCATTGTGTTTTGTTTAGTCTTTTGTTCTTCACGTGGGTTCGTAGCTCTTTGTTTTCTTTTGAATCCTTGTTGCTTGTTTTTCCTGTCTTCTCTTTTGTTCTGCTTTGTTTTTTTCTTGTTTTCAATTTGTCTTTTATTTTCTTGTTTGTTGTTTTCTTGTTTGTTTATTTTTCCGCGGTCATTTTCACATTTTCTTCGTGCCCGTACCGTGGTGCCCTAGGTTTTTGGGGGTGTCAATCATCTACTACATTATCTTTATGTTGTTCTTTGATTCATTTGTTTACCTACCCATTCTTTTGCGTATCGACTTGTTGGTTTCAAGTAGGGTTAAGTTTGTGCCCTAATTATTTGAGTCGAAGGGTTTTTATAAGCTAGGGTTTTTATGCATGTCTCTGTTTAAATTAGAAAATGGTGCCCTAGTTGCTAGGTTTCCTCTCGGTCATATAGGGACAGTCTCATACTGTTATTTTTAAGCCCCTTTATTTTGTCAGGTGACCTCGTTTTTAGATTATGGTGTCATTCGTTACCCTGTCGAATTTTTTAATGATGTCACAATTGTTTTAAACCAGGGTTAGATCCAGAATTGATTTCGGTCTCAAACCTTGGTCTGTAATGGATGTCAGATCAGTCTCTAAGTCCACTTTCAATAAGTTATAGATTTTGCAAAATGTTGTGCACATGGTTGGAACCGGAAGCGGAACAAGACATAGGTTTGAAATTTCTTCATTGTACCCAAATCAATTTCCATTTTGATTATGATCCCGAATACTATTCTGACTCTACCTCCAACCCCACCATATGGTTTGTTGAGAGATCAATGCCCATTTCGGTCCTAACCCCGATGATGTTTCAAAAAAGGATTTTTAGCGATGTCTTTTGCTTGGTCCTGCCTCTGGTGTGTATGAAGGGTAAGATCTCTAACTGGGTTTTTTTTATATTTCTTGTAAATCTAATCTAGGGTTTTTATGTAGAAACTAAGGAATGTCAAGAGCATCGGGTGAGGTTTCTTAGAGGAGTCAACCTGCAGAAACGTCAAAACCAACAGCTAAGCCTAAAAAGGTTAAACCTGAACAACTCCCTTATACCTTGAGGTATAATCATTGAGGTCCTATCATCACTGCTAGCAAGGTGGAGTCCGATTGGGCAGACATAGCTAATACAAATTTGGGTTTGTTCCATTATGAGGAGTTGTACTCTTAAATATTTGTTGAAGAGGTGACAGGGAGGACCCAAAGGGTAGTTGAGTCAGGATTGGCTCATATCACTGTTTTTCCTCTATCAATTCAATACCCTGAACTAATAATGACAGTAGTTGGAGCCTATAATCCGGCTACTGGACAGTGCGTGGATTCACAAGGCAATGCCATCATTGATTTGACTCCCCAAATGTTCCAATTTATGTTCAATATCCCCAATCCAAGGAATCCTAGCCAGCTCAATGAGGCGGAGGCTTTAAAAATGTATGGTAACCATAAGGAATCCTACAAAGCTCATTTGAATAAGAAATGGATGAGGACTAAGAAGAAGTCTCTAATCAAGCTTCCAGATTAGCCTAAAAGGGCGGAGTTCTACAAGGAGGTTGGGGACATAATAATGATGTTATCCACACTCTTTGGAAAGAGGGATGCTTTTCACTTCAAAGAATGGATGTTTCCGTTCATTCAGACAATCTTGGATGGTAGGCAACAATTTGATTGGCCCCTGATTGTGTCTAAAAGCATAGACAATCAAATGGTTAGAGTGAGAGAAACCAAGAGTTTCTTTATGACCTCTTATGTCATTTATGCAGGAGCAAGGAGAGGCATTTTTCCAGGGTTAAATAGAGTGGGGGTGTTGGGAGAAGCTGATTGATAGAATAAAGTATAGAACCATTATGATCAGTTATCCTTGCAGATTTCTAAACTACATTATAGAAGAGTTAATGATGCATTTTTGTATGTTATTATTAACCAGCTTAATGCAGATGAAGGGTATAAATTGAGCCAGGAGGCCATGGCATTCATTAAAAAATGGGGATATTGGTTTATCTAATACCCCAAGTTTACTTATTTCAGGTTGGTTGGGTTTGATGGTCATTCTCACTTACTCCCTAGATGTTGCAGCAACAGGATGATATTAATGGAGTTTGTTTACCAAGCCTTGGGGGTTTATACTAAATTTGGTATAAAGCATAAGCCTGGTTGTCATAAGTTCCCCATGCAGTTGGGTGAATATAGTTGCCCACACCTTGTGGGACCTAAGGTTGTTTGCAATGAAGTGATGCATCTGAAATTGGGCCTATATACTACTAGGAAGCATTTTGATCCACATAATTAAATTAATGCCTTGCTTGCTTCCATTTTTTATAGACATTTCAATATGTTGGAGGACTTCTAGAGTGATCTTCAGGATGATATGACTTGAGGAAGAGGAATTATGAAAGATTGCCTATCCCTCTCATGGTGGAATATGGGGTTAAAGTGGACATTCCTGAAACACTATCAGATGATGGTGTAATTTTGGATCCCTTATATGAGGCACAGGATGTAGGTACCAAGAATTTAGATCCTGTAGATTGGGATGTGGGGGAGATAACAGTTATCAAGCAAATAGCAAGACCAGTGTTGGATAGAAGTATCCAATGGGTTATGTCGAGAACCAAAGAGCCTGTGGGTCAAACCTCCAAGAAAAGAAAAGGTGCAAGTACCACACAAGGGTATAGGAGAACGAAGAGAAGAATGCCTCCAAAGGAGCCCTTGGAATTCTTCCCTCCTGACATAGACGAATTTGAACTTGAGGCTCCGGCTCAAGATTTTCCTAAAGCACATGAAGAAGAAGTCCCAACAAGACCTGTGGCCTCAGCATCGGTTATGGGTGAGTTGCCTACTCAACTCCTCCTACAGAGCAGCCAGGTGAAGAAGTTCCTAAGGGAACTCTCCATGAAGAAGCTGAGACTTTAAAGGGAAAGGAAGTTGAGAGGGAAATTCATGATATAGGGACAGACTCTGAGGGTACTTTGTCAGATAAAGAGACACAAGAGGATATACCTCTTGATGAAACCAAGCATGTTTTGATAGCAAAGGATCAATGGGCACTATTTGAAGAAGCTAAGAAAGCATCAGATGCCAAAGCACAAGCTAAAGCTTTAGCAAAACAGCAGCAATTAGATCCCAAGGCACATGCTGAAGCTTTGGCAAAGTAAAAAGAAATGGATACAAAGGAACAAGCTGATGCAGTAGTCCAACAACAACAGTTAGAGGCCAAGCAGAAAGTTGATGAATTGATCAAGCAGCAGTAGGAAAAGGAGCATGAGATCAGGGTAAAGGAGGAAAATGACAGATTAGAGATGTTGCAAAAGATTCATGAGCTAGAGGAGGAGAAGGTCAAACAAATAAGATAAAAGGAGGCCCTTGAGGCTAAGTTTAAAATGATTGAAGAGGCCTATAAGAAAAGAGAGGAAGCATAACGCATGCAAAAAGAAAAGGATGCTGAAGAGATTGCTAAGCAACAACAAAAGGAGAAGGAAGCATGGGACAAGCTCAAGGACTTGGAAGGAGAAAGAGACAAATTTCTTGAAGAGAAGAGGTTGGAGGAAGGACGACTAAAAAAGGAATGAGAGAATAAAAGGCTACGGGAGCAGAAGGATAGGGAAGAGGCTGAGAAGGTTGCACAAGAGAATACAAAAAAAGAACAATAAAATGTGCAGGAGGTTGATTCTCAACCTAAAGTTATTTTTTTGTAGCCACTATCTCCTACAATTGTTGCCTCTTCCTCTGCAGTAATGGCTACCACTCCTAGTGCTCCTACCTGGTTAAAGGTGGATCTTGAAAAGAAACAAATAGCTCCACCACAGCCTCTGGTTAAAGCTAGATCTTGAAAAGAAACAAATAGCTCCACCACAGCCTCTTAATTGGGAAGAAATGATGAAGGAAATAGAAAAGGAGAGACCCAAGAAGAAGGCCAGAGTTCTTCATTCCACAAGGCTCATCGAGGCAAGGGAGATCATTGCAAAATGTGCAATTTCGGTGGTGGACAAGGACAGAGGGGATGTGAAAATAACTGATTATCAATTGGGCTGGTCAATTTAGGGAAGCCTACAAGGAATCAGCAGATGAATTTGATTAATGTTGTAGCTTCATCCACAAAATTCAGAATGATTAAAGATAAACAAAGGAAGGATGAACTTAAGGCTCAATTGGATCAGTTGCATACTTTCTTAAGAGATGTTTCCACCCCCAGGTCACAACAATTTGTTGCCTTGGAAATGCCAGTATTACTCAGCAAAAGAGAATTTGATGATTTGGTGCAAATGAAGAGTAAGTCTGGGGTGATAGATAGATGGATAGATAAGCTTAACCAGGAAGTGGGTGAGGTGTTGGTAAGCAGTTTTGAAATTCATAAGACAACGTTGGAGTTAATAGACGAAATGAGTCACCACATTGAAGCTTTAGAAAATCATTCAGAGGAATATAGGGGGTATATTCAAAAAATAAAGGAGGTCAATAAATTACCAAAGTCAACTCTTCTTGAGCAATCAATCCTCGAGGAAGACAATGCAAATTTCTTGGAAAAATCCTCAAGCATAATCCGGTTTAGATCTAATTTTATATACAAGCATAGGAATCAAATTCAAGATGCTAGTAAGGACTTGAATGAGCATCTTGATGAACTAGAATCTATTGTAGCCATTATAGTTAATATGGATATACCGGTTAATAGGGGAAGCCTCTGAATCAATTAAAGGAGAAATGGGACAATAGGTTTCAAGAGGTTATGCAGAAAGAGGACGATGGAGAGGATTTATTATTAGATAGACTAATGGATGTTAAGGAAGAAGTGAAAGTTGTAAGGAGAGAGTTCACGAAATTAAAAGATATGAAGGGATTTTGCTCTGCAGAGTTGAAGAGAATTAAATTTGAGGACAATTGGATCGATGGGCCTGATGTGGATATTCTTCAACAAGTCTTCTCCAGTTATGATGAATACCTTCTTGAGAAAAGTACACAAGAATGAGTTGGCATCAGGATGATCTATTTTGGGCACATGACTTCCCCCTTTTTTCTCTCCTATTTCATAGGGCAATCAACATTGGGACTAGAGATCAGCCAGTCTAAGTTTTTGAGGAGGTTCGGGTTCCTTGATTAGTGGATCTCAATTTTGATTGAGAGGGATTTGTGTTTGGCACGCCTATATGTATTTTTGAACTTCATATTATCAAGGTTGGTTGATGAAAGTAGAATTAGCCACCTAATGATAGCAAATAGGAATTTTTTAGCTTTAAGTAAAGATACATTGTTTTAAGTTTAGTTGAATTTAGATACACTTTTATACAGTGTTATGTTGGAATTGAGTTTCTTGGATGAGGTTAATGAACCTTAATCGGTCTGTATGCCAGTGAGTTTGTTGTGCATAAATGTTTCTTATTTGATGTGAATCAATAGGGGAAACCAGATTTCAAAGATTATTTCATTAAATTGTCTATGGATGGAATTGTTACATGTCTGTTGATCTATGTTATTGGCAATGAATGAAGAGTTTGTTCTTTTAAATCTTAAAGTATTGTAATGAATGATTGTGATGGTTAAACTAAGCACTATAAATGTATGCAATGGTATGGATTGTTCTGTGAATTGCATCATGTTATGGTTTTCTTGATCTGTTAAGAAGCATTCGTTGTTAAGAATATATGTTTGGATGTTAGAGAATTTTGTTCATATTTTATTGATCTATGCCTTGATCTATCTTTTTCTATTTATTTACACCCCCCTATTAAACATAGATTAATGAATATGTTGTTGTTTGTATTCCTTATCACCAGAAAAGGCCCCTTGAGTATTACAGTTGCATTGGCCAATTGAGTGACATCAGATATTTGAGAACCAACTACCAAGACCTTGGGAGTTAGGCTACTATATGTTTTCTTTCTTTTTCAGGAGAAATAGAGTAGAAATATTATGTTTTATGTTGTTTGTGTCATTTTCACCATCAACAAATCTGGCACTAGAAGGAGGGTCTGAAGGAACAAGCTGGCTCAGATTGATTCATTCTCACTAGAAAAGTATGAGAGGATTCTCAAATCCTCTACTGACCCTGAACCATTAATTGAACTTAAAACCCTGGTTAGACATAGGCCCCAAGCTCGTAGAATTTTGATCCCACCATTGTCACCACCACTTACTCCACCTAGATTTCAGCTAAATCTACCTTTATCACCCCAACAACCTATATCATCACCAGTCCAACCTGTGTCACCACCGGTTCGGCCTATATCACCACCAGTCCAACCTGCTCAACCAATCCCACCACCACCAATGGCTTACTTCGTGAATAACCCCTCTCCGTTATGGACTATTTGTGGGGGTATCCATGATCTACCAAATAATCTAGAAAGTTTTTTCCCCAAGTATATGCATGGAGAATCAAGAAGCGCGGAGGAACACATACAAGCATTCAAGGATGCTTGTACCCATGCTCAGGTGGCTCACCAAGACGTTCTATGTAGGTTTTTCCTTATTGTTTGGGGGACATGGCATACAACTGGTATCTAAATCTGCCCTAGGCATCTATTCTAAGCTGGGCAGATTTAGAAAATGCTTTTATTAATCAGTTTCCGGTCTATGTAGACCTGACCATCTTGTATCATCAATTTGCTACCATAAGAAAGGATCATCATGAACCATTTCCATTATTCAACACTAGATTCCAAAGAATGTTTCGCAAGTTACAAGACCCCTACTTAGTGGCTGAAAATATTGCCATTAAGGCATATTTAAGATTTGTTGATCCCTTGATTGGCCTATTCTTGTAGAGAACCTATGCTACCAATGAGATTGAATCTTTGTCTAAGGTTTATCATCTAGCCATTAAATTGCAACAACATATAAGTGTGCAATTAGGAAATTTAGGAGTAGCTCTCCCTCCCATGGGTTATCAGATGCCTAACCCACTGTTGTTCAACATGGTCCCAGGGATGTCTTACTCCCAATATGGACCTGTTTCTGAGTTACAAGCCTCACCTACCATGCCTTTTTTCGCTAATGGCATGTAGGATTCTTCTCAACAGTCTCAAAACCACCACCAACAAGGGGGAGGGTAAACTCATGTTCATTCTCCATTTGTAGGGCATATTGTGCAAAATAAACAAACTGTACAACTAACCAATGAGGTAGAGACTCTCAAAAAAACTCTATCTCAAATGTCCAATGACATGGCACAACTTAGACATAACCCCTCTCAGAACCAAAACCAGAATTATGAGAATCAAAGAGTTTATAACAACCAGGGTAGTTACTCTAACCAGAATGCAAATCAGAACACTAATAGGAACTTCCAAAACCAAAACTCCTCTAACCAAAATTATCAAAATCAAAACAAAGGATACAATCAGAGGTCCAACAATAACAATAGGTAGTGGAACACTGGACCCAACAACGGGGGAGTTCCCTGTAACTATGAGTCTGGTGAGGATAAAACACACACTACTAATGTGGCAGACCTCAATTTCATGACTAATTGGTGTAGACTACATGATACTGCATCACATTCTGAGGTCAATTGCCCAGAGATGGAAAAAATGGTGAAGATTGCACAAGCTTATTCCCACCCTCCACAAGGAAATTCCAATCAAGACGGTGGGTCAGTAAGTACTGCTATGACTTATGAGACCATTGAGGAAAAATATCAATTTCCCATGCAGGGAGACAATGAACAAGAAGAAGATGTGTATGATGCCCAAGCCTTCCAATCCAAAGGTGGTCACTTCCTGAGAAATCAGAATAAGGGCCCATTCATTACATTTGCACCCCCAAACAACATGGTCCCACCTAATCAAAATGTAGATAATGACCCACCACCACCAAAGGGACTTTCTAACTCTCATAATAAAGTTAATCCACCTTCTTTTCCTAAATATCAAGTTAGGAATGATTCGTTGATTTTATTGCAGAAATGCAAAGACAAAAGACATCATTGTCATTCTTTGACATTATGAAGTGGTTCCTGGCCCAATGAGAAGTTGTGTTGAAAGCCTCGGAGGAGGCGGATCATTCAAAAGGAAAAGGTAAAGTGACTCCAGTGAAGGAGATGAATGCGACCATCTATAAAGGTAAGACCAGTACCCCACCTTTCCTTTTAATTTTAAGGATCTTTGGAAAGAATCTGCATAACTGTTTGCTGGACTTCGGAGCATTAGGTAATGTTATGCCCTTTTCAATTTGCAGGAAGCTAGGATTAAGCCCTGCCCAGACTAATAATAAAGTAATTCAGTTGGACAAAACCGAGGTTAATGTGGTGGGAGAATTAAAAAATATGCATGTACAAGTTGGATCGGATCCAAGGATCCAAACTTACATAGATATCCAAGTGGCTGATATCCTAGAAACATATGGTATGCTCCTAAGTCGGGAGCTAATAAAGAGTATTGGGGGGTATTTTTCTTTGGATTTCTCTCACATGTGGATACCCTGGAAAGGGATAGCAACACAGATTAGAATTGAGAGTGAGCCTAGGCTCAAACACATGATTCTCCAAATGAAGTAGCATACTTCGAGACTGAGATAATATTTTACAAGCAAGAGAAGACGAATGCTTAGTACTCAATCCTGATGATGCACTGCCCCTAGAACAAAGTGACCCAATGATCTCGGTCAACCAGAAAGTTCTACTAAGAAAATTGCAACAAGATAGGCTGGTATTAGGAGAAGAGGTTGATTTGCATAGTTTGTTGCTTCCTAATTGGTGTAGGATACATTATCAGAATCATTCTGAATTGACATGTCAACCCTACCTAGATATCTTAAATCATATAGGCCAACCTCAACTAATTGGCCAAGATCAACCTCAAGCACCCATCAATGAATTTCCATTTGAAGCTAAGGACGCTACCATCCTCACTAGAACCAGTCTTTCTCAAGGGGAAGATTCCCCACCGTTGGAGCAGACTCAGGTTCTATGCTCTGATTTTCAGGAGGAGATTGATGTGTCTCAGCCTTTCTCCAATAGCCCTGCCCCAGATACTCTACCAATGCCTAAGGCATTGATAAAAAATGAATTGGATTTCAACTTGATCCAAGAAATTGTTCAGGAAGTGATTCTTGAGCAAGCTTTAAATATAGAAAAGCCTTTAAGTGAGCCTTGTCCCTAGTCACCTTTAATTATTGATGGCCAACAAAATTTCAAGTCGTCACCTATCTCAAGTAATTCATCCCCTGTTATCAAAAATAAGAAAGAGCTCCCAGCTAAAGATCAATTATGGAGTCTTAAATTTGATGGCTCTAAGTCCAAAGTAGGAAGTGGAGCAGGGATTGAACTAACCAACCTGAAAGGGAAGACTTACTTTGCATCTTACAAGTTGCAGTTTGGTTGCACGAACAATGTGGTTGAATATGAAGCACTCGCTCATGGACTTATGTCTGCCCATCAAAAGGTCACCTCTCTCATGGTGATGGGGGATTCTGAAGTAATTGTAAAGCAGGTACACAGCCAATATACTTGTCATAACAAAAGATTGGTTGCATACATAAATAGAATTTGGAATTTGATTGAAGATTTTGACGCTTTTGGGATTACTTTGATTCTTAGAGAAGTTAATCAAATTGCAGATGCCCTTGTCGTCACTGCTAGCACCTTGGAGCCTATGCAAGACTCTAAGCTAAAAATACTTTTAGTTGAATTAGTCTTAGTCCCAGTTGTCCTGGATAATGTTCAGAATTTTTAGGTATTCGATGATGACCAACATATATTGGCCTTCTTGGCAAGTTCGGATGTCTTTGAAGGACAGATAATAGATGAATCTGAGAGAGATCAAGGAGATTGGGATCTTGAGAATGGTGATGCAAAAGGGATACTGGAGTTGAAAATAGACAGTCTTCCAAAGGGGATGGTAGCTTCAGAAAGAATCTTTGACTCTGACCCACGGGCTCGTCAAAGGGTTCCCACAGAGAGTGATTGGGAAGTATGAATCTATTAATCTAACTCACTCGGGTCCTGAAAGGAATGTTCTCATAGGAAAGACTTGTCCTCAAGAAATTAAGGACAAGATAGTTAAAGTTTTGGAGAAGAACATTGCAGCCATTGCTTGGAGTTATGATGACTTAAAGACCTTTGACACTTCGGTGATCACACATACCATACCTCTTAAGCCAGAAGTCAAGCGCTTCCATCAAAACCAATGCTCAGTCAATGCTTTGATTGATCCCCTGATTCAGAAGGAGGTGCAAAAGCTCCTATCTGCAAGAATAATCTTCCCAGTCAGACATTCTACGTGGGTTGCAAATTTAGTTCTTGTGAGCAAGAAAAATGGCGAGATCAGGTTATGTGTTGATTTTAGGAATTTAAATAAGGCCTCCGAGAAGGATAATAACCCATTGCCTTCTCTTGATGAGGTATTACAAATAGTTAATGGGTCCTAGATGATGTCATTTATGGATGGCTATTCTACATATAATCAGGTCCTTGCCAGTCATGAGGACAGAATGAAAACTGCCTTCAACACCAAGTGGGGCACATTTTCCTATCGGAGGATGCCATTCGACCTTATCAACGTTGGGGCAACCTTTCAACGTGCAATGGATGTAGCATTCAAGGATCTAATAGGTAAGTGTATCATTATTTATGTGGATGACTTAACTATCTTCTCCAAGAACCGGGGAGACCATGCTCCAGATCTAGAAAAGGTCCTCAAAAAGTGTATAAGCTATGGTGTCTCCCTCAATCCAAAAAAGAGTGTGTTTGGAGTATCTGAAGGGAAACTCCTAGGCCACATCATATCAGAAGAAGGGATATCCATAGATCCTAATAGAGTATAGGCCATCTTAAAGCTGACAAGGCCAAGAAGTAAGAAAGAAATGAGATCCTTCTTCAGAAGGATTAATTTTGTCAGAAAATTCATAACAGGGTTTGTAGAAATTGTCAAACCCCTTAATGAGATGATGAAAAAAGATGAAAAAATAGAATGGAGAAATGAGGCCAAATCTACTTTCTCGCAAATTAAAAAATCAATATCTGAGGCCCCTGTCTTGACTAGCCCAGATTATCTAAAGCCCTTCTATATCTATTTTTTTGCATCTGACCATTCATGTGCAGTTGTTTCAACGCAATAGAGAGGTGAGGGAGAGGAAAGACCTATTGCCTTCATGAGCTCTCCATTTAAGAATGCAGAAGTTAGATACTCACCCCTTAAGAAGTAGGCCTTTTCATTGGTTCGAGCAATAAAGAAATTCAGGCATTACATTCTTCGAAGTTAGGTAATTGCCATAGTTCCTGATCCAGCTGTAAAATCCCTCCTGATGCAAAGTGAATTGGGAGAGCGAAGAGGAAAGTGGATGGCTATTTTACAAGAGTTTGACTTAGAGATTCATCCAATGAAACATGTCCGAGGGCAGGGCTTATCGAAGGCAATGGAAGATGTGGACAAGAATATCACATGTCAACAATACACTGTGCAGTCATTTACTAAGGATCCCTGGTATACAGATTTGATCTTTTTCCTCCTCAACAACAGATGCCCAGAACGGATGAATGCTACTCAGAGAAGAGAATTGAGGATGAAGAGTCCTCATTATATGCTCAAGGGGGGATCTATATACATAAGAAATTTTCAAGGAATTTACTTGCGTTGTTTGGATCAATAAGAGGCTAAGCACGCCATTGTTGAGTTTCATGGAAGACATGGTACATGACATGGATTTGCAGATGCTCTGGCCCATCAAATTCTTAGATCAGGCTATTACTGGCCTTATGTATTTCGAGATGCGCACCAACATGTCTGGACATGCCATGTATGCCAGACCTCTACACCCAGGGAAAGAAATCCAGCAATGCCTTTGCAACCAGTGTATGAGGTAAGACCGTTCACTCAATGGGTGCTAGACTTTATAGGTGTCATTAATCCAAACTCTTATGCAAGTCACAAGTTCATCTTGACTGCAACTGACTACTGCACATGTTGGACCGAGGCTAATCCCTACAAAAACAACACCATAGAGGTGGTTATCAAGTTTCTAACCGAGAACATCACCACCAGGTTTGGAGTACCATTTGCCCTGGTCTGTGATAATGGCCTTGATTTTTCTTTAGCTGAATTTATTCAATGGGCTTATGAACATAAAATCATTTTGAAATATTCATCTAATTACTACCCTCAGGGAAATGGAGTGGTTGAGTCCACATAAAAATATGTTAGAGGTAATTAAAAAATTGTTAGAAAACAATCCTAGAGACTGGCACACCCAGCTGTGATTTTCCCTATGGGCAGATTGAACTCGAATCAAAGCCTCCCTAGGAAAATCACCATTCAAATTAGTCTATGGCCAAGACCCAGTCTTCCCGATCCATTTGCAAATACCTGTCCTCAATTTTATGCAGGAATTTTATACGAAGGATGATAGGATGGAGGTCAGATTAACCAACTTGCTCAACATGGAGGAACAGAGAGATGTTGCTTTACAGTAGTTCTCTAAACATCAAGTTGTTGTCAAACGCTAGTTTGACAAGAGGTCCAAGGTAAAGGCCTTTAGGATATTAGATCTTGTGTTAATATGGGATAAAGCTAAAGAGAAGAAGGGAGATCACCAGAAATTTGATAGACTCTGGTTAGGTCCATATCAAGTAGCTAGGATACTAGGCGAGAATTATTTTCGTTTGAGTACCTTGATAGGAGAACCTATTCCATTGCCAGTTAATGATCAGTTTCTTAAGCATTATTTTTGCTCATGAAGGTTTGATGTTCTGAATAACTATACTATATTGTGTTATATGTAATTATTTCATTCTTTTGTTGTTTTTGTGTTCTTGTTTTTTTTCTTTGTTTTGTTTTGTTTTTGTTTTGTCTTGTCCGTTGGGGATCTTCATTTCTATCCATTCCAAGAAAAGGGGTTGTTATGCAAAGTATGCTACAGGCACTGGGAGAGAAATTGATTTAGGTATTTTCAACGGGCATCTTTTGAAGGATTTCGTTCTAAAACTCATGTCTTATGACCATTCTAATGTTGGTTCAAAAATTTATTAAGGGTAAAAGGTACATTGTGAATATCTCATGAATTATGATCAAAATTTGTCACAAAATAGATAAACATCTGTCTAAGTAAATAACTATTTATTTTAGGGTGGTTGTATCTCCGATTCAAGTGAAAAATCCAATTCCAAGACTATCATGAAATTCATTGTAGTTCTCAACCCACATTTCAGGTCAATTGCATCTGAGTATTGAGAAAAGTTCATAAAAGGTTCCTACAAGTGAAGCTTAAGTAAAAAAAAAAGAGAAGAGAAAGAGAGAAAAGGCAAACTTAATATCAAATGGGTGAATCAAGTATCTCTATTGGGGCTATGGATGCCTGTTTGGTAGTAGAACAATGCTTTGAGAGAACTAGAGGTATCTTCGTCAGGGCTATGGACGCCTGTCTGGCAGCGGAGCAATGCCCAGGATTTCATTGCAAGATAGTTAAAGGACTCAACCTATGTAGCTTGGATCTTAGGTATAGTTGTTCAAGAGTGGAGAAAGTATCTATAAATAATGATGCACAATATACGCACACACTCAGATTCAAAAAAAAAATCATGAGCACATACATATGAGATTTTAGCTCAACCTTATTCTATATATCTAATCTTATTCAAGTTAGCATGCTTGATTAGCCAAGTAGTTTTTGGGTGACTGAATTTTTTGATGTCTTGAAAATGGGTAAACTATTTTCCCAGCTGAGTTGCCATTTGTTATGCCTTGCATAAGCACCCCATCTTTTGCCTTGGTCAAAATGGGTCCCCCTTTTTGTTTTTTTGTCCTTGGTTGTCTTTCAACAAAGTTTGGAGTTTTTCTTTCTTCCAATGCTTTGTTTTCCTTTTTGTTCTAGCCAAACTGGGACCAGAACTGAATCTAGTTTGAAACTTGTTTTGCGGATTCCATTCTGATTTTGGTCCCGCTTGTCTCTTCATTGGTCTTTTTGGGTTTTGTCTTTGTTGTTTTATTGGAGTCAAAGCCAGAATGGATATTAAGTATGAAGCTTTGTATATAGTCTTGAACTTGTTTCCATCCCACCTCCACCTTTGGTTTTTGTTTTTTGAACTTGAGATCGGTGATGGTTTTTCTTGTTTCGATCTCGTTGTTTCTCTTTTTGTTCTTTCTTTCCTTTTCTTCTTTGTTGTCGGAATCGGAATCGGATCCGAAACCAAACTAGAAACTTGGATAAAGTTTCCAAATTGATTTCCATTATGTTTTCGGTCCTGCCTTTCTTTTTTGTTGTCTAACTTTACTTCGATCGCACAATATTCTTGTGCCTGTTCTCACCGAGATTCCGCATCCGACTTGCCGCATTAATGGCATTACGTACAGGCACCTCCCACGTATGAGATTCAATTTTAACCTAAATTAAGGTTAACTTGCTGATTATTATCATAGTTTAAACAAGTAAAATAAAACCAGAGCTGTAGTGGAGCATTTGGGAACACGATTCAATCGAAAGTGAGGCATTTTCAAGTAGATTCGCATCAAGGTAATAGTCTGTTGGATTGTGTTTGGAGGTGGTGCGGGAGCACACCTTGGCTAACCTCCATTTTTGTTATTGTGGCTTGTACTTGACTCTAGCCAAGTCAGGAAGTTTGTTTTCTTTCAGACCTTAGAAGGTCATTGCTTTTGTGGGCTAGGTGAGTTAGTCATTAGGACTAAGGTCACACATTTAGCCATTGTTAGTAGTTTATGTTTTCTTAATGTTAGTTGTCTGGGGAGATTAGAGTCTTAAAGTTGTTCTAAACACTTAATGTGGTTGTAAAGATGCCTTAAGGCCATTCAATGAGTTGGTTCCTCAGAATCTAGAGGGAATGGTGGTCCTAAGAAATAGGATCAAGGCATGAAGAAAGATGCCAAATGTTGTAAGGAAGTTAGCATGGCAACCTTGGCAATTATTGTAATTGTCGCATGCAACTCGGTTGCCTTTGGATTCCCTTGAGAATAGGAAGTGGGAAATTGGCCAACAAGCCCTAGAATCATGGAGTGGGCATCTAATATGACCCAAGACTCGAATCTCATGTGGGGGGATGCAGTTATGTAATTTGTAATTAGTTTTGAAGTGAAATACAAAGCTCTGCAATAGTTTTTTTCAAGAAGAACTCGAGTTTTTGTGATGATAGAGATGCTAAATGGATTGAGAACCTGAATCTAGAGTTTGTTATGTGTTCTATAGGATTATCTTAGTCTTTTTAATTCTATAAGCAAGTTGTTTTAGAGTAGATATTTTGGTTAGTTAAATTGTTTTAGTTTAAGTTCTTACTGGTTCAGTCTTGACCAGTCGGTGCTTTCATGGCTCCCCCATGAAGTCTAGCCTTGGTAAACACCTAAGGATAGGTGGGAATGTTAGTGAAGTCATTAGTGTACATAGGTTTATGGTTAGGAAGTATGAAAGAGTGGAGAGCTCTTTTAATCACTAGTCTCTAGGCGAGCAGACAGAGCCCGGTTAGAGGTCTAGGAATGTCATCAAAGATTTCTTGCAGGGTAAGGAGGTACTGTACGGAACAGGTACAGGTCCAAGTAGGGTTTTACCTTAGCTCAACATTCTAGGTGGATTGAAGTCATATCAATCATTTGGTTTATGATTTGAGCAAGCTACAAACAAGAATACAGTCAGTCCTAGAAATTAGGCCTATTTGCCCTACTGTCCTAAGTTGTAGGAAACCAGTGTACGGAGGTTGTTAGACCCAAAGCCCCACTGAAACTTTTAAAACTTCTAAAAGGGTATCTGAATCCGCCTTTAGATTTGTAGGGTCTTTGAGAAAGTTTTGCAAAAATTGACAAAACAGGACTAGTAAAGAATACAAGAAATAGGCCTATTTAAGGTCTCAAGTGGTGAATCCTTGAACCTGGTAAGGATAGAATTGAAGAACCTTCTAGAATGGTTCAAATATGCAAGCTTATGAATGATTTCATAAGGATGGATACCCCTGCAATGAAGAATGATATTTGTGAGAAGATAGCACTTAGAGTTTTCTAAGTGAGGAAGAGGAATTGAACTTGTCAAATGGTGTTAGTCCTCCAAGGTGAAGCACAAAGGATAGAACTCTTAGAGAAGAGTTAGAATTGGACTTAGTTAATCATCTAAGCCAATCAGGACCTAGAGGAGACTAGGTTCCTTGAAGAGACAAGATGGGTCTCTTAGTTGCAGTGCAAACAAGCCTTGGAACACTCACATCAAGAGGTAGGGTTTATTTTCTTCATTTTTTGTTCATTGTGTTTTGTTTAGTCTTTTGTTCTTCGCGTGGGTTCGTAGTTCTTTGTTTTCTTTCGAATCCTTGTTGTTTGTTTTGCCTGCCTTCTCTTTTGTTCTGCTTTGTTTTTTCTTGTTTTCGGTTTATCTTTTATTTTATTGTTTGTTTTTTCGCGGTCGTTTTCTTCACGCCCGTACTGTGGTGCCCTAGGTTTTTGTGGGTGTTGATTGTCTACTACATTATCTTTATGGTGTTCTTTGATTTGTTTGTTTACCTACCGATTATTTTGCATATCGGCTTGTTGGTTTCGAGTAAAGTTAAGTTTGTGCCCTAATTATTTGAGTCGAAGGGTTTTTATAAACTAGGGTTTTTATGCACGTCTCTATTTAAATTAGAAAATGGTGCCCTAGTTGCTAGGTTTCCTATCATTCATATAGGGACGATCTCGTACTATTATTTTTAAGCCCCTTTGTTTTGTTAGGTGACCTTGTTTTTAGATTCTGGTGTCATTCGTTACCCGGTCGAAGTTTTTAATGACGTCACAATTGTTTTACACTGGGGTTGAATCCATAATTGATTTATGTCTCAAACCCTGGTTTGTAATGGATGTCGGATTGGTCTTTGAGTCCACTTTTGTTAAGTTATAGATTTTGCAAAATTTTGTGCACACGATCAAAACCGGAAGTGGAACGAGACATAGGTTTGAAATTTCTTCATTGTACCCAAATCAATTTCCATTCTGATTTTGATCCCGAACACTATTCTGACTCCACCTTCGACCCCGCTATATGTTTTGTTGAGAGCTCAATGCCCATTCCGGTCCCAACCCCAACAGTGTTTCAAAAAAGGCTTTTTAGGGATGTCTTATGCTTGGTCCCGCCTCTGGTGTGTATGAAGGGTAAGATCTCTAATCGGGTTTTTGTTATATTTCTTGTAAATCTAATCTAGGTTTTTTATTGCAGAAACTAAGGAATGTCAAGAGCATCGGGTGAGGCTTCTTAAAGGAGTCAACCTACAAAAACTTCAAATCCAACAGCTTAGCCTAAAAAGGTTAAACCTTAACAACTCCCTTATACCTTGAGGTATAATCATCGGGGTCCTGTCATCATTGCTAGCAAGGTGGAGTCCGATTGGACAGACATAACTGATACAAATCTGGGTTTGTTCCATTATGAGGAGTTGTACTCTGAAATATTTATTGAAGAGGTGACAGGGAGGACCCAAAGGGTAGTTGAGTCAAGATTGGATCATATCACTATTTTTCCTTTGTCAATTCAATACCCTGAACTAATAATGACAGCAGCTGGAGCCTATAATCTGGCTACTAGACAATGTGTGGATTCACAAGGCAATGTCATAATCGATTTGACTCCCCAAATGTTCCAATTTATGTTCAATATCCCCAATCCAAGGAATCCTAGCCAACTCAATGAGCCGGAGGCTTTAAAAATGTATAGTAACCATAAGGAAGCCAAAAAAGCTCATTTGAATAAGAAATGGATGAGGACTGAGAAGAAGTCTCTAATCAAGCTTCTAGATCAACCTAAAAGGGAGGAGTTCTACAAGGAGGTTGGGGACATAATAATGATGTTATCCGTAGTCTTTGGAGAGAGGGTTGCTTTTCACTTCAAAGAATGGATGTTTCCATTCATTCAGACAATCTTGGATGGAAAGCAACAGTTTGATTGGCCCCTCATTGTGTCTGAAAGCATACATAATCAAATGGTTAGAGTGAGAGAAACCAAGAGTTTCTTTACGACCTCTTATGTCATTTATGCAACAACAAGAAGAGGCATTTTTCAAGGGTTAAACAAAGTGGGGGTGTTGGGAGAAGCTGATGGACAAAATAAAGTATGGAACCATTATGATCAGCTATCCTTGTAGATTTTTGAACTGCATTATAGAAGAGTTAATGATGCATCTTTGCATGTTATTATTAACCAGCTTAATGGAGATGCAGGGTATAGATTGAGCCAGGAGGCCATGGCGTTCATTACAAAGTGGGGATATTGGTTTATCCAATACCCCAAGTTTACTTATTTCAGGTTGGTTGGGTTTGATGGTCATCCCCACTTACTCCCTAGATGTTGCAGCATAGGATGATCTTATTGGAGTTTGTTTACCAAGCCTTGGGGGTTAATGCTAAATTTGGTATAAAGCATAAGCCTCGTTATCATAAGTTCCCCATGTAGTTGGGTGAATATAGCTGCCCACACCTTGTGCGAGCTAACGTTGTTTGTAATGAAGTGATGCATCTGGAATTGGGCCTATATACCGCTAAGAAGCATTTTGATCCAAAGAAGAAAATGAATGCCTTGCTTGCTTCCATTTTTGATAGATATTTCAATCTGCTGAAGGACTTCTAGAGTGATCTTCAGGATGAATATGACTCGAGGAAGAGGAATTATGAAAGTTTTCCTATCCCTCTCATGGTGGAATATGGGGTTAAAGTGCACATTCCTGAAACACTATTAGATGATGGTGTAATTTTGGATCCCTTATATGATGCACAAAATGTAGGTGCCAAGAATTTAGATCCTATAGATTGGGATGTGGAGGAGACAATAGATATTAAGAAAATAGCAAGACCAGTGTTGGATAGAAGTATCTAATGGGTCGTGTTGAGAACCAAAGAGCCTGGGGCTCAAACCTCCAAGAAAAGAAAAGGTGCAAGTACCACACAAGGGTACAAGAGAATGAAGAGAAGAATGCCTCCAAAGGAGCCCTTGGAATTCTTCCCTCCTAACATAGATGAGTTTGAACTTGAGGCTCCAGCTTAAGATTTGCCTGAAGCACATGAAGAAGAACTCCCAACAGGACCTGTGGCCTCAACATCGGTTATGGGTGAGTTGCCTACTTGACTCCCTCCTACAGAGCAGCCAGGTGAAGAAGTGCCTAGGGGAACTCTCCATGATGAAGTTGGGACTTTAAACGGAAAGGAAGTTGAGAGGGAAATTCATGATATAGGGATGGACTCTGAGGGTACTTTGTCATATAAAGAGACACAAGAGGAGAAGCCTCTTGATGAAACTGAGCATGTTTTGACAACAAAGGATCAATGGGCACTATTTGAAGAAGCTAAGAAAGCATCAGATCCCAAAGCATAAGTTGAAGCTTTGGAAAAACAACAGGAATTAGATGCCAAGGCACATGTTGAAGCTTTGGAAAAGCAATAAGAAATGGATACAAAGGAACAAGTTGATGCAGTACTCTAGCAACAACAGTTAGAGGCCAAGTAGAAAGTTGATGAATTGATCAAGCAGCAGCAGGAAAAGGAGCATGAGCTCAAGGTAAAGGAGGAAAATGATAGATTAGAGATGCTACAAAAGATTCATGAGTTGGAGGAGGAGAAGGCCAAATAAAGAAGAGAAAGGGAGGCCCTTGAGGCTAAGTTTAAAATGATTGAAGAGGCCTATAAGAAAAGAGAGGAAGCAGAACAATTACAGAAAGAAAAGGATGCTGAAGAGATTGCTAAGCAACAACAAAAGGAGAAGGAAGCGTGGGACAAGATCAAGGACTTGGAAGGAGAAAGAGATAAATTGCTTGAAGATAAGAGGTTGGAGGAAGAACGACTAAAAAAGGAACAAGAAAATAAAAGGCTATAGGAGCAGAAGGATAGGGAAGAGGCTGAGAAGGTTGCACAAGAGAATGCAGAAAAAGAACAACAAAATGTGCAGGAGGTTGATTCTCAACCTAAAGTTAATTTATTGTAGCCACTATCTCCTACAACTGTTGCCTCTTCCTCTGCAGTAATGGCTACCACTCCTAGTGCTCCTACCTGGTTAAAGTTGGATCTTGAAAAGAAACAAATAGCTCCACCACAACCACTGGTTAAAGCTAGATCTTGAAAAGAAACAAATAGCTCCACCACAACCTCTTAATTGGGAAGAAATGATGAAGGATATAGAAAAGGAGAGACCCAAGAAGAAGGCTAGATTTCTTCATTCCACAAGGTTCACCGAGACAGAGGAGATCATTGCAGAATGTGCAATTCTAGTGGTGGACAAGGATAGAGGGGATGTGCAAATAACTGATTATCAATTGGGCATGGTCAATTTAGGGAAGCCTACAAGGAATCAACAAATGCATATGATTGATGTTGTAGCTTCATCCACAAAATCCAGAATGATTAAAGACAAACAAAGGAAGGATGATCTTAAGGCTCAATTTGATCAACTACATACTTTCTTAAGAGATGTTTCCACCCCCAGGTCACAACAAGTTGTTGTCTTGGAAACGCCTGTATTACTCAACAAAAGAGAAGTTGATGATCTGGTGCAAATGAAGAGTAAGTTTGGGGTGATGGATAGATGGATAGATAAGCTTAACCAGGAAGTGGGTGAGGTGTTGGTAAGCAGTTTTTAAATTCATAAGACAATGCTGGAGTTAATAGAGGAAATTAGTCACCACACTGAAGCTTTAGAAAAGCAGGAGGAGGAATATAGGGGGTATATTTAGAAAATAAAGGAGGTCAATAAATTACCAAAGTCAACTCTTCTTGAGTAATCAATCCTCGAGGAAGACAATGCAGATTTCTTGGAAAAACCCTCGAGCATAATTCGGTTTAGATCTGATTTTATATACAAGCATAGGAATGAAATTAAAGATGCTAGTAAGGACTTGAATGAGCACCTTGATGAACTAGAATCTATTTTAGCCATTCTAGTTAATGTGGATATACCGGTTAAGGAGGGCATGCCTCTAAATCAACTAAAGGAGAAATGGGACAATAGGTTTCAAGAGGTTATGCAGAAAGAGGATGATGGAGAGGATTTATTATTAGATAGACTAATGGATGTTAAGGAAGAAGTGAAAGCTGTAAGGAGAGAGTTGATGAAATTAAAAGATATTAAGGGATTTGCCTCTGCAGAGTTGAAGAGAATTAAATTTGAGGATAGTTGGATTGATGGGCCTGATTTGGATAGTATTCAACAAGTCTTCTCCAGTTATGATGAATACCTTCTTGAGAAAAGTATGCAAGAATGAGTTGGCATCAGGATGATCTATTTTGGGCACATGACTTCCCCCTTTTTTCTCTCCTATTTCACAGGGCAATCAACATTGGGACTAGAGATCAACCAGTCTAATTTTTCGAGGAGGTTCAGGTTCCTTGATTAGTGGATCTCAATTTTGATTGAGAGAGATTTGTGCTTGGCACGCCTATATGTATTTTTGAACTTCATATTGTAAAGGTCGACTGATGAAAGTAGAATTAGCCACCTAATGATAGCAGATAGGAATTTTTTATCTTTAAGTAAAGATACCTTATTTTAAGTTCAGTTGAATTTAGATACACTTTTATACAGTGTTATGTTGGAATTGAGTTTCTTGGATGAGGTTAATGAACCTTAATCGGTTTGTATGCCAGTGAGTTTGTTGTGCATAAATGTTTCTTATTTTATGTGAATCAATAGGGGAAACAAGATTTCAAAGATTATTTCATTAAATTGTCTATGGATGGAATTGTTACATGTTTGTTGATCTATGTTATTGGCAACAAATGAAGAGTTTGTTCTTTTAAATTTTAAAGTATTGTAATGAATGATTGTGATGGTTAAACTAATCACTATAAATGTATGCAATGGTATGGATTGTTCTGTGAATTGCATCATGTTATGGTTTTCTTGATATGTTAAGAAGCATTCGTTGTTAAGAATATATGTCTGGATGTTAGATAATTTTGTTCATATTTTACTGATCTATGCCTTGATCTATCTTTTTCTATTTTTTTAAACCCCCCCCCATTAAACATAGATTGATGAATCTATTGTTGTTTGTAATCCTTATCACCAGCAAAGGCCCCTTGAATATTACATTTGCATTGGCCAATTGAGTGACATCAGACATTTGAGAACCAACTACCAGGACCTTGGGAGTTAGGCTACTATATGTTGTCTTTCTTTTTCAAGAGAAATAGAGTAGAAATATTTTGTTTTACTTTGTTTATGTCATTTTCACCATCAACAAGACATAGGGTAGCTTATGAAAGAAACAAGTCTAAGAGATAGGGTGGATTTGAAGTGACCTTTGCATACTCACACATGTGTGAGAATGAGGGGGTAAAACCACTTTACAACTAGTGAAAAGTTTAGATTTTGATCCATGTAGATGGATTTAATGGGTAGGATTAAATGGATAAGGGTTGAGGGTGGTGCAAAATTAAATATTTGAGAAAATAGAAATAGGGATTAATTAACCTAAATTAATTAATTAAGTAGGTATTAATTAGTTGATTTAGCTATAGGATTTGGGGGATAAGGTTAGACTTAATTAAGAAAATATAAATTTATTTAATTAAGGGTGATTAATTAAATAAATAATTATTATTTATTTAGTTAATGGCTAATATAGTGTAAATTCAAATGTGAGAAAATTTGGGCATCTATGGATGTATGACATTATTTTATGAATTATTGGCAAGATATGAGGCATATTCTAAAATTTCTACTTGTAAAATTTGGCATTATGTGATATTAATGATAGCAGATTTCCACAGATTTCCGCAATCCATGATGGTATTCTTGTAATGTTGATGCAAAAATACTAACATAATCTAATCCATAAACTTTACAAGAATTATGTGATATGTTTAGCAATTTACCCAAGTTTTGAATATTATATAAGTTACAAAATTGGAATTGATAGTTTTGAAAAGAATTCAATTCAATTTATTTGATATTATACATGTTGTTATCTACTAAATAAGATTTTACTTACTCTTTAAATGATCAGTATAAGGGATTTTTAATTTTTATATGAAGTTGTTAGAACTTGTAATAAATATAAATCTGCCCGAGAATGAACAAGATGACACTAATTCAATATACAAACAAATTAAGGATAACAAGATTCTAATGTTTGTATTCAAGGTATTCAAAATATAAAATGAAGGAAATAAACTATAATATATGGGCTCGAGGATGTACAAATCAAGGTGACAAGTATCCTAAAGGAGAGTAGTTAATCAAGCACTAATTCAACTATAGGAGTAGAGGTGTTAAGTGAACTCATCTTGATGAAGGAAATGTGGTACTTGTCAACCGAGGAGTTGAATAAGGTAGAGGTGGCATGTGCTCCCATTAGTTAAGGATTTGGCATGTGCTCTTATTTCTTAATTTACTTAATTAAATAAAGAATAATTACTTAAGTAAACCCAATATAATGTGAGTTTATGATTAATTACACCAATACCCTCCTTAAATGTAATATACGTTATAATAAAATGGGTCCCAACAAGACAATAAATATTAAATACCCATGTCCAATCTAAAATAACCCCAAAGTACAAAGAGAGTGTGCCCCTAGAAATAGAGAAGAGAAAACCCATAATTTACATAACTCCATTCCAATTAAGGTATGAAAAGGAGGAAAATATAACCTCCCTAAAAGCAACAATGTCCTCAAATCCCTAGAAGATAAGGCCCATGCGTACTTACATAAATAAGAGAGATAGATTCAATATAGAATGTTGCATGGTGAATTTTGCAGTAGGTTCCTTGAAAATAAATATTATCTGTTTCTTTTAGAATAAAGAAACCTTGAGCTTCTAAGCTGCTAAATTCTCAGTCAAGTGGAATCTAAGAAGGAATCATGATGTATGGTTTTGTAAATTTCTCACATATCTTGATGTTGATGCTAAACTATGACTATATCACAAGATTTGATAATAGTGGCCATTAAAGTGTGATAACTAGACTAATATGAATCAGGTCGTGTCAAGTGTCTAACATGATGTCACGGAGAGAGAACAAGATGATCCAAAATAGGATATGATGCAACTTGTTGTGAATTATCACAAAAGAGAAGACATATTTCCCTAGTTCTATCATAAAGATCAAGAATGATAAATTCTATAAACAACTGATATATGTTTGATAAGTATATATCTAGATGATCAAGAAGATGAATGTGAACCTACTAGAGAGAATATGTAGGATCATGCTAAGAAGTTGATATCTCTATATCAATGTAGCATGTGAAGGTGGTATAGTAGTTTCAAATGATAGAGGCTTAGGAAGAGGAGAAACAAGAGGATATGTCTTTATATCATTAGGACATTTGAGACTTTCCCAATAAGTAAGTTCCTCTTCAATATAACCATCATACATAAGATTATTATAATTATCAAAGGGAAGAAATATGTCCATAGTGGGATCATTAGGGAATGGGGATTCATTAGGATAATTTTAATATATTTCCCATAGAGGGCACTCAACATGTAAAAAAATCCCATGATGTGTGGTTTCCAACACTTAGATTAATTACTCCTAATTCATTTTCAAGCCCATATAAATGTGGCAAGAGAAAAATCCAATAATAGTCTGTCAAGATACCATCTTGCCAATAATTATAATTTTTTCATGACAAAGTGATGATTGTTTATACCCATTACTAAATTAGATAAATTACCCCCTTCGCAACTTTTGAACTTTATGTGAGTTCACTAATTGTAAAATATCTATGTATAATCTCCCCAAGAATTATATATGAAATTGGAACTATATAAGAGAAAAATCCAATAATAGTCTGTCAAGATACCATCTTGCCAATAATTATAATTTTTTCATGACAAAGTGATGATTGTTTATACCCATTACTGAATTAGATAAATTACCCCCTTCGCAACTTTTGAACTTTATGTGAGTTCACTAATTGTAAAATATCTATGTATAATCTCCCCAAGAATTATATATGAAATTGGAACTATATAAGTTGAGTGTGTGTGCATTAACAAACCCCCTAAATTGCTTAAATTTGACACTTTCCATTACATGCAATGTTTAAAACTTTATTTTAGTGCATTTATAATGCAAGACACTAGATTAATCAATTTTTATAGGGCCCAAAAATGACCAAAATATTGAAACTAATATATGCTTATGGAATAGGAATAAAAAAATTACACCATTACATAGAGATTGGAAAAATTACACCCAAAAGAGAGTTCATTTATCAAAATTTTAAGTGTCTAAAGTCCCAAAAATCATGACCGAATAATAAAATCTCTAAGAGAACTAAAATTCTAGAAAAATAAAGTGTTGTGAAAAAAATCACTCACATTACTATTAAGGGCACACAAGATTTCCGTATTTAAAAAAATGCTTACATAAGAGCCTCCATATGGCTACTAAAAGGCCTCTCGACATTCATCTTCAAAAATAAAATATATAATTGGAGAAGGGGATCCCTAGTTTGGTGGTAGGGAAGTGACACTTGGGTGGTGGACAAGCAACATCACATGTAAATGTGGTAGTTGGGTGGTTATATGATCGTGAGTAGGTGGCAAAATGATTGAGCACTACTCAGATAGATATCAACTAATAGTGGTAGTGGATGAGCTATAGGAGTGGATACATTGCAATGGAGAGTGGAGCTCTTAGAAAAGGAGCAGTAATTGTAAAGTTTCCAAACCTCATTGGAGATTCCCTAATTAGTTTATAATGTTGATGGGTCCTACACACCCCGATCACAACAAGGGGTGTTATAATTTGGATTTTCCACTATGCCTCAATGCTTTAAAAAAATGTCATTTTTTAATAATGTGTTTTTCAACTTTTTTTCTTCTTCTATTTTTAAAATAAATATGAAAAAAATTATCCTACACGTGCAAAATATAATGCACTGAGGTTATATAATTCCCTTGGGAAAAAATTGCCTCTTGCTTCTATTTTTTATGAATTAACAATTGATACTTATGTTTTGATAGCTTTTAGATGCAACCGAACAATCCATTTTACTCAAGATTACCTCAAATGTGTTAGAGTTGATGATTGAACCCCACAAATCCTAGAAATCACCTACAAGCAATTATCCTATCACAAAAGAGAGATCAAATAATGATTGGGTGCTCAACAACTTAAGAAATTATATTGATGCAATAACCTAAATTACATGGATAAATAATTACAATGAATGATCAATCCTTATAAAATTAAAAAATAAAACCCAAGATGAGGATTTTATTAGATTATGACATGTGTCCTAATCTTATGCAATGAGACAAATTAACCTATATTTAGCCCAGTTTAATAATAAAAAAGCACTCCTAAGTTTAGCTTAAGTGAATGAAGTAATAAGGGACTTAATAATTAATTAATTAATTATCAAGTGATGTCCTAATTACTCCAACACCCCCCCTTAATATCAACTTAGGGAGAAGATAAAAACCCAGATGAAGAATGCAATGATGGATGCATGGATGGGTCCCGACTACAAGGCTTGATGAGGTATTGTAACAACCTCATTGTTCTTCACAGTGAAATTTCCAATGTTTTCACCTTAAGTGAATAAATCTTGACACCATGACATAGTAATAATTTTTTTCTTCCAATAATGTAAATTACATGCATAATTAAAATAAAACTAATCCCAATATGTCATTGCAATCCAAAATAATTATACAAATCTTCCCAAAACATCGATATCATACTAAACAAAGATGCCATACAATATTCAATAAAGATTCCATTCCAATATAATAATTTCACAAATTACACTATTCCAAGAATGTACACAATTACAAACACAAATCCACTGAGCTTCTTAGCATAAGATATAGATGGTCTAGGAACCCACCTTTCAAAACATTGGTCCCATGTCACCTGTTGAGGAGGAGAAGCATCACTCAAGCACTTTTCTGCCAACCATGGACTCATATGTGGTCCCCCACACAACTATCAATGACATATGGCCCTACCCTTCGATGAAGATATTGGTTGGGTAACCTTGTACGATATACCACTCTAAGCTTAGTGTTGTGCCCTACATGACTAGGATTTATAACCTACACTAGGTAACCCTCGTGCATTTAAATGGACATGTTGAACTAATAGTGGGGCCTCGAGCAATCACACTACTTTGGCCAAAGTGTTCTCACTCAGTATAATCGAGCAATGGTCTACCATTCACTTACACTATAGCAAGCTCATTTTGACTTAAGGCCACTATATCTATGCTTAGGCAATCCCTCTCCACGGGCAAGCTACTCCCTAGGATAACCTATCTCTTTAACAACCTAAAGAAACATAACTCATTAAGCAAAGTACTAGTTCCCTCCCTTCACTGGATAAAAATCCTAGGAGTAACCTACTAGCCATCTAGTATAATTAAATATCTAGCTATGAGTATCCCTTAAGCTGCCCATGTTTAATCATATCTAGTATAATAACAATACCTATGACAAACAATCTCTCCTATCATGGAGTAATTACAAATACAAAGCATGACCTCAATCAAAGAGTTGTCATAACAACAAATGATTACATTCGATATTATCACCTCTTTGACTAAAAAGGTTAAAGCTATGAATAATCCTTATGCTTTCCATGTTTATTCATATCTAGTATGTAATACTTATGATAAACATAATGCTCCTATTAGGGAGTAATTACAAGCATTTCACAAACAATATAAGCATCTTCTCCTTTCTTTCAAAGTAAATAATAATTTTCTTTAAATGCATGTAACCATAGTAGACTATTTTAAACAATCAAGAAGAAAATCATTCAAAACTAATACAAACAAGGGAAGGATATCATCATGCCTGTGATAAGCTTTCCAATCGATTGGCTGCAATCACAACACTTCCAAACAACAACTAGCCTGGTATTGATCCTTCAATAAAGTCTCAACAACCACTATATCACAAGTTGTCAAATACTTCTCTCAAAATAATAATAACTCTCTCTCTCTCTAATGCTCAAGCTCTCACTCACTGTATTTAGCAAAATATTGCAGGTAGAAATGTAAATAGAATGCAGAAACTTTCTCAAGGAATGCATACCAAACAAGTGATCTAGCTCCACTATTTATACAACAATTTGTTAACTACTAAGCCTACAATTTAGTCATGAGTTTTTATAGCAATAAGCATGCATATCAACACATATATCATAGCTAAAAGGTAGGAAACATGTAAGCACATACTTAGCTAAAACAAGCTACAAATCGACCTTGTTGATTGATGGAAATAAGAGACTAATTTAAATCAACACATGATAGAATTCAGTTTGTATTTCACAATGGACATCTAGAGGTAAAGGTGGTGCCAAAGCATCAATGATCACTTAAAGAGTTGGTGTGGTTTCCTTCATATCAAAAATAGTCAACATCAAATATGTGACACCAAGCTTTCATCGACTAAGTCTAGGTATGAATTGATTCACATAATTAATTATTTTGACAAATTCATTGACTTGTTTACATGCCTTTACAGATGTTGGTCGATGCTTATTGACATGGCATTTAAAGTTTATTAAGTCCACGGGTTCTCCATAAAAGGTGTCAACTTATTCTTACATCTCACATCGACTTAATGGTTGCTCATTATTTGTAGATTACAAACTCTTTATATGTAGACAACAAGAGTAATAAGCGGCTAAATAAATAGTCATAATTGTATGTAATATACTTGGCTTTTAGTTTAGCTAATAAATTGGCCTCAATCTTGCTAAGGCTAATCAATCTCTAAGCGTATTTAAATGTTAATCGATCTCCCATCGTTTATCCAAAGACTTCTATAAGCTAGGCTTAGTTCCTTGGTTGACAAAGTCCACTCATTCTTTGTGGCTTAATGTGTTGTCATAAGTTTATATCCATATACTAAGTTAAGTTAGCAAAGTGTTATATATTTTTGTAGCGCTATAAACCTGGCACTATATTTACCTTGTATCGACTAAATATATGCTTCTAAGGATAGGCTTATATATTATATATATCTATGACATATACATGTATATATATACATTGACATGTTCCTTATATATATATATATCCGCTAAAACTTATCAAAAGTATTTAGTTGCTAACTAATACGTGAATATAGTCATATTTATTCAATTACGATAATTTCCAAATCAATAAGTATATACACACGTACATATATATATTCATATGTTAGTTCACATATGTTCATACATTTCTTCAAACGTATAAAGTATGTACATACCTATATATGTACATAATATATATATATATATAGTGTTTATCCTACTTATTGAAATCAAATACAACACACACATATAGTACACCATGTCAAGTATGTATTCATTCGATATTCAAATGAATACAAACAAGTTAACATTCACATAATAATAATATTATATATATACACACTCCTCTATTAAGCATGTACGCGTATGTGTGTATTGTATATATATACAAACATATATATATACTATATAGTAACATGATAGTCAAATGATCCATTCGATAACCGAATGATTATGACCGTGTGATTATAGCATCATAATAATCATTTATATACATATATGCATATCTATACATATGTTGTCATACTCGTATGGACATTCCATTATATCCATCGTACGTGTATGTCATCATATGCATATATATGCATATATGCATATATCCATACTCATTCAACCACACAACAAGCATAGTAACATGAGGGAGGACTCACAAGCTCAAATAGATAAACAACATTCAAGAATGTATTCACAAGTAATCAAGACCCTTACTAATGCAGACACATTACGCGAAGGATGACTTACCACTTCCCAACTTAATGACTAGACTCAACCAATCTACTGTGGTGTGTGTAAGCTCATATAGGTTACGTTATTAGTTACCTGACCAAGATCTTCTCCTATGTGATACTTCCCCTTCGTCTGGAGGAATGAACATATACCTGCATCCACATTCTCAAAATATGCCCAAGGTAGTCAGCTATTCAACAAAATATGCATTACACATAATACATCTCCATAGTTAAAATATTAATTCAATAGCCATCTATTTCACAAATATGCATTTCTTCATATGACATTAAATGAAATAATGTTCATTCATAATGCATTGATAACAAAGTACATGCACATTTTATTCACCATCAAGATACAAATTACATTCACATTTACCCTACATAGTAATAGTAAATAGTAATTACACAATTGGGGTGTAACAGGTACCCATGTACAAACAAATGAATCTCTCATAACCAAAGAAAAGGAGAAAATTGTGCATAGGAAAAACTCCTCTCCAAAAGAGAGAAAATGAAATGACTGCAATAGTGAAAGAAGGATAGAAGGAGGACTCAATGTGACCCCTCAAGAACTACTTATGTCACATTAGTACAATAGATATCCCCCAATAGGAGAGATAAAATGAGGATATGAATCCCCCCATAAAGAAAGAGCTCATGTGTCAATGATGAACGCTTGAAGATAAAACACGATCCATTACTTGCAAAAAAAAAATTCTACCCTTAGAAAGAAACAAATCCACCAGTGATTGGAGAAGCCATTTCCAAAAATAGAAGAATCAAGAATCCAAATCCAAATGATGTGTGCATTTGAAAAGTTCTCAAGTCTCCACATGTCAAAAAGAGATGATGCCAATCTAGAATCCTGTGAAGATTGATGTAGAATAAGCACCAAAGGTGATGAAGATGATGGGCCAATAATGATGATGTGGTTTTTAAAAAAGAGGAGATGAGTTTCCTCAAAGTAATCCTCCAAATTTGCAATATGAGACTCTACAAAAAAAGGATGATATGTTTGCAAGATATAAATCCCAAGTAGCTGTGTCTGAAAAAAGATGAATGTCTTGTTGTATTGAACCAATAGGAGCCAAAGATGTGGCAATTCCAAGCTAATCAGGAACAACATAAGATGATGATGTAGTCTTGATCTAAAGAGTGGGAACATGAAGACAAGTCTTTGAGCTATTAGAACATGCAAGGCCTGTGATATACTCAAGATCCTTTAAAGTATCATCATAAAATGGTATAAAATTTATATTTGCAAGAGGAATGAGATAATATGTAGTAGGATCCTATGGGTATGGAGAGATATGAGAGTCTCCATGGATCTCCCAAAGTCGATTCCAAAATGTGTGGGGACAATCAATGTTTGATACAACACACATAGTGTCAAGATTAACATGAAAAGATCACTCCTATAACACATTCACTAATAATAACCCATGTTGAATAACTACCTAGTATGTCTATTTTAGGTATGAATCCATAAAGATAAGGAAAAATATTAAGCCATTCGAGATGTGTTAGGATATCATGCCACCAAGACTCATAGTTATCCTTTGCCAGGATGACCACATAAAGATGAATAGAAAACCCCATGATACTTCCTAAAATGATATAATAAAAAACTAAAAACCTCAGTGCATATAAACCAGATCAAATGAAGTCATCTCATGCAAATATATCTAGAGAATATTCTTGAAAAAGTGCATGAATGGATCTAAATATCTTTGAAATAACTTTCCAATACTGCTTGAATCACAAAAAATGGAGATATAGGTGAAAGTTATGAGATCAAGAGCAAAAAATGAAGATTTAACTCTAGCTGACCATAAAATAAACCAGCAAAAAAAATTGATGATGAGACCTACACCATTGGAAAGTAGACGAAACTAGCTTTTTGATGATATCTTGTTTTCCCGATTTCAACATCGTATGCCCATGCTACAAAAATAAATAAAAAATCACTCCTTTAAGCCAAATAGGGGCTAGGAGGGGGTCTTGAGATGGGGATATATAGACGCTGACATAAACATGACATCATCAAAGAGAATATGTAGGGAATATTCTTTTTTCCATAAAAAATTGCTGGTCAGTCGATAAATTTTACGATCTCGAAAAAAAGAATATTATGTTTAATCAAAATATTATTTGTTGAGAAATTTACATAGGTCCATGAAAAAAATGCAAGAAAAAACTATCAAAGTGAGGATTTTTTTACGTCGATTAGAGGGTGCGGGTGACGGTAAAGGCACGACCACCAAGCAGTATAAAGTGGCATTATAAGATAATTCATTGGAAGCGTTGCGAGGTAGGTGGACCCTCTACTCTAGAGGCCCACAAGGGTTGCAATGGTAGGTGCCTGTAGGTACCCTTGAACAAATTGCTTTTATTTAAATTTTTTTTGGGAATTATTGAATAAAACCAAAAAACTATGAAACCCTGCAAATTTTTGGTGGAAAGGGCTTGCACACACCTATGGTATGGCTGTACGAATCTGAGACTATATGAATTTTAGAAGTTGTGTAGTGCTTAAAAAATGTCTTTTTTGCAACTATTCGGATTTGAGTGATTTGACAGGAATTCCATAGGTTTTTTACCATTCTGAACTCAATGATGACACTTGTTTCACCCTAGGATGAGTCGATTTTTCCCTCAAGACCAGATCTCTCAAAATTTGGACATGAAGTCACAGATCTAGTGCTTTGATACCATGATGGATTTGATGATTGAACCCCACAACTCCCAAAAATCACCTGCATGTAATTATCCTATCACAAAAGAGAGATCAAAGTAGGATTATGTGCTCAACAACTTGATAAATTATATTGATGCAATTTAACATGAATTACATGGATAAATGATTATAATGAATGATTGATTCTTATAAAAGGAAAAAAACAAACCTTAGAAGAGGATTTGATTAGATTGTGACAAGTGTCTTAATATCATGCAATGAGACAACTTAACATGTATTTAGCCTAATCTAATTATAAAAACCACTCCTAAGTTTAGCTTAAGTGAATAAAGTAATAAAGGACTTAATGATTAATTAATTATCAAGTGATGTCCTAATTACTCCAACAAAATGTATGTTGTCTATAAAAAATACATCGTACAAGAAAATTGGTTATTTGGCTTCATGGTGGCTATTCTGGATGAAATGAAAGGCTAATCTAGGTAACTTGACCCTTATGAATAAAAAATTTCTTCCCTAGATGCATCCTATAATAGGTGAAGGTAATCACTCTATTTTATAATAATATAAATCTAGAGAAAAAATTTAGTCTATATCCCTATATTTAAATTAAATTTTACCTCAATTGCCCTACTCTGACACCATGTTAGAATTTTCAATAACTATAAATCTACCTAAGAACAAATAACAAGTAACACTAGTTCAATATGCCAACACATTAATATTAACAACATTCCAATATATGTATTGAAGGTGTTCAAGATGTAAAAGTAAGGAAAATAACTATAATATATGGGCTCATGGATGCACAAGTAAAGGCTACAAGTGTCCCAAAGGAGAATAGTTAACTAAAGACTGACTCAACTATATGAGTAGATATATCAGGTGAACTCATGATCTTGATGACCAAGTGAACTCACCCTAGGTAATGAGGGAAATGTGGCACCTAACTACTATCAATCAAGGAGTTGAATGAGGTAGAGGTGGAACATGCTCCCATTAATCAAACACTTGGCATGCGCTCTTATTTTATAATTTACCTAAGTAGATAAGTAATTACTTAAATAAACTTAATATAAGGTGCAATAATAATTAATTATACCAAAAAAAACAAGTAGTTGGGTAGTGCTACAATTTTAAAACTTTATCATCGAAATAAGTCGTGGTAAATAATGTAAGGAAGCTCTAAGGTAGTGAAACTTCCTACACTAATTTTGAGAGGAGGATAATGCAAAAATTTATAGATCTTTTCAATAGTTATAGAAACTTAAATAGAAATAAACAAAATATCATGTATACCACAACACAGTGATTTACATGGGAAAAATCCTTTCAGGAGAAAAACCCCACACTCCAAAAGCTGCACAATATATTATTTAGAAACCACAAAGATTACAATATACTAGCAGAGCAAGCTTCTCATAGGAGTATCACCAACCAGAGATCCAGAGGCAACACAACCACTATCAAAATACATCATAATGCACAGTTGTAATACAACACCCTCACAAAATAGGGTTTCCTTATAGGGCAAGTCAAGCCAACAAAATATTGACCATTAGATCTGATACCTAAGATGAATGGTCTTGATTTACAATAATAAATTATACATAAAATTTTGGCTTTCAACTTGGGTGTTGTTCCTGGCTCATGTGATAAATATTAATATACTAGTATGAGAATAAATCAATTCAAAAGGAGATAAAACCTTGGTGTTGATTATAGCTATTTCTTTTCTTTTGTCATATTGTGCCATCAAGGATTTTATATGCAATTTATGATCATATGCCCAATTGGATTTTTTTAATAAATTTTATAACAAAGAAGATGACTATGACATTGCATCTATTTTGATAAACACTATATATTTGATGCTAAAAAATATTTAGAAAAATCTATGGTATGAATTTGAATGAAATCATAATTTTGTATTAGTTGATAGATAAATGATTGATTGTCGTGAGGACACAAAATATACAAAATCATCATAAGATAATAGTAGTTTATCACAAGAATTTGTTGTAGGAGCTAAAGATTAACTCTATACCCAAGACCACCTACAAAAACAATGAAAACTTTCCGCAATAGAGTATGCAAGAAATAAGCTTGATTGATGTTAATATCTACCAAATATAATGATGATATATGTTAAAAAGTGTACAATGACCTTGCTTATATAGACAAGGTATGATGAGCTACCTAATGCAAAACATTAAATGACTTGTTTCATTATTAAATGACCTAGGACACTAGAATTAAATAAAAGTTAAAAATATAAGATATGATAAGATCTTATCTAGACAACTAAAACTTCTAGAAATATATCTAGGACCTAAGTGGACTTAACATGTAAATAGGATCCACTAATTAACTAGTTAGGTAGAATATACCTATTTACACCAATTTTTTTCTTCAAAATATAAGTGATGTAGCTCACCAAAAATGGCAGAAGCACCAATCTGCAAAAAACATACAAACAAGATTCCAACAAATAGAGCGGAAACAAATTAAAAAAAACTCTTTTCATTTCATCGTTCCAAAATTTGAAACCGCTATTACATCTCAGAAACCCCCTCCCATATCTCCCCAAATCATATACCCCTCTAAAACCCGACTCCCCTCACCACATAAACCCCAAAGAGACCCCAAAATAGCCCCCAGTCAACGTTCATCTGACCATACCATAGGCCACTCACAACCAAAAATAACATGTTTCCTTAATTCCATTGTCAGACATGGAGAAATTATGGGAGATGCTCTGCATCATTCTCCCCTCCTTTTTAAAATTTTGAACCTCCTGGTTCAAGGCGCTAACTCCATGGCCTACCTTTCCACCAGGTTAGGTACTTCTGCATATTTTCACATAATTTCTTCCTATGCTTCCAACTACTAGTTGAGTCTGAAATTGTCCTTCTTAGCCCTCTGGTTCTCCTCCTTTTTTCCCAACAAGTGGTCTTCCTCCACCAATATCCACTATGGCTCTTTCCATGGTACGTCCAACATTTTTCCACACCTACACATAAACTATTAAAAACAAAAATCAAATTAAGTGAATCAAAAAAATTCATAGGTGCTTCCTCCTTTAGGTCTTTACTCTCTCCCTCAATCATCCTCATTTCTCCTCCAAGAAAGAGATGATCTTCTTTTTCTCTCTTCTCATCAATCACAAGATTCTTCAGACATCCCTCTAGCTGGTCCTTGTTGGTTGTGTCTTCCAAAACTAATAAAATTCCATCGCATATGGGGTTCCCAGAGATCTCCATCTCTTTTGCAATTTCTTCTCCAACATGGACTACTTCCACTACTGCAACATTTTGGGTCACCTCTTGTCGTAGGCTGCACTCCTCTAATACCAATAAGGATTCATCACATATGGGGCTCCCAATGACCTCTCTCTTTGTTGCATCTTTCTCTCTAAGGTGGACTATTTCCACTACTACAACATTTGGGGCTGCCTCTTGTGATAAATTGCATTCCTCTTCACTATAGTCTTTGAACTCTACATCTCTCTCATTATAATCCTCAATATTTTCCCTTTCTTCAAGGTAACATAACTCAAAATCTTCAGCTAATTCATCCTCTTCATCTTCTCCCCATTCATTCATCCTTCCATCAAAAAAAAAATTTGCCAACTCATCTAGGGATTTAAGCTTTTCCTGTTCTAAGAGTTCTATTCCTTGGCTAATTCTAAACTCGATGGCTTTCCTCTTAGAAAATAATTCTTCTTCAAAATGTGAATTTTTATTCCCATGCATCTTTTTCACCTTGTCACCATCCTTAAACACTTTTTCTTTAGCTTTCTTCTTCTTTGTCTTCTTATTATTGCATACCTCATATTCTTCCAACATGCACCATAACTCATCTAACTCTGATTTTGACTTTTGCAACTCTTTTTGCTGGTCTTTGATTTGTTTTTGTATTTGCCTTATTTTGTCTTCCAACCTGATTATCCTCTTTCTTACATTATGAAACAACTCCATATTTTCCATCCACCATACCTCATCTAATGCAAACTCCAATTTTTGTAGCTCCTTTCGTTGGTCTTCAATTTTATTTTGTCTTTGTCTTTGTCTTATTTTTTCTTCCAACTTTATTATTCTCTTTATTACATTATAATCTAACTCCATATTTGACTTCACAGCCAAAGCTCAAACAAACTACTGTCCCTCCTAATTGAATAATGCTTCCATAGTCTAGGCCCTCCTAACCATTTGCAACTATCCCTGTAAGTGCCCATGCTTCCTCCTTCTAACCACAAAAACATTATAGAACTTATAAAAGACAAAATAGAGCTCTTACAACATTGCCTTACACAACCTTCATGCCAACATCCTCTCTCATGGATCGATTTGCTCTGATACCAAAATTGATGCAGCTCACCAAAAATGGCAGAAGCACCAATCTGCAGAAAACATACAAACAAGATTCTAACAAATAGAGCGGAAACATATTAAAAAAAAACTCTTTTCATTTCATCGTTCCGGAATTTGAAATTGCTATTGCATCTTAGAAAACCCCTCCCATCTCTCCCCAAATCAAAGACCCCTCTGAAACCCGACTCCCCTCACCACATAAACCCCAAAGAGACCCCAAAATAGCCCCCAGTCAGCGTGCAACTGACCATACAATAGGCCACTCACAACCAAAAATAGCATGTTTCCTTAATTCCACTGTCAGACGTGGAGAAATTATGGGAGATGCTCCACATCAATAAGCATTTTTATATGAAAATGGGGTTTTGGGGCCTTCTAGATTCTATGGAAGGGTCTATTTTGGCCTAAAATGCTCCAAAATGAACCTACAATACAAAGCCACAAAAAGGAAACCCCAAATCTTGTATTTTTTCAAGTTTTCCTGATTCTCCAAATCACCATATGGTGCAAGAAAAAATCACACTCAACCTTACTCAAATCTACTAAGATTTATCATCTAGAGATAGCTAAACCCTCAAATTTGAGAAGGATTTTATATGGCCATTGCTATGATACAATGTAGGTGTTGAATATTAGCTCTATACCCAAGACCACCTACAAAAATAATGAAAACCTTCCACAAGAGAGTATGCAAGAAATGAACATGATAGATATTAAGAGATCTATCAAATATTATGATGACATATGTTACAAAGTGTACAATGACCTTGATTATATAGACAAGGTATGATGAAATACCTAATGCAAAACATTAAATGACTTGTTTTATTATTAAATGACCTAGGACACTAGAATTAAATAAAAGTTAAAAGATAAGATATGATAAGATATGATAATATCTTATTTAAACAACTAAGACTTTTAGAAATATGCCCAAGACCTAAGTGGACTTAACATGTAAATAAGACTCACTAATTAACTACTTAGGTAAAATACCTATTTACGCCAACACCTTTTTGTTGCCACAAAAATCATAAAAATAGAGATCCAGAAAAAATATTATGAGCTTGGAGGTCCAAATGGGAGATCTAACTTCTACTAGAAATACAATATTTTAAGATTGAAATATGATAATAAAACCTACACCATTTTAAATTTCTCAAAACCATCTTTTTGACAACCTCTTGTTTAAAAAAAATTGATACCCAAGTCAAGAGTTATAGCTATTTAAAAAAAATGCTCAATTAAGACTTGAAGGGATAAAATTAAGCCCCCTAAGGGCTGACGAGTGGTTGCCTTGTGCGACTAGAAGCTAGAAGATTGGGCCGAGCATGGTATGATGATTGTTTAATTGTCAAATTTGACATAATCCTTTGTGATGATCATTTGGCCATCAAATTTAAGATACTTGATTTTTTTTAAATTGCCAAAAAAGTTCTTCAAAATATGAAGTATTTTATATAAAAAAAATGGGGGTTTTTGGGCCTTCTAAATTCAATGAAGAGGTTTTTTGACACAAAATTCTCCAAAATGAATTTTCAATACAAATACACAAAAAGGAAACCCAAAATCTAGAGTTTTTCTCAAGTCTTTTTGATTCTCCAAATCACCATATGATGCAAGGAAAAACCATACTCAACCTTACTTAAAACTACCAATATCTCTCATTTGGAAATAGCTCTACCCTCGAATATGAGAAGGATTTTGCATGGCCATTGCTTTGATACCATGTAGGAGTTGAAGATTATCTCTATGCCCAAGACTGCCTACAAAAATAATGAAAACCTATCACAAGAGAGTATTCAAGAAATGATCATGCTTGATATTAATATCTATCAAATACGATGATGAAGTATGTTATAAAGTGTAAAATGACCTTCATTATATAGACATGTATGATGAACTACCTTTAATGCAAAACAATAAATGACTTGTTTCATTGTTAAATGACTTAAGACACTAGAATTAAATAAAAGTTAAAAAGATAAGATATGATAAGATCTTATCTAGACAATGAAGACTTCTAAAAATATGCCTAGGACGTAAGTGGACTTAACATGTAAATAAGACCCATTAATTAATTAGTTAGGTAAAATGCCTATTTACACCAACACTTTTTTGATGCCACAAAAATCATGAAAAACAAAGATCTAGGCAAAATGTTATGAGTTTAGAGGTCCAAATGAGATATTTGACTTTAAACAGTAATCAAATAACCTAGGAGTAAAATATGCTAATTGAACCTACACCACTAGAAATTTCTCAAAGCCATCTTTTCGATGATATCTTGTTTTCAAAAATTTGATACTCGAGTCAAAAGTTATGGCGATTTTTTAAAAAACTGCCCAATTAAGACTTGGGGGACCAAAATTAAGCCCCCTAAGAGTTGGCGGGTGATTGTCCCATGTGACCAAAAGTTGGTGGATTGGATTGAGAATTGGTGTGACAGTCGTTTAACCATCAAATTTAACACAACCCTTTGTGAGGGTCATTTGGTTGTTAAATTTACGAGTCACTCAATTTTTAAAAAAATTACCAATTTTTTTTCTTCAAAATATGAAGTATTTTATATGAAAATGGGGGTTTTGGGGCTTTTTGTATTCAATGGAAGGGTCTTTTTTGACTCAAAATTCTCCAAAATAAACTTGCAGTATAAAGCCACAAAAAGGAAACCCCAAATCTAGTATTGTTTTTCAAGTTTTTTTATTCTCCAAATCACCATATGGTGCAAGAAAAAAACATACTCAACCTTACTAAAATCTACTAAGATCTCTCATCTGGCGATAGCTCGAACCTCAAATTTGAGAAGGATTTTGTATGGCCATTGTTATGATACAATATAGGAGTTGAATATTAGCTCTATACCCAAGACCACCTATAATAGCAATGAAAATCTTCCATGAGAGAGTATGCAAGAAATGAACATGCTAGATATTAGGAGATCTATCAAATATGAAGATGATGTATGTTGAAAAGTGTACAATGACCTTGCTTATATAGACAAGGTATTATAAACTACCTAATGCAAAACATTAGATGACTTGTTTCATTATTAAATGACCTAGGACACTAGAATTAAATAAATAAATAAAAGATATGGTAAGATCTTATCTAGACAACTAAGACTTCTAGAAATATGCCTAGGACCTAAGTGGACTTAACATGTAAATATGACCCACTAATTAACTAGTTAGGTAAAATACCTATTTACACCAACATTTGCTACTTATCCTTGCTTAAAAAATGATATGTAAATACTTCCAAAACTCTCTTAAGATATTCCCTCACTAATAAGTATGAAAAAGAGCAAGTAAAGATCTAAAAAATTCCCTTACTAGTTCATTATCAATTGAAAATATTGAAACTATCTTTTGAAAAACAACAAATATTTTCTCAAATAATGTGAATAAAATTGATAAGAACCCTTTTTAGTCTTTGACATAATGATTGTACCTTCAAAATTTATTCTTTGGAATACATGGCTTCAATGCTTCATTATTATATTGTTGTTAAAATTGAGGATGAACAACCTTAATCCAATTGTATTTGTGTACAATTCTTGTATGTATACAACATCTTTCCTAGTCTTAATTTCTAATATGTTTTAATATTTTCCTTATTTATTTAAATGAAATCAAATAATTCTATTTGATTCTCATGAATTAATGAAATCTTCAAAAAATTACTATTTTAGTTGTTTTTATATTTTGTTGAAATATTTCAATGCACTCATCTAAGATCATTTTCATGACAAACAAGTGATACATTACAAATTATTTTTTTGTATTAATAATAGAATATCAAAACCATTACATATTTCTGCCAAAAAAAATTGAGATCACAATATCTTGGTTACAACATGCATTTCATAGTTCATGTAAGAGAGTTCTATATTTATTGTTATTAATATACAAAATCATTGAAGTTGAGAATATACAAGCATATCACTAATATACAATACCGCTAGAGTTTTAGGATATTCAAAAATATTACTTGCCATCAACTTATACCTTACTAAAATATATAACAGTCTGATTGAAAAAATAGAGATTAATCAGTGTAGCTCTGGCAGTAGTCTTCAAAGTCACCCCGACCATACTCCCTCCTATAAGGCTATACATTAGATCTGATCTCCTCAACAACCGAGTTGGTTTCATCGTTCCCATGAAGGCATGCTTCCCTGGGCATTTTTGCATTTCCACCTGTTGCATTACTGATCCCTCAATGCTCTAAGAAAGGTTTTAGAGTCCTCATGGTTGTGGTGTCACGTGTGCCCATACTTCACCTCTTCTTTATTAACTATCACAATGCCATCATTGATTAACCTCATGAACTTGGCTATAGAAATCTCCATGGTGACTGTGACCTACAAAAAAATATTAAGGAAGGTGAGTCTTTTTGAAGACTCGGTAAGCACCCTCCTACAACCTTGGAATTTATCCTCATTCCTTGCCTTCTAAATGTTCCATAAAATTTTAGTAGAAAGGCAATCCCAAACCAATTAATAATTGTTATTTAACTTCCTATTATTGAGCAAAACATCTTTCTAGTTAACTCTATCATCTTTATCCCAAATCATTAATTCATTACAAAAAAAATTCCAAACTTCTTTTGCATAGAAACAATCAAAAAATATATGCATTATAGATTCTAGAGTTCTACAAATACTGCAAATACCGACATCAATATGGTTAACTTTAAATGGAATTTTATTCTAAATAATAAGCCATCTAAAACAAGCCTTTTTAGGCTCCTTAATATTATGCCACACATAACCAAATATTTTATGCCAAGTGCTACTAGGTAGTGAAGTCCTCCAACACTTATTAACATGCTTAGTTATAGAGATATTGTTGATTAAATCTTTGTAAATCGATTTGGCTTTGATTTCATTTAAAATAGTACCATCTTTCCAGATAAGGTCATGAGATAGATCCATGTCTTTATCAGTATTTAAGGGAAAGCTTGCCTCTTTGCAAGCCTCCACAAGAACATTGTATGTTCTTAAATTAGAAGCTGGTATATTAAACTCCAAGACTAAATTGTCCCAACTTTTAAGCTGACCATTTTCAAGGATGCTTTGAAAGGTTTGAATACCCATTTGATTCCATTTTTTGTAGAGAACCCTTGCAACAAAGCAAGAGGTTTGTTATTATGTTCCAAGTTCCACTGAATGGAACTATAGTTTTGGCAATTTAGATTATTGTTAATTAACACATTGCTTAATTTAAATTCTACATTATACTTAACTAAATTCCAAGCCTTCCAAATACTTTTGAAGACCATGGAACTTGCTAGAGACATTGGGTATTTTCTTATGAGAATATCCCAGATTGACAGATTTTTCCATACCTTGGTTTGCTTAGGGGTAGCAGGCTAATTTTTTTTTTTGTTAATAGTACCTTCCAAGGTTCATTGCCCTCTATGGATTTGGCTACCCATTTTGCAACAAAGGCAATTCCATGCAACCTTAGATCTTTTAGGCCAATCCCACTACACAACTTATCAAGACAACAATACTCCCACTTAATTGAGTGCTTTTTCTTTTATCCTTTACCATCTGACCAAATAAAAATTCGGATTCTTTTCTGGATCTCATTAACCTAATAGTTTCTAAGGAACCACATTAAGGCAAAGTAGATGTTGTAGGAAGATAAGATTTTTAGATAGACCTGTAATCTGCTGACAAGGGATTGATAATGCCTATTCCACCCTTCTCTTTTTCTCAAATTTTCCTAATCCATAACCAAATATCCTTTAAGTTAGGACTGACAACAAAGGGTATTCCAAGGTATCTTACCTATTTGTTGGGGCCACCCTACTGGAATTCATACTTCTTGATCCATTCAGGTGGGGACTCCTCCCACCCAAGAATGTTGGAATTAACACTGATTTTTTTTGCACTTGATGCTTGGAAAAATAGATTGAGCTTCCCCATAAGTGATTCCATGTTATTTTCATTGAGTTCTAAAAAGATAGTAGTGTCATCTGAAAATTATATATTGATTAGTTCATTTTGATTTGGAAGTTTTATACCTTTGATCCTTGGAGAATGGATCTGATCCCTAAATAAATAGTAGAGGGCATCCAAAGCAATAACAAAGAGGGCAGGTGCTAAGGGACACCCTTTCCTAATGGACCTCTCAAGGTAAAACTCTTCTGAGAGTGAGCCATTTACTTCAACCTGTGCAACATAATCTTTCAACAAGGTGTTTACCATATTATAGAATGCACTAGGGAAACCAAAGGCCTCAAGGGTTTCCCTTAGGAAAGACCATTCCACCCTATCATAAGCTTTTTTAAAGTCTAATAGGAGCATCACTACATTTAGTTTGGAGTACCTTGACTATTCTATAGCCTCCTAGCTCGTGATTAGGTTTTCCAAGATATGCCTTCCTTTAATAAAACTTATTTGAGTGTTATTGATGAACTTGGGAAGAACATTAACCGGCCTTAAGGCTATCACCTTGGCCAAAATATTATATGATACATTCAGAAGGGTTATTGGTCTCCAATTCCTTATTAGAGTCTTGTCATCCCCTTTTGGCAGCAACTTGATTATGCCTTTATTGATTTTCCTTCCCAAGGAACCCTTATCCAGAGCCTCAAGGTAAACTTACAACAAGTCATCACAAATCTAGTCCACAAATATTTTATAGAACTCCACAAACAAACTATCTTTCCCTAGGGATTTATCATTTTTCATGGACATAATGGTATTCCTAATTTTATATTTAGTTATGCTTGCAGATAACTTTAAGTCATATTCATCATTTATCTTCCTTGGTATAATTCCTTTAATAAACTCTCTAGCATTGCAATTACCTTTAGTCCCCCCTTCTAAGGTGAACATATTTTTAAAGTATGTTTGGAATTGTTTTAGGATTTCCTCTTGGGAGGCGCATAGGTTGCCACCCTCCTAAATTTGGTCAATCTACTATTTGAAGATCTTCCCCTTAATATACTTAAAGAAGAATTTAGATCACTTGCCTCCACAATTTAACCAGTTTATCTTACTCCACACCTTTAAACCTTGAATCATGTGGGTTTAGGTTCTTCTTAGGTTATTTTTGGCCAAAGCAAACTCCTCCCCAAACCTTTCAACTTTTGGATTTGCTTGAACTTTAGCTTTAGCCAAGAAAAGACATTCTTGGAACTCATTTTCTTCCCTTTTGCTACCTATGGCTTTTTTCTTTCCAATGGTTTGGAAAAACTTCCTCCAAGCATCAACATTTTGGTTCCATCTATCAATGGACTTTGCATCTTCTAACATCCACTTATTATTTCTCTCACAAAGGTGACAACATCCTTGCAATCACTATCTTTTAGAAGGTGGGTATTGAGGATAAACCTATCCTTCCTTGCATTCTCCTTGGGTTGTCTTGATTGGTGACAAGCTTTCCTTTAATAGGGTGATGATCAAATAAGGTATAAGGATATACACTAACTTTGAGACCATCATTATTTATTAAGAAACTAAAAAATCCTTGTTTGCATCAATTTTTCTTAGCCTACAATAGATCCTTTTGCCACATTTATGGGAATTACACCAAGTAAACCAAATCCCTTTGTTTTCTTTCCTCCCCCTTTCCAGAGGGTCCATTAAGTTTAACTTAGCTTTTAGTTTTTTCCAAAATCACTTCTCATTGCCTTTCTGTACCATATTTATTCACCCCATTTGTCCTTCAGGTGCTCCACCATATTAAAATCCTCCTAAGATCTAAGGAACCACTACAACAAAACATGCAATTAGCACCTAAAATAGTGTCAGATTTTAGTGCATTTGAGTTCATGAATTGGGCTCTTCTATTGGTGCAAAACTCGGTGCCAAATGGTATTTTAATTTTGCGCCAGATTTAGTGCCGACTTTTGAAGCTTCCAATTTGGCTTCTGATTTTGCTTCTTGTGTTGCTTCTAGGTTTGCTTCCACTTTTGCTTCCAGTGTTGCTTCCAGTTTTACTTCTTGTGTTGCTCCCAGGTTTGCTTCCAACTTTTCTTCCAGTGTTTCTTTCAGGTTTTCTTCTAGTGTTGCTTCTAGGTTTGCTTCCAGTGTTGCTTCTAGTGTTGCTTCTAGGTTTGCTTCCAGTTTTGCTTTCGGGTTTGCTTCCAATTTGGCTTCCAATTTTGCTTCTGGTTTTTCTTCTTGTGTTGCTTCCAGGTTTGCTTCCAATTTTTCTTCTTGTGTTGCTTCTAGGTTTGCTTCTAGTTTTGCTTCTAGGTTTGCTTCTAGGTTTGCTTCCAGGTTTTCTTCTAGTGTTGCTTCCAAGTTTGCTTCTAGGTTTGCTTCCAGGTTTTCTTCTAGTGTTGCTTCTAGGTTTGCTTCCAGTTTTTCTTCCGGTTTTGCTTCCAGGTTTGCTTCCAGTTTGGCTTCCAATTTTGCTTCCAGGTTTGCTTCTGATTTTTCTTTCGATTTTACTTCCACGTTTGCTTCCGGTTTGGCTTCCAATTTTGCTTCCATTTTTGCTTCTAGTTTTGCTTCTAAAATTGCTTCCATTATTACTTCTTTGTTTTCTACTTGAATTTCTTTTGTTTTTTCTTCCTAGATAACACCAAGGTTTGCTTCCAAGATTGCTTCTAGTTTGGCTTCCATTGTTGCTTCCTTTTTTGCTTCTAAAAGTTCTTCTTTTTTTGCTTCCATTTATTAATTTAATATGTTTTATTTCAATTTAATTAGTTCAATATATCATGCCTCTTAAATAACTCATATGATTATAGAGTAATTTAATTATTTAACTCATATGATTAAATAACAAGATAGTTATTATAACATGATCATCATCTATACTTAAAACAAGTGAGTCAAATATTTATAATTTAATTGAATTTGACAACATTCATCCTAAGCAGTAAATCAAAATCATCATACGTAATAAATTTCCATCCAAAAATCATTGACCACTTTCAATATATATAAATTGACAAGTTAATATTGATAAGATCATCATCATATATAACTAAAACAAGTGAAAGTCAAATATGTTAGTAGATCAATAACATGTCAAAATGATACATGTCCAACAGTCGACATAAGTCAAAATGATACATGTACAAATGATATAAGTAAAAATGATAAATTATGTAACTCAAAATGATATATACAAGTCAAGATGATACATGTCCAAATGCTATAAGTCAAAATGATACATGTCAAAATGATACAACTCAATAATATGGAACAACAGGCCGTGAGAATGATACATATGAATATAGTAACCATGAAAAGAGGCATCATAACGATATATCAACAATGATCCATGATACATTTTATATGGTCATGAATGTCACTGGCTACTACCAACAAATTCCTCATCAACATCATCACCATCATCATCATCGTCGTCGTCATCGACCTCAGTGTCTTTTGTATTTGTGTCATCATCATCCTCTACCATATTGTGATCTATACCAAAACCAACATATTCTGGATCTATATCATGAGGATCATCTTGATCTTTTGGAAGACCCATGTTCTGCAAAAAAAAACATTTAAAATGAAAAGTATTATTTATTTCATGCAATAATTTATTATTTTGTTATATATCTAATATTACAACAATATATGAAACAAAACCATAATCATATTACATCATATCAAAGTGCACATACCATAATAAAATTTCAAAAAAGTTATAGCTAAGATGTCATTCCAATGATGTAAAATATGCAATAATTCTAATAAACATTAGTAAAATATGTGAGCATTTGGTAGAAGAGGAAGAAAGATGACTAGAAATCTAGAGGCCCACCATAATGGATTTCAGTATTCAACCATGAGAGCAAAAGAGAGAGTTGATATCATGTATCAAAACATTAACAATGCATTCTTCCAGCCAACAAAGAAGGAGATGATTACTTTGCTTCATTTTCATTTGCATAACCATATCATGTTGTGAACCAAGAAGATCAAGGATGTACAATTTTATGTGGTGGTAATGGATGTGGTCCAAAATTTTGGAGGGGCAAGAAGGTCAATGTATGATCTGGATGAAATTGAGGAAGAACAACAAGAGAGGGACAAGAAAATAAAATCAATGCAGAGTTTCAAGGATTTGTCAAGCGAGTAACAGAGCTATGGGAGCAGCCTCATCTAAAAGATTTTGAACTAGAGTTTGATATACCATTTAGAGAACTTGGTTTTTATGGAGTTTCTTTCAAAGCATCTTCTTTTATTGTTCCTATGGTAAATTGTTTGGTAGATTTGGTGCAATTACCTTTCTTAGTAATCACTATTAGTGAGATTGAGATTGTTAACCTTGAGAGAGTAGGACTTGGGAAAAATGAATTTGATATGGCTATTGTTTTCAAAGACTTCAAGTGGGATGTGCTCTGCATTGACACCATTCCTCAATCTTCGCTTGATGGCATCAAGGAATGGTTGAACTCTATGGATATAAAGTATTATGAAAGTAGAATGAACTTGAATTGGCAACCAATTTTGAAGACTATTATTGATGATCTAGATAAATTTATTGAAGATGGTGGTTGGGAATTTTTGAATATGGAAGCCAGTGATCAGAGCTAGGAAGACCATTCCAATAAATACAACAACTTGAATGATGGATTGTGACCTCGAGTTAAAGACAAAGCATAACATATATTTGGATGATACGATTTGATAGGTTTATTATTTTGATATCATTTTTCTATTATATATCTAATATTAAAACATATGAAATGAAACCATAATCATATTACATCATATCAAAGTGCACATACCATGATAAAATTTCAAAAAAGTTACAACTAATATGTCATTCCAATGATGTAAAACATGCAACAATTCTAATAAATGTCAGTAAAATATGCCATCATTTGGTGGAAGAGGAAGAAAGATGATTGGAACTCTAGAGGCCCACCTTAATGGATTTTAGTATTCAACCATGAGAGAAAAAGAGAGAGTTGATATCATGTATCAAAACATTAAGAATGCATTCTTCCAACCAGTGGAGAAGGAGATGATTACTTTGCTTCATTTTCATTTGCATAACCGTATCATGGTGTGAACTAGGAAGACCAAGGATGTCCAGTTTTATGTGGAGGTAATGGATGTGGTCCAAAATTTAGGAGGGGAAGAAGGTCAATGTATGATCTTGATGAAATTGAGGAAGAACAGCAAGAGAGGGACAGTAAAAATAAAATCAATGCAGAGTTTCAAGGATTTTTCAAGCGAGTAACAAAGCTATGGGAGAAACCTCATCTAAAATATTTTGAGCTAGAGTTTGATATACCATTTAGAGAGCTTGGTTTTCATGGAGTTCATTTAAAAGTGTTTGCTTTTATTGTTCCTACGATAAACTATTTGGTAGAGTTGGTGGAATTACCTTTCTTAGTAATCACTATTAGTGAGATTGAGATTGTTAACCTTGAGAGAGTAGGGCTTGGGAAAAAGGAAATTGATATGGCTATTATTTTCAAAGACTTCAAGCAAGATGTACTCCACATTGATACCATTCCTCAATCTTCACTTGATGGCATCAAGGAATGGTTGAACTCCATGGATATAAAGTATTATGAAAGCAGAATGAACTTGAACTGGCGATCAATTTTGAAGACTATTACTGATGATCCAGATAAATTTATTGAAGATGGTGGTTAGGAATTTTTGAATATGGAAGCTAGTGATCAGAGCTAGGAAGACCATGCTAATAAATAAAACAACTTGAATGATGGATTGTGACCTCAAGTTAAAGACAAAGCATAACGTATATTTGGATGATACAATTTGATAGGTTTATTATTTTGATATCATTTTTCTATTATATATCTAATACTACAACATATGAAATGAAACCATAATCATATTACATCATATAAAAGTGCACATACCATAATAAAATTTCAAAAACATTACAACTAATATGTCATTCCAATGATGTAAAACATGCAACAATTCTAATAAACATTAGTAAAATATGCCAAAATTTGGTGGAAGAGGAAGAAAAATGATTGGAACTCTAGAGGCCCACCATAATGGATTTCGGTATTCAACCATGAGAGTAGAAGAGAGGCTGATATCATGAATCAAAACATTAATAATGCATTCTTCCAGCTAGCGGAGAAAGAGATGATTACTTTGCTTCATTTCATTTGCATAACCATATCATGGTGTGAACCAAGAAGACCAAGGATGTCCAATTTTATGTGGAGGTAATGGATGTGTCTAAACTTTAGGAGGGGAAAGAAGGTCAATGTATGATCTTGATGAAATTTTGGAAGAACAACAAGAGAGGGACATGGAAAATAAAATCAATGCAAAGTTTCAAGGATTTGTCAAGTGAGTAATAGAGTTATGGGAGCAGCCTCATCTAAAATATTTTGAACTAGAGTTTGATGTACCATTTAGAGAGCTTGGTTTTCATGGATTTCCTTTCAAAGCATCTGCTTTTATTATTCCTATGGTAAACTATTTGGTAGAGTTGGTGGAATTACCTTTCTTAGTAATCACTATTAGTGCGATTGAGATTGTTAACCTTGAGAGGGTAGGACTTGGGAAAAATGAATTTGATATGGCTATTGTTTTCAAAGAATTCAAGCAGGATGTACTCCACATTGACACCATTCCTCAATCTTCACTTGATGGAATCAAGGAATGGTTGAACTCCATGGATATAAAGTATTATGAAAGCAGAATGAACTTGAACAGGCGGCCAATTTTGAAGACTATTACTGATGATCCAGATAAATTTATTGAAGATGGTGGTTGGGAATTTTTGAATATGGAAGCTAGTGATCAGAGCTAGGAAGACCATGCCAATAAATACAACAAATTGAATGGTGTATATTAATAAACCCATGTCTCAGTGTGTGCATGACTGTCATAAGGTTTTCATGAAGGATGGTAGGATATGCCTCAATAGAAGATAATCATATAGCTTTTCTTATTTTAGTAGCTCTGAATGTTTGGGCAATGAAGACAAATGGTTTATGACAAGAAGAGAAACAATGGCAGAAATGATGGTTTTGAGATTAGAAATAATGACAAATGATTCAAGATGAAGAAGCACCCTGTCAAGGTGAAATAAGGACAACACTGTTAAGAAAAGACAATGGGAAAAAGGAACAACACAATCTTCAAAGTAAGGGTATGTCATGGACAACATATTACAATGGTCGATCATACATGCTTTTTGAACCTGGGACTGGTATTAATGATGGGTTTTAGGTGCAGCATCAAGGGTTGCACACAAGACACAAGGTATACAGTGCATGCGACAAATTGAAGAACAAAAAAATAGAGCAGATATTCAAAGGGTAACCATGAGATGCAAAGTTTCAAGGAGAATTTCAATAGTGTTTCTTGTCTTCATGAGGAGATCATGTCATGCATTGTACAAAGAGATGAATGCAATAGTTTCCTAGACCCTTGGAGAGTGCTGGTAGACTCACTTGATATGGATTACTTGAATGATGGAGTTAAATGTATATCACAACTTAAAGATGCATAAGAATGACAAATGGTAAAATATACATAAGGGGGCAGGTCTGTGAAGTGAAAGAACAGTCTAGTCAAATTGTAATTTTTATGATGATGATACAGAAGACTAGAATCCACATTCAAGTCTTAATATGCCTTGTGGAAGGCTATGTGGATGTAGTGATAGGGGTTCAACAAAAAGGTGTGTATAAAGATTCCATGATGACAATTAAATGCACAAAGAGAAAGGACTGTCATTACAGAGGAAGAGTATAGTGGACTTTCCTTATGAAGACACTATGAAAAGGTAGTAAGCTACAACAAGAGTGAGTATTATGCATGATAAGGTTGCATTCAAAAGACAACTGGTAAAGAGCATGAATAGGAGATAATTGAAGTGTTCATGAGTTAAAATAGTCAAGGGGTTAAACAGTCATTTCGATGACACTTATCATCATACAAGTCATAGGTATATGTGCAAGAAATTATTTCCACAACATAAGAAAATGAATCAAACATCCTTAAAATGACATGAGAAATGGAAGGGCATAAGAAGGAAATTGGGCACTTGAAACATCAAGTGGAATACTACAAGGTTGCAAGGTATGACATAGGTGATTTCATGGAATATGCATTAGAAATAGAAATAGAAGGGCCAACAAAGAAGCACTTTAGAACTCATCCTACGCATCAATAAACAACGCAACATAAGAAATGAAAATTGACATATTAACACAAAAATATCCAACTAAGTTATTGAAATTCAACTATTGATACCTCGTTCTCCATCCAGATTACAAAATTGGCCCTCTTTTTGCTTTGTAACATTTCCTTTTCAAATTGCTTTGGATGACAACCATATTTCTCCTCCCGTCAAAACATGGCACATGGACTAGTTAAACTAATTAATATGCAATCATTTACTTTTTCCAAGGAAATAAAAATATATATCTTTTACATATTAAATATACTTACAAATGTACAGATCAAGGCCTGTAAACCTTTCTGGCCACTGTGATACGTGGCACGAAGTTTGTTAAGCCTAGCCTTGGAGGCCTTGTCCTGAAACATATACTAACTCAATTTAACTATGCACAAATAGAATATAAAAATCATTTAATAAATTTGATATAATCTTATGAGAAAATTCAAATTCCTCACCGGACTTTCTCCGTGCAACGGACTTCTCATATGCTTTTACAAGCTCTTTCCATACTTTCGCACTTACATCAATTGGCATTTTTTGAGCCTTAGCTTGGGAGGGAGATTTTTTTTTCTCTTCTTTGTTTGGTTGCACCGAAATCTCTTGCAGTTTTGAGACATTCGTAGCTTTAACTTCTTTACAGACCAACCTGTGCCAAATTCAGTCTCCATGTCATGGATAACTGCTCTTTGCAGGTGCATAGGTATCTTTGAGAATGGAGAATGTAGATGGTCTTTGAACCGTTGAAGGCATGATTCCTTCAACCTATTCACAAACGTTTTTCCAGCATCCGTCATTCGGACTTCCCCTGAAACCACATCGTATTCTATCTTGGTATTGTAGCTACAAATGCAAGATGTAAAACATGGCGTGGTGGAAGAATTGTGTCCTAGGAGTGGCTGGGACATTGGAAGTCTTTGCTTCTTGTTCCACATTCTTAGATTTTGTTGTTATTGATTTCCTCCTTGATCTTTTGCTCGATCCAGGATTGGTTGGGGAATTAATTGATTCCCTTTGACACAGTTGATTTGTTTGCAATGTTTAAGGGGCTTTACCAGATTATTTTTCTATGTATCTGGAAAGCATTGTCAAGTCCACACCATCTAATTTGTTCACTGCCTCTACCTCCAATATGGAAATCAATGCCTCTTTATCTTTATCAGTCTCATGCCCTGTATATATTTAAATTAAATTTCTTCTTTTAAATTTAGAAATAAAAAACTAAAAACTAAAAGTCAAAGAAACAATGGAAACATTTAAAAATCTATAAATTGACTTGAATTGCCTCATTGTGGCCAGAGTCTACTCCCTTTTCTCCCTTCCCTCTATTGCTTGAAATTTTGAGGCAACCTAGGGAAAATTATTTTCGTCCAGTCTGTGGAGGCAAACGAAGTACACACTACCAAGTATGTAACAATTGCCCTAACTCACTCATGATGCCCTAATTTATATCACAGTTCAAATATACACAGTGAATTCAATAATGACCATTTTGAAAGCCCTACTTAATAACAAATCATAAATGACAAACCATTCAAAATCCGCACACAAAGGAAATGGAACAAGCTTGAATTCATAATTTCAACACAAAACACAAGACGCGCCTTGAATCACCATTCAAAAAATAAATCCATTGAAACCTTCATTGCACATGATAGTGAAATTGCATGAATTCATACCTTGATTTGGGAAATCGAGAGTGAAGCACACAAGTTGCACCCAATGAAAACCCTAGGTTGATGATCAAAGGAATCCACACACAATACATGCAAAACCTAGTCTTCAATTCATCAAAATACTCGAAAGTTCTTCAAAATGCAAGTTCCCAAGATGTCACATACAAAATGATGCTCAATTCATCTCTTCCTTCACGTGACGTTCTTCAATTCATCTCTTCCTTCAGGTGGCGCTCTTCAATTCATCTCTTCCTTCAGGCGGCATTTTTCCCTTTTTTCTCCTCTCTTCCTTCACACAGAGTTTTTCTTCTCTCATTTTTCTTCTCTCATCTCTTCCTTCATGCAGGAAGTTTTTATTTTTTGTTTTTGAATTAGTAGTTAACGCCAACTTTAGCGCCGAATTTTAGCCCTAAATGTAATTGTTTTGGGGAGAAAAAGGTGGCACAAAGTGCACCTAATTTAGCGCCTAGAAGTACAAAATAATGTATTTTGCTTGGAAGTGGGTCTTCATTTAAAGCTAACTTTTAAATGAAGATATTTTTTATTGTTTTGGTATAAAATAAATATTTGTGTTCAAACTTTACCTTCAAGAAGAGACATTTACTTATTATTTTATCTAATATAATAATATTAAATAATTTTCACTATTTAATTTTTGTATTTTAAGTAGGATGCATGATATATAAATAGATAATTATGTATTTTTGAATAGAGATAAATTTGGACTACTAGTAGACATGACAACCGAATTTGCATAGTGGTTCAAAGGCTTGACATTAAGGGTGGAGGTAGTTTGTGTGTTCACCTTCAATATTTGTGTTAGATTAATAAATAAATAAAAAATCTTCGATCAGTTGCATTTTTTCTAAAAACTCAATTACCTTGAACTCTAAACCCTAAAATCTAAATGATAGACTTGAAAAATATCAAACCTTAAAATATAAACTCTATACCCCAACTATTTACCACATGAAAATTTTTGAGCTAATTTTTTGAATATGCATCATTATTTTTACCTTTATGTATCATTACTATTATCTTGATTAGGGTTTGGTATTTTTTTGTGTAATCTCTTTGATCCCACTAATCCACCCTTATTTAATGTATTATCGATAGGTCATTCATCATGTATTATCATGTATATATTTGTCTATTGGTGCACAGTTGTTATCTGACTATTGTCATATATTAAAGGATCCAGAGGAGGCCATGGAGAGAGGATTGGATGGCATAGAACTACTAAATCGCAGAGAGGAAAGTGGGTGGAAATAGATATGACAAAGAAATCTACATATAGAATAGAGGTAAGAAAAGAAAGCAACCTCAACCAAAGGAGGAATGTGTTAATGAATTCACAAATGCTACAACATAGAGGAGATAAAGTCATTTTTCTATCCATGAGGCCTCTAAGGTAAAACTTATTGGTTGAAAATGCACATGAATGGTGATTAAATGTGATTCTATGATCAAGGGAAAATTTTGGAAATTAGGATGGCCAAAACATGATATCAATATGTCGAATATATGACTAAAGTGAGGTTTTGGGTTGGATATCATATTCGTTGAAATTATATAATCGGTGTAGTAAACATTATTTACTATGTTGTGTATTATAGGGGCAATACGAGGCCATGGGAACAGATCGTGTCATATCAAATGAGGACACAACAGATGAAGCGGTACATTAGGTACTCAAATTTTGACTTAACTTAGGAAAAATTGATCTAATGGCATTTTGTGATACATCCATCTTTTTTCATAGTATTATTGAAATTTATAATGTATTATCCAATCTTGACATAAATTAATGCATGTTGTTGATTACTTCAGATGGAGATTGGAGCAAATGCAGAGCCTGAGCGTTCAACTAGCAAAAGAACAAGATATGTACATGGACGTGAACCTAAAATTGTTCAATCACATAGACGACAGTGGGTGGAAGAGGATATGATAAGGGATCCTACAGACACAACAAATGATTGCACTGAACAAGAGGTTGGTCAGGACTATAATACATGGATGAATACTTTGAGAAAATTGTTGTTTGTGGATATTTTGTATGTCGTGGAAAGAAACAATTCAAAGGAGCGATTGTACAAAGACATTACATATATGATGAGCTTCGATTCTGTAGTATGCCTCCTACAATCGACTCAAATCCAATAGTAGTTGTGGTAAGGAATTTTCTAATTTGATATAAATAACATGTATACTTTGTTTAAACATTGTTTTATATTATTTAAATAACTAATTTTTTCTTAATGGATACTTGTAGGATAAAGTTCTTGGTTTAAATTTTCCTGGATCATCGACTTCTAGCCTAGAGGGCAGTGATCATTTATCATATGATACATCTAACAAAAATATGTGCTAATATACCAGCTCAAAAGATGAGGAATTGATGAAAAGAAGTAACAGAACAAGAACCAGTTTAAAGATGCATAATTTTCTTAAATACAAGGGGAAGGTGGACTACATACCATATGAGAATGAATGTGATGGATATGATGAGTTTCCCTTGAGTTTGAGATCAATTTACAATGAGACATTTGATCGTCAACTATATTGCGCTTGGCGTAGTGATCAACAACTACCTAGATTGTACGAGGTGTTTCAATTTTGGGGATACAACTACATGATATGACCCTCCAATATTCATGGAGCGAATCTAGGCCTCTTTATTGTTCCAAATGTACATGTGGGATATAAACATAGAAAAAATTCAGAACAAACCACTAGGAGATTAATGCCATATTATGGTCCATCATATTACAGTGGTGAATGGAGAAGGCTAGCAGAATATAAGCCTAGCATGTCAACATATGGTCTAAATTCGAATGTGTACACACATTGTCTCCAATTGGAAAGTGGAAAAGAAACAAATAGAGGTCATCTTATGTATATAGATGGATGTGCATACACACAAAAATATTGCAGGATTTATAAATAGTAGTAAGGGAAGGGACCCTAGTGTAAGATCAAATTGTCAATTTATTGAGGTTATAAATGATAAAGATGGAGTTATGGAAAGAGATGTTGATATATTGATAATGGTTGAGTCTATTATGGACCATACCATTGGGGATGAGTTATTTATTGATTACCCCTTCTTAAAACGCACTCCTATGTGAAATAAGATGGAAGAACAAGGTCTCCCTAAGGATGTTCTTAAGGGCAGAAAAGCAAAGAATAATAAATGGATGTGGACTGATGCTTTATAAACTATGTTGTCAAAATTGTGTTTTATTTAAATTATTGTATAAAAAGGTAGTCTATAAAATAATGTTCCATTATTCAATTGATGTATATGTGTACATACAATTTATATTTATATTTTTTAAGCCATATTTGATTATTTGTTTTGAAATTGATACATTTATGATTTATCCAATTGTTGTCAAACATTAAATAATGCTTGTGATTCTTGAAAGGTAAAAGATGTTGATGAAACACATAGTAATACCTAAGATCCAACTGGGTTATTAAGATTTGGAAGGGATGATCCAAACCATCCTTTAAACAATACTAGGTGAAAAGAGCAAGATTGAAGAGAATACTACCAGCTGAGAAATTTGAAGAGCTGATGAGATCCACGTACACTGATGACTTGCCACCTAGCTTTAATTATGATAATAATGATAGTGAAAAAGAAGTGCATGAAGAATGATTGAATGAAATGCTTACAAGTTTCTTTGGGGATGGAAACAATGATGACAATAATGATCATATGGTTGACAGTAGCGATGATAGTAGGGGTAATTACCACCAACGTAATGTTGATGATAACAACCTAAAAGACTCCATCAAGCAAGCATCAAAGACACCTGTGTTCAAATCAGGTGCAAGTAGAACCTCAAAACTGGCATGCACATTAATATTATTAGAAAACAAGTCACTATTTGGTTGGTCGGACAAAGGATTCACTACCCTACTGAAGTGAGTTGAAATCTATTTCTTACTTTGTATTGTCAATTGGTGTACATAATTCATAAACATTCATCAACTTAGTTTATATTTCTTTAAGGGGATTTTAAAACCATATATTGTATTTAAATAGTCCTAGTATAGATTGACATATCAAACATATTCATCATAAGTGAAACATTCAATTGATTTAGTCTCTGGTAATCTTACAGGGCACTAAAAACTAAAATATTTCCTGAAGAGAATGTGTTGCCATCAACTCGTAGAGAGGTGCATTTGTTGTTGGTTGAGTTGGGGATTGGATATAAGCAAATTCATTCATGTAAAAATGATTGCATTTTATATAGAGATGAATATCAAAACAAGGTAGAATGCCTTGTATGCAAAGAGAAGAGATATAGTACAAATGTACAAGGTCCTACGGTTCTAAAGAAGGTTTTACGTCACATGCCAATTATACCTAGACTTCAACGAATGTTTTGTTGCAAGTCAGTTGCATAATTTATGGACTGACATGCAAAGAACAGGAGTAAAGATGGATTCATGCGAATTCTAGCCGACTCCAAAGCAATGAAACACATAGAGGAAAAATGGCCAAGAAAATTCAAAGATGAACCCCGCAGTATCAAGTTTGGTCTTGTGATTGATGGAGTGTGCCCATTCTCTTTCTTGAGCTCAAATTATAGTGTTTGGCCAGTCAAATTGATAGCATATAATATTCCCCCATGGATGAGTGTAAGAAAGGAGCACCTTATGCTGACTCTTATTGTTCCAAAAAAACATCAAGTTAAAAACATGGATGTTTATCTTGCACCTTTTATTGATGAGATGCAACTACTATAGAAAGGCATAAGAATGTATGACATATCATGTCCTCCATCAAATAGGTCCTTCATGTTGTATGGTGTCTATGTTGGACTATTCATGATTCCCATGACTTGGTGTTTGTTCTGGTAAGATAAAATATTTACGTATTTACACTCATAATTTATTTTCATCCCAAATTTCATACTTAGTTTTATACTATTTTTTTTATGTTATTAACATTACTTATTGAATTGCAGGGCTTCAAACAAAGGGGAAATTTGCATGTCCAAGATGTAAAAAACAATTTCAAGGGCAATATTCTAAAGATCTACATAAATTTATTTCCACAAATAATAGGGTTTTTCTACCACTAGATCATAAGTTTAGAAATCGCCCGAAGAATCAATTTGATGGAAAAGTTGAAAATAGAGGCCCTCCCATGATTATGGGTCCAGGTGATTAGCTTAAGAAGTATGAAGATGTTTAATTGAAATCTTGGGAGGTTTTTTTTTATTGGGGTGATTCAATTGAAGAACCATAAAAAGTTGTAGTTAATATGCCAGAAGGAATGAAAAGGAAATCCATATTTTATGAGCTCCCTTACTGGAAGGATCTATTAATATCTCACCTATTAGATCCTATGCACATCTTTAAAATTATCCCAAATTCTATATTTCGACATATATCAGGCAAAGAGGACACCTTATCTTCAAGGAGAGATATTGCTCTTTCGCATACCAAAATTGATAGAAAACATTTGTGGCCAAACAAGGAAAATGAAACATATGCAAAAGCTCCATGGATTTTGAAAAAAAAAGAAGAGCTAGACCAACTAAAAAATGTCATCCGTTCAATAAGGACACCTATTAGCTATGGGTCATTATTGGCAAAGCTTTTACAGTTGATGGACATATCACAAGATTTAAAACACATGATTTTCATAATTTTATGAAGGTATTATATATCATCATTTGACATTTACTGGTAACATTGATTAAGTACTAAAATATATTTTGATATTTTGTTGTGTGAGAAAAAATTACTAATGACCTTTTCATAAATGTGTTTGATAGCATATCATGCCATTGGCAATTAGGGGGGATTACTGTCTTACAGTTGACTTAAGGAATACCATAAGTCGATTGTCAACATTTACAAGGTATGTGGTTATATGAAATGTTCATGTGTGAGAGACATAAATATATTATATTGCATTTTAATTTTTGTCTAAAGGTTCATACTAATTTACTATTCTTATATTAGGTGGGTGACCTCCAAGGAGATCCGCGAATGTGAAGTGCCAAAATGGAAGAAGGAAATTGTAGAAATTGTATGTGTATTTGAGAAGGATCTCCCTACAAGTCCATTTACTTATACACCTATTCGATGACATTGAATTGGTGGGTGTCGTATCAACGAGGTGGATGTTTTTTTTTAGAGGTATATGAAAACTCTAAAAAGATATGTCTGATAAAAGTCACATCCAGAGGGTTGCATGGCTGAAGGGTATGTATTAAATGAAGCATTTTTCTTCCTGTGTGAATTCCTTGGTAAGGATTTTAAAGATGGGCCACACTTTTGGGATGAAGAACGAGCATCAAATATATTGATGGAGAAAAACCACAATCTAATGGTTTTAAAGTAGAAATTAGTAAGTAAATTCATGATCAGTGTGGTGGTTTTTCTTGCAATCATTAATTTACTCTATAGTTTATTTATCAAATTAACAGCATGACATATGGAGTTTGAAATAAACATGTTGAGATGTAATAGGTGTAGACGAAAGTGCTATACTCGACAAGTTCATTCAGTACCACATGGACTTTATGAACAAATGGATTGATTTGTATGATAAAAAGAGAAAAGAAGTGTTAGAAGCAAGGAGGCAATTTAAGAGATCGAACCCAAGGAATACTCCACTTCCCACTGATCTACTTGGGGAATGGAGCAAATATTGCACACTATAATGGGTTACTGAACAAATTCAAAATCAAATGAAAGATGCAGGTATAGATTCAAACATAACAGAAGATGAAATCAACATGTCTAGAGGATGTGAAAGAAAGGTATAGTTGGAATTTTACAAAATGTTGTTTCCTTACAATTTTGACACTATTAATTATTTTAATATTCGTTGTTATATTTGTTTTCACTAAAATAAATGGTCTTTCACAGGTGAGGAAATATCTAGCAATGTGGGCATATGGTCAACATTATCGTGTAGAAAGTGTAGATGTAAAGAGACGATCCTTCGATTGTGGCATCATGGTTGACTTCGAGCAATCCAGTCGATCAAGCTCAAAAGATAAAAATATAATTGAAGGGAATCTACAATATGTTGGGAAAATACAAGAAATTATTGAGTTGGATTGCCGCTCTTTTAAATATTGTGTTTTTAAGTGTAGATGGTATGAAGCATTTGAGAGGACACGAAGACATGATAACCATAGTGAACTATTTTCTATAGATTCCTCATGCTTCCTATTGAAGGATAAGGAGCCTTATGTTCTACCAATTTATTGTGAGCGGGTATTTCTTTAACTCGAACAAGACGCAGTATTGATCATTAATATATTAATTCATAGCTTATTGCGAATATATACATGTGTTTATTAATCAATAAAATTGTTATAACATACATCTAATATATGTATGTCATTCATGTGTAGGTATTTTTCTATGAAGATATTTTGGACCCGAAATGGATATTTGTTATACATTATGATCCAAGATTAAGGCATGTATTTGACGATGTGTTGGTGGATACTGAGCAAAACAATGATGGCCAACAAAATGAGAGAGAGGGATTAGAGAACATTGAAGAAATTGACATACATGATGATGTTGAAGATGTTTATGTTTAGGCACAAGAAGACAACAATCAAGAGTTAGATGATGTTATGGAAGACAACAATATGGATGGTATAGAAAATGATGATCCAAATACATCTGGTAACAATATAGATGGTCTAAAATCAAATTTCAATGATGATGAAAATGATGCAGGTCAAGATGAGGATGATGATAATATTAAATACTTGAAAGAACATATGAACATTGACAATGATACACTAGATGACATTGTAGCAAAAAATAATGTTAATGACCAAGACTTCTAAGTTTTTCAGAATTATTTGCAATCCATGTTTAATAAAGGATGATTCTTATGGCCTAAACTTTGAAATGTTTCAGTAATATTATTTGTGTCGATACAAATTACCTATTGTAATATCCTTAAATTGTTCAATCTTTGGTATGAATTGTTGGCAGAAAAAATAGGATTACTTGGATACTTCTTCCATTCATTTTGTATCAACATATGTTCGTGGAGACACAAAAGTTAATAAAATATTAATGCATGTGACTCACAATTATTTAAATAAACAACTCTATTAACTTTATTATTTTAAAATAGTTTCCATTTTTATGTTGAACATAATTTTGAACATATAACTAAAAACATCCACAGTAAATGTTGTACTGTATCAGCATATTCATTCACATAAGCACAATATTGAAGCTCAACAACTGATATTCATTCAAATATAAGAAGAAATAAGTATGGAAAACATAAGAAAAATACAGAATGATGACACAGTCATGGAGAATATTTGATAATAAGATGTTCTATTTCATTCATAAGCTCAAAAGTTACACTAGTATAGTAACAAATAAGCATGAAATTTAACACAACAATTGAACACCAAAATAGATTACCAATTATGAGCAATCTTCTCCATTATGTTGTTTCAAAATATATACATTTATAGTAGAAGTCTTTGATATGATATGGATGGGTGGAATGTGCAATCTATCTTCTTAATAATGCCTACTATAATGGAAATGAAAATGGAATATGATATGATGATCCTTTCAAAATTGGCCTTGGTTTCCTATTTATATCGAAAGCAACAAGCTTCGTGCCTTTTACAAAAAGAGACAACCCTTCAAAACTACTTCTCTTTCACCAGAACCCAATCAAAATAATCACACGGTAACATCAAATGTGTCCAGACAGATCATACAAATTTGAATAATTTAAGAGAACTAATTTGGAGACAACACAATAACGATTAAAAATGAACATCAACACAACAATTGAACACTGAAAATAGATCACAAAATATAGGTAATCTTCTCCATTATATTGCTCTAAATGATATGCATTGATATCAAAAGTCTTTTGATATGAAATGGATGGAAGGAAATGAAATCTAATTGATTTTCCTAATGGTAATGATATATCATAAAATGAGGCTTTGGTTTCCCCTTTTGTATGGGAAGCTACAAGCTTCAAGCCTCTTACAAAATGATGCATCTTTTCACAATTCTTTAACAATTCATAAAAAAATATGATTAGGAATCTAAAAAACTCGTAATACTTTCTTTGTTATTCAATGTGGATACCCCATGACCTCTGTAGATCTGGAAAGGTATATCCTCTCCATGATGAAGTATCAAATTATCTAGTCCTTCTACTTCGATGACTGCCCCTCTATGATTAATGTATCTCTAGTTTGACTGATAAACAAATTGATGGCTGACAAATGACTGACTTACTCTTCTTCAAAATGAGTTTCCACATTAGCAATTGTATCTTTCATGTAATATTCCATGTACATTATTTTTTCAAGTTGTTTGTGTGTATTCTGCAGTACCATTTCTTCATTGTTTATCTATTGTAATGCAAGAGGTAGAAATGTGGCTAGCTCATCCTTCCAATTAATTTGTTCTTTGGGATTACCAAGGCTATCAAAGAGTGTTGGGGGATGATCAAAATAATCAAGATCCTCCTCAATTTTGTTGTGATACGTATTATGTGAGTCCACCAACTTATTATATGTCTGTAGTACTTGATCCTTCATAGCCTTCTCATTGATAAGCTCCTCTTTCTTTTCTATCATTTGTTGTCGCAATCTTTGGTTTTCTAAGAGAGCTAAGTGTGTTCATTTAAATAATTCCCAATATTTATCAGTAGGATCCATCATCTTGTTGAATCTTACCTTGACTATTTCAGATACAACATCATACTTGGTGGTCTTTATTTTTATTTCTAGTTCATTACATTTCTTTTGAGCCTTCTCATGGCAATGTTTCCAATAGATGGCATCTACCATTGCATCCAATACCCTCTTATCATTTTCTACCCATGGGGAATAAAGTTCTAATGAAGATGAGGAGGATATTTTGTCTCTGTGACTAGCCACTTCTTTCTTTAGTTTATCATTTTCCCTTACTAATTTCTCAATTTGTGCCTTATTGAACTTTTCCATATTTATGTTTAACTCTATTGTCTCAATGGGATCAGTATCCCCCAACTTATGGACCATGAGGTGTCCAAAAATTTGGCTTGGATTATTGATAATAGCAAGTCTTTTGTCTTGAGGATATAATGCCCAAATTAGTAAGGTGGCCTCATCTGGATTGTACCCTGACCCTGAATACATTTTGTCACTGGATTCTTCAGTTAGGTGCATTGTTTTATCTCCTCTTTTTCTAAATCTATCGAACACTATGGCAAAGCTAATGTCCCATCCTGGTAAGATTAAAACCCCAGCCTCTTGAATCAGTTCTCTTCCTCTTTCGGGGGTGATAGACTCTAACTCCTTATCTACCTCCTTTCTTAGTTCCTCTAAGGAAGTTGCCTCTTGTTTAGGAGTGATATCTTTCATTCTCTTTCTCAACATTCTACCTTTATGTTCATAAAAAAATGACTTAAACTCCAGAGTTTTAACAAAATAACTGTTAGAGATTAACTCCTGTCCGACCTTGACCCTCACATCATCAAAGAGTTTGTTTGATGTTTCAAATTTGACTATGCTATGTTCCTGGAGTGGCTCATATTGTGTGACCATGGGTGCACTTATTTTCTCAAATTCATTATCTTTTGTATCACTTTCCTCTTCATCCCCTTCCTCACTCATGGTTGTATCCACAGAGAAACTTACCTCAGGAGTGGGCTGTGAAGGTATGTAACTAAGGGGCTCCAAATCCTCAGCCTGCATTCTTGAGTAATTCGTCTCGGGTGTTTCAAATACTATTAGGGGCACATCCTTAATCAATTCATCCACATGAGCGATGAGCTTCTCAACTCTCTCCAAAGGGTCATGCACCTCATTGAATGCTTTTGAGTATGATGGGTTGTTTTCTTTCTTCCATGCCTTAGTGAGCATAATCTTGTTATATATGGTCATTCTTTGTTTTGTTGAAGCCTCATCACAATTCCTTATCACATCATCAACTGAGAAAAAATGTTCATATCCAGATAACCCTTGTGACAATTTTGCTTTATTGATAAAAAATTGTGTCAAAATTCTTTCTTTCATTTCCCAAATTGTAGTGTGCCAATTTTTTGTTGATTTCCTCATATCCTTCACTAGCAACGACTGTAAAATCTCTAAAACATAAAGTGCTAGGCATAATGGATTTCTTACTATGCCCCTTAAGATGTTTTTCATTTGACTTGGCCAGCTGTCTTACAATCTCTAAATAAGCCAATCTATCTGGAATTGTCCTTGGTAGCAAGTGTGGGGCTCCTTCAAACCCATATATTCTAATCACAGTGCAATCAGAGAGTGAGTACCAATCTCCCCAGTTATGGTTCACCTTTTTCTTGGGATCCTTCTCTTTTGGTCTCAAAAACCTTTGTATTTCAAGAGACAAGTTATAATCACACAGATGCTCTAACAACTTCAGTAATGGTTTCACAGAATACTCCTCAAAGTATAGATAATGGGATCTCCCATATCTGCTATCCCATATTGACATCAACAACTGAACTGGTTTGTAATTTCCATATTCATCTACATCCCTTATCCTCAATTCTTCTCCCCAAAACCCTCTAGCTTTTCCTTCATATAAGAGCAAGTGCATGAACAAGGAGTAATGTTTAAAACTAATGCAATCACTATTGTTTTTAATCCTCTCCAATCCTTGGTTTAGAACATTGGATAGGTAACCAACATTACCAAATGGTCTGGTGTCTCTTCTTTGTAAATCCGTTGTCAGGACCATTGGAGCAATTGACATGAGAGGTGGAACCTCCACTCCCAATACTTGTCTAGCAGTGTGATCTGTATATTGAAAATATTCTTCAAGTAACTCTTCATGAAAGGGAGGGTTTTCATTGTTGGAAAACCTTTTGAGTTGGTTTCCTTCCTCCTAGGGCCTGTGTAGTGGTAGTTTCCATCTCTCATAACTAGTGTCCATGTGATGATATTCTATCAAAAGGTCTTTCACTGTGAATGAAATTGATGGAGCAGTCTAATTGGAAAACAATGGAGATGAAGTCTTTGGATATAATGATAATTTTAGACCCATCATGCAAGTGGATAGTTCATTGTTTAGGGTCATATCTGGTAGCTAGTGCCTTATCATCTCTGCATTGATGAACACATTAGGTACAACCATTTTCCCTAGGTTCAATCTCCACGGATTGCAAACAGGTTGGAACCTATACTGTTCTCTATAATGATACATGAACAACTCATATCCTCTCTTTGGTGTCCTTACATCCCCTAAACCTTGATGTTTATCCCAAAATATGTCCATGGAAGGGTTTGACTGTGCACTTCTCTTAGGTCTCGGCCCCGACCCAGGACATTGGTCAATCAAGTCTTGGTTCAGGAGTCTAGCTTCTGTTTTTTATTTTTTAGTCTTTGGTGTTTCTAACCTTCCTTTCATTGTCCAAAACTCTAGCTTCTTTTTGTAATTATTTTACTTTGAAAGATTTTTCTCAACTGGGTTTTGTATACTTGTGTTGTGCTTGCTTCCTTTGGCCTCGAATTGTGCAACAATGGCATACTTCCAACTTCTTTACTCTATTCCTACCTTTCGCAAGCTTTTCTAATTCTCAATGATAGAAATATGGTTGATTTGAGGTATACTTTGTTCGACTTTGGTTCATAAATGTCCTACTTGCTCTCAATCTTGTCATTGGAGAGAACATTTAATTTGAATATCTCAACGATATCTTTGGGTGATCACATCAGTTGAAAATAATCATCGTTGCATCAGAGGGACTATGGTTTTACTTCCGCTGATATCCACTTTTCTCATTGATGAACTCATATGCTGTTATCTTTCCTTCAGGGCATCGACGGGGCACCAAATCATATCTCCCTAATATACTTTAGTTTTGTCAATATCCTTCCTTGGCTTATATTTGATTATTCATGGTATGGCTTTTCTCTTTATACATTATCGAATTATTAGGGGAACCACAATTCACATTCCACCGATAGGTATTATTCCTCTTGATACCTTTTTCCCTTGATTTTTTATTGTTGTATCAGGGGAACCAAGTTTTGTTAGCCCGACAGCCCCTTGTTCCCTCGATACACTTCTTGTTGCATGTTTGTTATTAAACATCTTTATTGTGTAATGTAGCAGTCCATCGGTGGGATATAGTGTCACTTCTCCCCGATATGTTGTGGTGTTATCGATGTGTTTTTCTTGGGCTGTCAGGGGAACAATAATGTATGCTCTATTGATGTGTGTTAATCACTTTGATGAATCCATCTTAGTTAGCTTTGTTGGTCTATCAAGGGGACCATATTAGGAGTCCGCCTGACTGAGAGTTGTTACACCGATAATTTATATTGTATGATTTTCCTTCATCATTTCATCATCGGGACTATGATGAGAGTCCCCTCGATGTGTGTTAATCACTCCGATGAATCCATCTTAGTTAGCTCCGTCGGTCTATCGGGGCGACCATATTAGGAGTTCGCCCGATAGAGAGTTGTCACACCGATAATGCATATTGTATGATTTGCCTTCATCAGTTCATCGTCGAGACTATGATGAGAGTCCCCCGATGTGTGTTAATTACTTCGATGAATCCATCTTAGTTAGCTATGTTGATCTATCGGGGGGACCATATTAGGAGTCCGTTTGACAAAGAGTTGTCACATCGATAATGTATATTGTATGATTTTCCTTCATTGGTTCATCATCGGGACTATGGTGAGAGTCCCCCCAATGTGGTATTGTCATGCTGATAGTGTTGAGTAAATAATTTTAGAAAGGGGTATGGCAGCCATGGAATTTTGGACTCATTGATGGATGTGGTAGTATGAGTTATGAAATGGATCTTGTCACACAATTTTTTTGCATTTCATGTCAATCATAAAATCATAGGTAATAGATATTTTGATGTGGGTGGAATGTGGATGAAAATGAAGATTGGTGGATACTAAGGTAGGATTTTTTAGCCCTAACACAATCCATGTTTAAAAAAGGATGATTCTTATTGCCTAAACTTTGAAATGCTTCAGTAATATTATTTGTGTCGATACAAATTACCTATTGCAATATCCTTAAATTATTCAATCTTTAAGGTTTAAGTTTTGAGGGTTTAAGGGTTTATTAATTGGTAGCCGAGAGATAGTGTTTGGCTAGTAGTCTGAAAAATTTGCTTTGTTTATGATTATCTAGAGGAATAAATGGGTATATACAAAGGGAATTCTAGTGATAGTATGGATCTTGTCACACAAATTGTTGCATTTCATGTTAAATACAATGAAAATATTAAGTTGAAGTTGGATTAGGGTATAGGTTTGAGGGTATATGGTTGAAGGATTAGGTTGAGGTTCCAATGTATAGGGTAGAGGGTATAGGGGTTGAGGGTTTAGGGTTTAAGGGTTGAGGGTTGAGGGATTAAGGGTTGAGGGTTGAGAATCGAGGGTTGAGGGACGTTTAATGTATAGGGATGTAGAGGGTAGAGAGTTTAAGGGTTGAGGGTAGAGGATTGAGGGTATAGGGTTGAGGGTCCAATGTATAAGGTAGAGGGTATAGGGGTTGAGGGATTAGGGTTAATTAAGGGTTGAGGGTTGAGAGTAGAGGGTAGACTAGGGTTGAGGCCAGTCTAAGGGTTGAGGGATTCGGGTAGAGAGTTTACTTGGGTTTTAAGGGTTAACAAGGATTGAGGTTTGTAGAGGGTATTGGGTTGGGGGTAGAGGGTAGAGGCCGATTTAAGGGTTTACTAGGGTTTAAGGGTTGAGGTTTGAGGGATGTTGAGGGTTTAGGGTTGAGAGTTTAAGGGTTGATGGTCTAGGGTTGAGGGATTAGGGTAGATAGGGAGGGATGGATGGAGTGAGATATGGAGGGAGAAGTGAGATAAAGAGGAGAGAAGAGGAGGGAGGGACAAAGATATATGAGGGTTGAGGATCCAATGTATAGGGTTGAGGGTTAAGAATTGAGGGTATATATTTGAGGACCTATAGGGTTGATGGTTTAGGGTATTGGGTTGAGGGTATTAGGGTTGAGGGATCAAGGTAGAGGGTAGAGGGTAAAGGGTAGAGGGTAGAGGGTAGAGGGTAGAAGGTTTAAAGGTTTAGGGTTAATGGTTAAGGGTTGAGGGTAGAGAGTAGAAGATTTAAAGGTTTAGGGTTGATGGTTAAGGGTTGAGGGTAGAGAATTTAGGGTATAGGTTTGAGGGTATATGTTAAAGGATTAAGGTTGAGGGTCCAATGTATAGGGTAGATGGTATTGGGGTTAAGGTTTTAGGGTTTAAGGTTGAGGGTTGATGGATTAGGGTTGAGGGTATAGGGGTTGAGGGTTTAGGGTTTAAGGTTGAGGGATTAGGGTTGAGGGTTGAGGGTTGAGGGTTGAGGGTTGAGGGATCTTTTAATTCAAGTAAAATATAGGCAAGCAATTGAAGGAAAGTGAATATTGGGGAAGGATTTTTTGTTCTAACACCCCTTATCCCTGCTAGATCAAAACAATTAGGCGCTCAATTACGTGCTAAAGCAGGCTCTAAAGTGGGTGCTAAATTAGGCATTAAATTAGGCGCTAATCTAGGCGCTAAATTGGGCACTAAATTGGGTGCTAATATAGTTGCTAATTTGTGCCTAAAATAGCACCTACTTGTTTTGATCGACACAAAAATGCCAAAAATGGCACCATCTTGATAAATAGCACCAACGTTTTAAAAAAATTGGAGAAAAATACATTAAAACGATGGGTGGAAGCAAAAAAAAAAAGAAAAAAGGGGAGCTAATCACAAGGATTTTTTGTAGTGAACATAAAGAAAATTAATCATCCATTTTCAAAGTTTTATTTTGTCTTTGTGATCATTGGGAGCATAGATAGAGCAGACACCCAAGCTAACACCATCCTTTTCCAGGTGATCCACACCACACTATTACAGGGGGGAGTGTCCTGATTGGTAACGTGTTGAGCCCATTTGTAGGAGAGGAGAAAGGCAACCCCATCCCTCTTTCATTCTTGGTGATGTAGTAAGAAGAACCATTCCAAAATAATCTCATTTTTGTGTCTAAGGTAAACCTAGTTGCTTTGGTTTCTTGAAGAAGGATGATGTCCTTTTTTTTCTCAAGGTTCAAAAACCTCCTTACAATGTATTTCCTGTTAGGGGACTCAATCCCCCTAACATTCCAAGATATACAATTAATATTAATTTTCAACATTCATAGGGGAGACATCTTGATCACACTTGAATTGTTTGAAACACTTTGGCAATCTTTCCTCAATTTCTAATCTTTTTACAATAGGTGATTGAATTACAACACTTGTTTGTCCTTTTATTTTTGGAAATCTAGATGATTCTTCCCATAGGTAAAGACTTTCAATTTTTCTTAGGCCTACCAGCCCTAACCTGTGGCTTAAGAGTTTTCTTTGGTTGTCTTTCTATGATATTCTCATTTACACTCTTCCTTAGAGTCTCAGTTTGCTCCATGCTACCTCTGGACTTATTTTTAGTTTTTCCATCCTTCTAAGGAGTACAAGTATTTTCTTTACTCACACCCTTGATCTCTTTATTGTTTAGGTTCCTTTCCTCCTCCAAATTAGGGACCAAAGCTTCCTTTGGTGTAGAGGATTCTAGATCCTTATTAATTTTATTTATATTTTGATTAGTTCTGACTTCATTTTCATTAACCTTAGAGTCATGTACAAGAGAGAAACTGTTAATTTGGTTGGAAAGCATTAGGGGTCTACCTTCCAGTGAGGAGGACCTGAGTGTAATAGAGTTTCCAAACTTATTGTCAACCAACCCATTGGCTTCTTTCAAGATTCCCATTGGGTGGCCTTGATTTTTAATGGAATCGTTATCCTACAAACTGTCAATATCATATGGGTGTTTTCCCCCAATATTAGAAACAAGGTCTTTCAACATGGAGGCAACCCTATTGCCCCAACAAATAACATCTTCAATCTTATCATTACCTCACTATTCTTTACTATAATTATTTTACCAGAATCTTTTTTAATTTGAAATTTAGATATCTTGGGGATTGAATATTTATTAGTAAAATTTCCCTTTAAAAATTTATCCTCTATTCTTTTTCTAATATTTCACATGCCTATTTATTGTGCATTCAACTTTTGAATTAAAATCCTATCACCAGTAAGATTCAATGTGGGGATGGAATTGAGAGGCATTAAAGGCATTCTAGCGTCACTAGAAGATACGACTACAACATCCCCAAGACATATCACAATAACACCTTCCTCCTTTGATAAAATACAAAAAAAAATTTGAGCTTGACAACATTAGGGTCTATGATAGAGTTCCAAACAAGATTCTACTTTATTGAGAGATCTCCACCTTTGGAGACCTCCATAACCATCAAAGAAGAATTACTACCATTTTTCAGGCTATCTGGAACTACCTTCCTGGCACACATTGTTCTCCTAATTGTGGACAAAATTATCCTGATTGTGCAAGGACCCACATCCCAACAATGAACTAGAGATAGGGTTTGAGCCAAGATCTCCAACCCCAAATTCCACATTAGGGTTAGAACTAGGGATTTCAATCGACACCCCAACATTGGGGTTTAAACCAAGATTGGTCTTCAACCTCCCTCTTGCTGGTTTTCTTTGAATTATGGGGTAGTTTTTTCTAATATGCCCCTCCTTCCAACATAGATAATAGGCATTTATGCCTCCTAAGATTTACAAAGAATAAACAAAATGATTGTCATCATCTTCAAGTTCTATACTGCTAGGGATTTCTACCTCGGGCTCTAGAGAGACTAAGGCACATGCGTCAAGGTGAGGGAGGGATGCCTTCGCCTCATCAATCTGTACAACACCCCTAATTAGAGCGAGTAGATGTAGAATAAGCATCCAAAACTCAAGGGGAGGTTCTTAATCACTACCCATATAGGGCAAGACAAGACAAACACCTCATTTGCAATGGCTAGGGGGGACCATGCTAGGGCTCTAAAGACACACCCTCCAAGATTCCAATACGACTTAGACAAAGCTTTTTCTTGCATAAAATTATTCTTTAGAAATATAATAAATAACCCACGTTATAGCATTCTATAAAAATTTAACTAAATATTGAACTTGTTAGCCCAAACATTTGAAAACCAACTATCAAAATTTTTTTTGGCCAAAACCTTATTAACATCAACAATCGCCATGAAGATGGCAGTGTCTTGATCTTTCATCATAAATAGCTTTTTTCATCTCAACATTAGTAGTGAGTTTCAAATTCTTAGGGTTTTTGGAGGCCCGCTTACCTTCCTCTCCCCATTGTCGATGACCTCGCTCTCCTCCTGCTCAAACATTGCCAAAAAAAAAAAATTCAGGCACAACAAGTCCTTTGTCCCCGATCATGTCTTTGAAATATTTTGAAACAATAGATAGGGTTTCAATATTTTCACCCCCACTTGCAATGGGGATGGGGGGTTCGTACCCCTGTCCATTAATGCTTAGAAAGTTGATAACCCCACTGAATATGGGCACCGTCTATGCAGGTGACAATTTGCACCTGCATAAACAATGCCATCGATGGGCATGCGATGGCTGTGCTCATGCAAACCCCCTGCAGCCCTGCTTGCTAATTGTTTCTGTGCAGTCCGTTGTCCGGTTGTCACATCACCTCCACGTCCCGACAAGTACTAATATATTCTCCAGTAATTTTCAATAGGAGTAATAAAAAATAACTAAGTTTCAACGGTTTTTTAAAATGATGAATTTTAAAATTGGTATTTCAATATTAAAATATATCAATGTTTATAAATGAATTATTGAATTTATTAAAAATAAAATATAAAATATATAAATAATTTAAAATAAAATAACTATTAATTAAATAAAATAGTTTGAAATTGATATTTTTTAATTTTAAAACTATATATTTAAGATATAAATATTATTCATAAATTTTTTAAGTTATAATTTGAATATTAGGCGTAGGTGTATTATAGATTGTTTTTGTTAATAATTTTCATTTTTTTATTTCTTTTTAATTTTTGGAATTGGTGTATTATAGATCTTTTAAAGATTTATATGAATTATTTTTTATTTGATAAACTATTTTTATTTAGGCATAATTATTTACTTTTTATCTATTTATTATCTACTATATTTTATGTTTAAAATATTTTGTTTTATTGTATTGTTTAAAAAAATAAAATTATAATAAGTATTAAGTTTAATAATTTGACTTAAACAAGAGAAAAATCTACTATCACTAAGATAAAAATCACTAAATTTTAAATTAAAAGAATTATAAGTATTAAGTTTAAATAATTTTTAAAAGATTACTAAACACAAAACAATTATATAAGAATGTGATATTTTAGTAAATATATAAATAATTTATAAAAAAACACTAAATAAAAATAAAAGTAATGGCATGAAATCGTTAACAATTAGTTTTTCTTTTATCTTAAATTTTACTATCATTTACATATCAAAATATCAATATGTAGTAATAAACATAATATTTCTAAAATAAGTAGCACATAAAAATAAATTATCTATAGACTATAGCATAGACATTAAATATAGTTTAATTCCTATAAATTAAGTGTATCTTTTATTAAAAATACTTAAATCATTTAAATTTGTATTCTAACTAGTTTTTGTTTTATATTCTTAGTTTATAAAATAATTATAAGTATTAAATTTATAAGAATTATACTATTACTATTATCTTAATATGTTTAATATTTGAAAATATTTAAAGAAGTATAATATATTTTCTGCAACACTAAATACTATTATCTAAAATAATTTAAGGATTTATACAATGCAAAACATTATATCAATTAATACTAAATACTGTTTTTACTATTTTAATATAATATAAATTTTAATTATGAGTTATATAAGATTTAGTGTTGCAACAAATATAAATAAAATCACTAAATAAGATAGTGTTAACAAATTTTTAAGATAATAAAACCTATAAACACAAAAAAAAAATTAAAAATTAAAAAATTAAAAAATAACACATTTTTTGAAAAATTATTAAAAAATTCTTACAATTATTTAGAAGTGATTTAAATTTAGTATATTTGTAAATATATAATTAGATATTTAAATACTAAACTATTAAAATTTAAATACTTATAAACTCTTATTTATTAGTGGTATATATTTTTTAAATTAACTATTAAGAATACAAATTATTTTTATAAGACTTAAACAAGAGAAAAATTACTAAATTTTAAATTAAAAGAATTATAAGTATTAAGTTTAAACAATTTTTAAAATATTACTAAACATAGAACAATTATTTAAGAATGTGATATTTTAGTAAATATATAAATAATTAATAAAAAAAACACTAAATATAATTTAAATTAAAAATATTAAAAAAGTTATTGAACATAAAAATTATCTAAATAAGAATATAAAGTTTTATTAGGTACACAAATAATATAAATTTAAATCACTTCTAAATAATATAAAACACAGTAATTTAAATCACTTGCATAGACAATGCCTTTAAACTATATTTAATGTACATGCTATAGTTTATAGACAATTTATTTTTATGTGCTATTTATTTTAGAAATATTATGTTTATTACTACATATTGATATTTTGATATATAAATGATAGTAAAATTTAAGATAAAAAGAAAACTAATTGTTAACGATTTCATACCATTACTTTTGACTCCTTATTCTATTATAATATACCTCTTTACATTAATAAAAAGAATTAATAACCATTTAAAATTTATTTATGAAAAATATTGATTAAAAAAATTAATAACTCCATTAACTAAATAACTAAATAATTAATATAAGAAATGAATTTCTATTTACCCTAAGCGGAAAGTCGTTTATGAATAGAATTGTTGAACAATTTTTTTGGAGGAATAGTTTTAAAGACATTTTTATTTTATTTAAAATGAAAAACTCCCTTATTAAATCAGGTATACATTTATTCGCATTTTTTTAATTTTAGATAAACAAATGTCTTATCATTCCAAACAAAAATTATCATTTAAATACACAAATAAAAATTTGAAATTAACTATATGAAAGAACGGCTATGATTGCAGAGTGGAGAGTGTCGGACTTGGAGGTGATGGGACGGTTGCGGTAGGACGACAAGACTGGTGGGTACGGGCTAATCATTGACAGTTAGCAACAGGTATGTCAGGAATGGCAGGGCATCAGATGTCCATCGATGGGCTGGTGCAAATTGTCACCGGCATAGACAGTGCCCTGAATATGGAGCATAGATTAAAATAAAACAAGTAGTGAACGAAAAGCATGTGAAAAATCAATCACAACTAGGGAAACCCCCAATCCTCGATGGAATAATCGAAGGCAATTAATGTAAATAAAACCAAGGTGTACTAGGTGCTTACACGGTTACTAACTTTTGTGGGGAGGGCTCGGCCTCCCCCATTTGTCACTTACAAGTGACCAACACCAAACACACTATCCTATGTACACACTCTTTCAAATCATGCAGTTTTGAGGCATATGAGCTATTTAATGGTGAGGATGTTTCATGATGTTATAGGTATGCAAGAGTAAACAAAACTCATTACAAATTATTCCTAATGGCAAGATGTGTAATATGTTAATTGGTTTAAAGTAATATTTTTAAAGAATAATTAATTTTTAATTCTATTAACATAATAAAATTTTATGAAATCACTTGACAAATTAGAGATGAAGTTGTTGAACCACTTAAAAAAAATTAATTTTAAATGATGTGTAAAAGTTAAGATGAAACAATCCAATTCAACAAAAATCAAAATTATGTTGTAGATGCTAATAAAAGAGAGACATTGCCAAATTAAATTTGGGCATGAATGCATTTAACTTTAAATTGATGAAAGATGAAAGAATTTGCACAATATAACATTTCTTGAGTAATCTATGAAACAAATAGATATAAAATATAATTACTCACTGTCCTTCATTAAATATTCTTTTTCTTATTGTTATTTTTTAAGATATTCTACAAATTCTCATGATTCTTCATTCTTTTGTCTTTAAAACTAATAGATGCAAATTTTATTTATTCTAAATTATCAATTATTTTAATGACAATCTCTCATATTTTCTCTATATCATCTCTTCAATAACCATGAATACCCATACAAAATAAAATTGGCTCCAATATCATGCGAAAAATTGTATTCCATAATGTTGACTCACAACCCTACAAAATAATGTCATAATGAAATGAGAATACATAAAACAAAAAAGTGATGCAAAAATAATAAGCTACACTATTAACTATTTTATAGTCAAAATGAATAGAGTTAAAAAAATTCAATTTAGAATATGATTAATTATGAACCCAATAGCTTACAACGCACTAATAAGACTGTTCACAACTATTATCCAATTGAATGATAGATAAAGTAATTTTGAAATAAGTTTGAGAAAACATATATATTAGAAAATCTAATCAAACTATTTTAATTCTATTTTCTTATTGGTTCATTTGTTACTACTATTAGAGTAATCATGCATTAGCTAATAATCAATTAATCTTTACTTAATTATTAATCTAATTTATTCTCATGCACTTAAGCTAAACTTAGAAGTGATTTACAATGTTAACTAGAGAGCTATTATTAGATCATTTTGTCTGATTGCATGAGATGTTGAAACTTGTCATGATCTAATCCCTTTATCATTTAGGGTTGCTCTTATATAACACTCAACCCTCATTTTATTATCATGCCTCTTGATGGAATTCTCAACCTTTGAGGACTCTTATTTTCCTTGAAAATTCTTGAGGTTTATTCTATAGCTTTTTCTTGTTGAGGAATATTGCATATATTGTTTGCAGATTTCTTGCGTGGAAGGTGTCTTTGTTCATTATTTGATCATCTGGCTCATGTTTTTCACAATTCTAACATGGTATTAGAGCCTCGATTCAATGAACCACTTCTTGATTTATGAGGGTTTTTCTTCAACAAGGGTTATAGACATTAGATCGGGATTCTCCATTAATTTCTTTGCAATTTTTGGAGGTGGATATTTTTTGGTGCATTTTAGCACAAAACAGACCACACTGTTAGATTAAAGAGGCTGATTCGACGAATTTTGACTATAAATTTGCCTATATTTGGTGTTGAGAGCATCTGAGGTAAAATAATTTTGCACGAGGGCTTGTATGGCCCCTGTAGGGATGCTTGTGCACATAGATAAAAAAAAAAAGGTTGAGCATTTTTTCATTTTTTGGTTTTTTTGAAAATCCATTTAAAAAATAATAATATTTAAACATAAGTTTCATGGAAGATTTGTTTGGGCGACATATTCAATTCTTGAGGAGGGCATTTGTTTTTATGGTACCCACACCTGCCAACACAAGCTTGCGGGCCCATCTCCTGCCAACGCCCTTTTTCTTTCGTGACATATGCCTTTTTGGCCATTGACGGCCTTACAAGTCGACCAACAATCTTTCATGTCACTAGTGACGGCATTGTAAGAGCCGCCCGACGACCATAAACTCCGCCAACCAATTTTATTTATATCGTCGATATCTTTTCTAACACCTGGAATTTTTTCTGATAGGTTTCATAAATTTCCTACTAGTCATGAAATATTTTTTCAACCTTGCATTTTTTTTTTTTCTGATAGGGGCACTTTTTTGGGGAGAATAGAGAATATTTTGGTGCATAAATGACATATTTTGTTCACCGCATTTTTTTGCAAAGGGCCAATTTTTTTCCAACGAAGGGGGTATATTCTCTAAATATTCCCCTAACGTCGACATGACATCAATGGTACACCCTGCCAAAGGGCCCTTTCAAATCCTCTTTGTGCCCTAAAAGAGGTGTTTTATTCTTTTGGCCATAACTTGGGCATATGATGTCAATTTTTGAAAATGAGATATCGTTAGAAAGATGGTTTTGCTAAATTTCCAATGGTGTAGGTCTAATCACTTGATTTTGCTATTGGTGCATTCTATAGTTTGTTGAAGTCACAGGTGTTGTTTTCAATCCTGAGCTCATAACCTTTGACTCATTTCTCTGTTTTTTGCGATTCTAGCTACATTAGGATGGTCTTTCAGATCTCTTTACAACCATCCATGCACTTTTTCTAGATTTGTCTCTAGGTACATTTTATTCAATTTTTTTGTGTTTTCACACACTAGTGAATTACTTGGACAAATCAACTCTTGAAAACTTGTTGTTTGTGTGGGATGACTCTTTTTTTTTCTGTTCTTTATGTATTTCTAGTATTCTGTCCTATTTGGGCATTGTAGACATCTATTTCATGCACATTCTCTTTTGTAGATGCACTGAGATAAAGTGTCATTTTGATGTATATTTTTGGGGGATTTTCCACATCTTGTTATGCCTTTTGTACTCACACTATGATATAAAGTGCCATGGGGGGTTGATGTTTGCCTTTGGTTTTCCATCACACCTTTGTCAAGTGAGTGTCCCTTCCACAACAGTAATGAATCCTAGCGATTCTTGCCTCATGCATGCGTGCCTTAGTTTGCATACCCTTTTATTTGTAGGTTGTTTCTCCTACATGCATTTCTTGGTTTCACATAGTTTGAATGCACCTATCTTGGCTCTCCATTTTTTGAATTATGGGGGGATTTCTATTGTTGGTGCTAATGCTTCCTTGGTTTCGTGTTTAAGTGATCTTGTATCTAGTTCTTGTTCCTATCTACTTCTGGATGCATCATACATCAATGATTGGTTACATGTATTTCAATGAGATGGATCACTTACCATATGGACACTCTTGTATTCCTATTTTCTGGAGGTGACCTTCCATTTTCATTTGATTAGAGACTATTGGTACATGTATTTTTATTGGGGTCACTCAGATAGATTCATGTGCCATTTGTATCTTCGAGTTTCGTATGTTTTCCTTTGTTTGCCATCTGCTTCAAGTAGTGTCATTGGGGACACTCATGCAGATTATTGTCTCTATCTTGATTAGTGTTCTTTATACTATTTGGTACTTGTATTTTTTCCTTACATCTACATGTTGAGTAGTGTCGTTGGGTTCACTCGTGCATATTCATGTACCATATGTATCTTTGACTTCCAAATGTTTGCCTTTGTTTGCCATATGATTTGAGTAGCGTCGTTGGGGGCACTCATGTAGATTATTGTCTTATTGATCTTGATATTTGTATCTTTGACTTCCAAATGTTTGCATTTGTTTGCCATCTGACTCAAGTAGTGTCGTTGTGGCCACTCATGTAGATTCTTGTTATCTTGATCTTGATCATCATTTATTTCAAAGGAGGTTCTTCATTTCAACACCATATCAGTCATCTTTCGACAACAGTCTATGGTTTCTCCATGCTTCAATGATGTTCTACATGTTCCTCTTGTTTTTGGGACATTGTTTTGGTTGGAGGCTTAGTCCTTCACCTTGATTTGGAGGCTTTTTTAGTCCTTCATTTGCCTTTCTCTCTTTTGGAGAGGATTTTTCTCCTTTTTCTCTAGTTTTGAGAGATCTTTTATTTTTACATGGGTACCTCACCAGGACTTGTTTTGTTGGGACCCACCATGCATTCTCTTTTCAAGGTTTTTAGCTACTTCCTAAGTTTATCTTAAGGGGGGGTATTAAAGTAATCATGCATTAGCTAATAATTAATTAATCTTTTTTAAATGTCAGTCTGATATATTCTCATGCACTTAAGCTAAACTTAGGAGTAATTTACTATGTTAACTAGAGAGATATTATTAGATCATTATGTCTCATTGTATGAGATGTCGACACTTGTCATGATCTAATCCCTTTATCATTTAGGGTTTCTGCTAGATAACACTCAACCCTCATTATATTGTCATGCTTTTGATAGAACTCTCAATCTTTGAGGACTCTTGTTTTTCTTGAAGATTCTTGAGGTTCATTCTATAACTTTTTTTCATTGAGGAATATTGCATATATTGTTTGTAGATCTCTTGCGTGGAAGGCGTCTTTGTTCGTTGTTTGATCCTGTGGCTCATGCTTTTCACAATTCTAGTAACTACCTACTAAAATCAAATAGAAAAAGTCTATTTGAATAAAATATACATTGTTATGATCTAATCAATTGATAAGAAAGACCAACAAATTCAATCATCTAAATTAGTTCACTCTATACAAAAAATAGTCTTCTCAATTCAAGAAAACAATTTCAATTGACACACAAACATATCCTCTATCAATGAAACCAACTTACTCCTCTTAATAATATAGACAATATTTAGTGATGCAAAGAGTACCTCTACTCTCCCTCTAACCACTCCTCTCAATTCTGCTGATATGCATATTAGATTTTTTGAACATCCTCAAAACACCAAAGAATACAATAATAATTGATACTCAAAACAAAACAAAACAAAAATCAGAATTCAAATTCATGATCACAAAAGACATAAATGAAATAGAGAGAAACATGGACATCAAACAAAATCATTGATCATTTTCTTTTGATCCATACAAAAAACCAATCTTTCTCCCAAACTTCACCACCCTAAAATCCCTCTGCTCCTTCCAAGGACTCCCCAAGAAACCCCCACAAAAAGGGAAAAAATGCCAAAAATAGAATGTCCAAATTCAATGGTTACAAACCAAAAATGCAGAAACAACTAAAAAAAGAAAAAAAGGCTGACAGGTAGTGAGAGCCCATCAATTAATCAAATTCAATTGTCTAAATTGATTCACTCTGTACAAAAATCATTCTTCTCAATTCAAAAAAACAATTTCAATTAACACACAAACACATCCTCTATCAACGAAACCGACTTGCTCCTCGTAATAATATAGACAATATTTAGACACTTACATATTACTAACACTTGCACCTAAAGGAGGTTCAAGAATAACATCGATATAAAACTATATGTATGTTAATATGTTAAGAGAGAATGTGTTTGTGCATGGATGCGTTGCAAATTCTAGTTACATGTGGCTCAATTAAATAATTAATAATAAGCACTAAATAATGGAAAAAAATAAACTTAAACAAATGTAGATTTTTTCCTTAAAGAAATTAAGTATTATTTGATAATGAAATATTTGCATACAAATTTAAAACACAAAACAATGCAAATGAAAAAGAAAGTTGGCATCAAATTGACAAAAAACAACTACAAATGGAAATAAAATGTTCCCATTTATTTTGGAGGCTTTTACGACAACTAATTTATTATTAAATGAAAAGTGAAATTTATTTTCGGATGACTTAATAGTGATTTGCAAACCTGAAACTTGTTTCAAACTCAAATCTCACTATATGTAACTTATCAACTAAATATCCTATTTACTCATCTATATTTCTAAAATTAAAATTATATTTTTAATGAAACAAAACAAACAAAATTATGAGTCTCCCATTTCTTTGTTTAGCTAGATTTCCGAAACACACACACTATCTTTTCAGCGCCGAGCCCCTAATTAGCCAATTCTTCCACCTCATTGAACACTCAATTCCACTAAGACCGACATGTATATCTACATTCATTTCCTTAATAAAACGTATATTTTACCCCAACACAGAAGACCCCCTTCCTCTACCTATATACAAACAATTAAACGAGAGCGGAAGGCCAAAAAAATTAAAAAATATAGTAGAGGCAGAGCATTACAGCTAAATTCTCTGGTAATTCGGGCTTAGATCTCTTCGTTGCATTTTCTCGGAGCAGAAAACAGAGCAAAATTTGGCCATGTCTGCGAGAAGGCGAACCCTGCTAAAGGTTATCATCCTCGGCGACAGTGGGTAAGCCAATTCATTTTCGTCAAATCTAAGGTTGCCATTATGTAGAGAATTGTATTATATTATTTTAGCTTTTCTCTGTCATTAGGTGTGTGGATCGATGTTAGGGTTTACATGCGGACTCGAATTTGACCATTGGGTTTTGATTTATTCTTGTTTGCAGGGTCGGTAAAACGTCTCTCATGAATCAGTATCCTTTAAATGGTATTTATTTGTTTATATGTGTTTTTATAAAGAAATTGCGTTTGTTTTTGAGTGATCTTATGTGGGATTTCTAGGGCTGGTCCAATCACGTGAAATTCTGTATTTTAAGGGTAAGTGATCATTTAAATTACTTTTGCAGCTGGTAAAAATTGCTAAAAAACATAGGATTTCTGTACTTTTAGGGATTTTTATTTGTGAATCCTGTGATCCTTAGAAAATACTCATACCAAATGTTCACTGGAGTTATGGGCCATCTTGATGGGGTAAGGGGAATGAGAATACGTAGTGCTAATTGGGCCGCAACCTTCTGTTTTATTGTGGTTGGTGGATTTGAACCACTCGCGATTATTTTGCTTCAATCTCATCTGATTTCCCTGAGGAGAATTGGGCACCCCACGATTACTATGCCAACACAGACTACGAACTATGGAGCTCGGGAACTCTCCTAGCAGCTGGGCAGCAGCCTGGATGAGTGTAAGGAGCGTGATGCGTACGTTTTAAATTTTAATCATCAGCTAAGGGGAATATGAACACCCCATAATCGATATGCCACAACCAATCCTTATTGCGGCGAGGTGAAATTTTAAATCCAATATTATTGTGCTGTAATCTCGCCTGATTGCAGTGAGGGCATTTGGACACTCCATAATATTGCGTCACCACTTGACCTATCTGAGGCGAGGCGGTCATGGACACATCCTAATCATCACGAAATGACCTCTCCGCATGTACTGTACCATTGTGAGTTACTTTATTGTAGTGGAGAGATTTGAAGCTGTTTCATGCTCTAACAATTTCTCTCTATTACCATCACACTACTCCTGCCTATATTTGTATGTTTCTACAATTTAATACCTTAGGTCAAAACTTCATTATTTCTTTGTAAAATAATCGGAATTTTTCTTTTTTCTAATTTAAGATTAAGGGATTGGCATTGTGTTTTTCGCACAAGCTGTTGCGGTTGGGTAAGCTATGTCGAAACGAAGTAAAACAGTTCAAGTGATCTTTTAGATAATTCATGTAGTTTGTTAAATATAGTCAATATTAAGTAATTTTGGGGCAAGCGATCTTTTTGCAATTTTTAAAAATGAGACCAAAATATAATAATTTTTTTGGTGAAAGAATTGAGAGAATTGAGCCTTTATTTTGTATAGTTTATGTTTGACAGAAATTGCTGTTGGAATTTACCCTGACCAGTCATTGTTGGGGTTGCTTTAGGTAGCAGCTCAGTAGCTTGCAGCTAATGATCTTCTGGAAAGTTCCTGCAGGTTTTAAAGCTTCTTTTTGTTGCTTTCACGGTAAATTTCGGGTGAGTTTATGTGCCCACCCACCTTTAATTCAATATGGATTAAGGGTTGCGTGGAACACATTCTTAAGATCTGTCAACAAAGGTCAATCTTGGATGTGCCCCATTTTGTTGTACCACAACCTTAGCACCTGTCCATCGGTATTATGGTCTAACTTATTGTTTGAACCTGTTGTGCACTTTTTTAAGTGTCTCCTATTACCATTACACCATGGTGCCTTGAAATTTGTACCCCAGGTCAAAAACTTGATGTAACTGAGGTAAGTGATCTTTTTAAGTGCTAATACATGTGGTTAAATGAGGTCAAGACTCCTTAATTATGCGGGGAAGAAATTTAAATCTTTTTGCTGTCCCTAGTTTTGACGTGGCTAAACTAAGTCAAGATTCATTAATTTTAAGGGTAAAATAATAAAACTGTCTGTTTGTTCCTAGTTTTAATTTAACAGAAGTTACAGTAGGGATTTATGTAAAAATTCAATGTTTGGTGTTGAATTAATTGGACTTTGAGGCATGAATTGTGGAGTAAGAAATACTTGTGAGTGTTTCTACAGATAATTTAATTTAGATCAGAACTCATTCGCTTGAGAGAAAATCATTTTTTGAGGGATTCCATGGTTAAATTAGGTCACGAAAGAGTTCATTATTTCCCCATTTTTGTACTAGTCGAAGTTAGGACTAGTTCACCTGTTATCCTTAAGTGCCTTATAGATATGTAAACAAGAAATTCAGCAATCAGTATAAAGCAACAATTGGAGCTGATTTCTTGACCAAGGAAGTGCAGTTTGAGGACAGGCTTTTCACACTGCAGGTCAGTAGTATTTAATGCCCATAGATTTTTTGATTTAATTTTTTTTGGTAATGTTCTTAATACATGATATTCGTAATATGAAACCAGTGATGTGGTTTGTGGCTTTTCTTGAATTTTTTTGCAAACCTGTTATTTCAATGTCCTTTCATTGGTTCTCATCATTAACACTAGTAGTTGCATAATAACAATACCATTGGTGAATGTATTTGGTTGATGAACTGGGATTCAATTAACTAGTGGCCTTTAGATACTAGGTTTCTATCTTGTCTGAGGATTTTCTTTTGTTCGGCTGATCATTGAATATATCTTATACAGACTGATCTTCCTTGTTTTTGTATAAACGTTCTTTCAAGGCAGATATGGGATACTGCTGGCCAGGAGAGATTTCAGAGCCTTGGTGTTGCCTTTTACCGTGGTGCTGATTGCTGTGTTCTTGTATATGATGTTAATGTTATGAAATCATTTGATAACCTTAACAACTGGCGTGAGGAATTTTTAATTCAGGTAATTTGACTGAATCATCTAATAATTTAACTTTGCTGTTCATTCTGAGGTTTTGTTGACTTTTGCTACTGCTGACCATGACCTATCCAATTTTTTTTGACAGGCAAGCCCATCTGATCCGGAAAATTTTCCATTTGTGGTGCTTGGAAATAAAATTGATGTGGATGGTGGAAACAGCAGAGTGGTAGGTGGATTGATATTTTGATTACCTATTTCTTTAGAGTGGAATGTAGTGATGAAGTGCCTAAAGCACAAATATTGGTTGTTACAGGTTTCTGAGAAAAAAGCCAGAGCATGGTGTGCTTCTAAAGGCAATATTCCTTACTTTGAAACGTCTGCCAAAGAGGGCTTCAATGTCGAAGCAGCATTCCAGTGCATAGCTAAGAATGCATTGAAGAATGAGCCTGAAGAGGAAATGTTAGTAAAATCTATGTGCCTTGCATCATTTCTCTTTATATTCTAGTGTAAAGTGATGTGAGTTATATATGTTTTTGTGTTGCAAATTTGTATGTTATCCATACTTATTGCTTACTGTTGATTTCTGTTTGCTGTTTTGTTATTTGTTTTGCTTGTGGATCTTCCCCTCACATTATTGTTGTTTTTCTATGTCTATTGCCATCTTTTACATAATTATCTCTGTGGATTTAGCGAGGTTGATATTAATCTTTTTTCTTTGTAGATATCTTCCGGATACAATTGATGTCTCTGCTGGGAGGCAACAAAGATCGTCAGGATGTGAATGCTAGCCTCCCAGGTGTCATAAAAAATTCTGGGTACTATATATGGTCTTTTGCAATGAGTCTGGCCTTTGGGAGGGTGATTGAATATTGTTTCGTGTTCGGTGTTGTCATGGAATTGTACTTTAGATAAATCTTGTTAAATTGCAGCTCTCTGTTCTGCATTCTCCCGTCTCTGAGCCCCAGGGTTTGATTACTCTATTTTGTATGATTCAAATGGTGAGCAGTTTAAATTTGTTTATGGCATGAGAATACATACTGCAATGTATGCTGGTATTCTATTGTGATTATTGAAAATATGGCTACAGTTATTCTTTAGTGGTGTACCATTCAATAATAATAAGTGAAACAAATCTAAACTTACAATTTCGACATAATCAGTGTGGTCTGTGGCCTGCAGAAATCCTTATTGCTAAGTTACTTTTTTGTCTTGAACTCTCAAATCACTTAAGAGTGTTTTCCTCGAATGATTCTGAACAAAGTTTTTGGCTTCTTTGATTAGTGAGCTTGAAAGTTACCCTACTTTCTGGACTTCCACTTTTCTAATTAGTTTTTCCAAGCAATGCATGTTGAAGTTATTTGTTTAATTTTCATATAATATACAAAATTGATACAATCGTATTGGAGCATTTCACAGCATTTTTGTTACACCTATTCTTCATTATTAAAGATTTTTTATTTGATCGATTCCATAGTTTTCAAATGGTATTATATTTGACAGGATTTCATGATCAAGCAGTTAACAGAATTTAATTTCTGGACAAAGCCAATAAATAGTTTTCCAGGAAGTTAAAATCTTGATATTTGCTGCTGATAAAGCTCGATGATTGATCTTTAGTGACAACGATGCTTTAAATTCTGGCTATTTCATGTGTCGTGTGATGTTTGCTGCTGATAATGCTCCATTATTGTTCTTTAGAGACAACAATGCTTTAAATTCTGGCCATTTTGTTTGTCGTGTGAATTAATTTTTCATGCAGTTAGCCTGTATCCTTTTTTTCTACCATTTTTAAAAACAAGTTGGTCTGTTTTAGTACAGATCAACAACTAGGCTGCCCTATGATCTGTTCAATAGCTTTTGGTCATTTTATCAATTTCGTCATTTGTTGTTTTAATGGCATTCTTGTTTCCTGGCACTTGCCTACTTTGTTATGGTAGGTATGTTTTGATTTTAATAAGAATAATTCAAGCTTTCAACATTTAACAGAATTTAATTTCTGGACAAAGCCAATAAATAGTTTTCCAGGAAGTTAAAATCTTGATATTTGCTGCTGATAAAGCTCGATGGTTGTTCTTTAGTGACAACGATGCTTTAAATTCTGGCTATTTCATGTGTCATGTGATGTTTGCTGCTGATAAAGCTCCATGATTGTTCTTTAGAGACAACAATGCTTTAAATTCTGGCCATTTTGTTTGTCGTGTGAATTAATTTTTCATGCAGTTAGCCTGTATCCTTTTTTTCTACCATTTTTAAAAACAAGTTGGTCTGTTTTAGTACAGATCAACAACTAGGCTGCCCTATGATCTGTTCATTAGCTTTTGGTCATTTTATCAATTTCATCATTTGTTATTTTAATGGCATTCTTGTTTCCTGGCACTTGCCTACTTTGTTATGGTAGGTATGTTTTAATTTTAATAAGAATAATTCAAGCTTTCAACATTTTGAAATCTCTTGCATTGTGAGCTTTGTTTGTGTTCAATCACAATAAATACAGATTGAAGTTGGCATGCATTATTTATTTTATGAGTAATTCTTAAATAGTTCCTTTTGTTCGCAAATAAATATAGATTGAAGCTACCAGGATTGTGGCAGATGTTTCAGGATATTTTTTAGTGAGATTGAGAAACCAGTTCCTGCAAAATACAGTAGATAATCTTTCTGGTGATTATATTTATTTCTCAGATGAAGTCAATGGCAATTTACCTAAAATATTGTTTTGTTTTCTAGCTTTTGCCAAGTCCTTTGTTTCTGGAGAATATTAAACTTATCTTTTACGTGAACCTGGTCCTGTGATCACAGCAGAATAGGAAGAGCCAAAATTCAGTTTGTTAACTGAATAAAATGCGAATTGGATGAGTTATCATACCTGCAATCAACCTTATCTTTTGAAATCATAGTCCATTGTTTGTAACCATGTTTGCTAGCTTGATATCCTTATGAAAACATGCCATTGGCTCTTGGAACTGTTCTTTTCACAAAATATGAGCCCTTGATATCCTATTCTAGTTAAGTCCTTTATCGGCCAACATTTCTACTTTATTGTTATCTTTCATAGCTTGTGAGCAATTCTGCTAGTCTTTAGCAGGAAATTCTATCCCACTAGAAGATTGTTGAAACTAAATCCAAATCTGAGCTCAAGTACCAAATTTGGATTTGCAAATTCTGCCTCATTTTTTTTGTTCATTGAAGGGTACCATTTATTTTTCATAGGTTAGGATGATTTTAGTTTTTACCCATTTGATCCACAGGCCACCTATCATGACTGTTAATGCATTTGAGTGGCCACAGGATTCCTGTTGAAGTTGATCTAGCTTTATGATCTGAAGATTTAAAGGGCATACAAAATATTTCGCAATATACATGTTTTCTCCTTGACTAACAAGTATACTGCTGGAGTTTCCTTTACATCCAAATTATGTGTTGTGAAGTTTTATTGGATGTGGACACTCTCACCAGGATGGTTGCCTTGTTTGTTTCCCAACCCCTCCCATGACAAGCCCTTGTAGCATACTATATGGTGTAAGGTGAAACGTATTCTCTTCTATGTCATTAGTGTCTAACTGGGCTGAACCTCTGATCTTGTGCTAGGAAATTCTCTATGCAGTTTTCAAAGAGTTCCAGGTTTATAGTAAAATATACTGGCAAACTTGCTGGCAATGAATAGAAGGATATAACTCCCAATTTGTAGGTTATACCTCTTTTAGGACCTTTGTATCCTCTTGTGGTTAGACCATCTGACATAAGGATTTAGTAAAAAACTACCAACTAAAAAGAGTATGTTGCATTTGACCAATAGGCAAGGGTGTTGAATCTTTTGTGTCAATATTAGGAATCTGAAGGAGGATTAATAGCATTACGGCCAAAAAATTAAATTTTGATCCCTAGTATTGGTGCTTGCTGCTTCCTGAATTTTTTTAGAGGTGCCAATTCCTTTTACGTGCCTATTTGTTGCCTTATTTTAGTCAGAAAAATATAGAGCACAAATGGACTGAATTTTTAGTTTATTTTTAGGCTTAGAGCATTTTATACTTTCCTGACTTTTACAATGAATAGATTTATTTTAGAAAGTAAATATTATACCAGAGTTTAAGTTAAAAACAGAGGGCTTCCTCAAATTTGGTAGTAGAATACATTTATTTTAAATCTCTAATTCTGAACACCAACGCTGATTTTTCTTTTAATTAAACCCTAATGACAGTTTAATGTAGAAAACACAGGGCTACCCTTGAACTAGCAGGCTGTGCTTCTCAATGGCACGACCTTCAATTTTAGAGCTAGCCCTTAGGTTTTTTACATAAACCCTCCTAATTAAAAATAAAATATTAAATAATAATTGCACCTTATGATGGAATTAACTTAGATTATTTTCCTGCTCAGTATGGTGTTTTTGTGGCTGCCATGGGTAAACACAAACATGGAGAGGGTTTAGACTGTTATTACCAATTGTGTTTTGACAGCTAGTGTTGACCATCATTATTCAAATGCCAATTCTAGCTCGGACTACAATATTCATCAAATATAATACAATACTTATGTAACAGTGGAGGTCCAAGTTGAATATCTGAAGTTCGAGAGAAAATTCTTTATGGAAATGTTGTGTTTTAGCAATGAACAGTTTTTGGATCTTTCCTGTTAAATTCTTTTCTGAATACTTTCAAGTTTCAAGTAAATAGGCCAGGATAATCAGTTTTGTCTTATGAGAATGACCATTGTTGAAAAAATTGCTAGGCAATGTGTGTTTGGGGTTATAAGGGGTTGAGAATCCAGGATGGATTAGAAGTACCATCTCATCTCCCCTTCTCCAAAAACATACCAGAGGATGACTTAATAGTACAAAATTCAAATATATTATAAAAGTTTATGTTCTTTTCTCTCCTCCCTGTTGTCCTTTCTTTTCAACTTTATTCTTTTTTCAAAACTTATAAAAGGTCTCTGAATCTCTTCTGCACAGAAGAGAAAAAACTGTCCAGGATTAACTTTAGGAAGTTCCAGTTTATTGATTTATAGGGTATAGACACATGCATTTTTATTAACATTGTTTATTGTTTCCCAAAGTTTAAATGAACAGGAAACTTTGCCAGCTACAAGCCTACAACTATTAAACAAGACTTTCCACAATTTGATGCTGTTAAAGAAAGCTATCTTAGCCTGCAGAAATTGAAAATTTAATCCTGTTGGCCATTAGTTTTTATTATTTAAAAGTCTTTGAGCTTTTACTTGAAGGACATTGTTTTGCTTCTTGGAATTACTGCAACAAATCCGTAGCTGAGGGCCCCACGGTCCTTTAGGTACCCAACTGACAATTGGAAGTTGAGGACCTTGACCAATGGGAGAGAGTGTGAGTTGAGTGTCACTTGACTGATGTTTGGATGTTCAGGACCTTGACTGATTGGGACAGCAGTTAACCATTTTCACAACTTGAAGTTAATCAAGAGAGAGTGGCTAAGGACTCTCCAATAGTTACTGGTAAATTCATAGTCTGCTTGGAAAATATTTATTTGGAAGTCTGTTCAGCTGTGGGATTGCTTTTGACAATGGAGAATGATGTCGTTCCAAGTCTTATATGGTTGTAGGTTCTTGCAACTCCTTGCTCTATCTTAACTAACTCTGCTATTGCTAAGCATTTGTCGTTAGTTTTTACTTTTGGGCTAGATTTGGATGATACAGATTGTATTTGTGTTGCTCTTTGTTTTTAATTTTAATACAAGGATGGAGTATTATCCACTCCTTGATTTGGGCTGGCTGCTGGATTAATACGAGATTTCCTTATATTTTCATTCCATTCAAGTCAATTTCCTCAAGATTTGTATTCTATCATGTCTTTGAAGAAGCTTAAACTTTTTTTTATGCTGTACCTTTGTGTTGCTTCATCCTACCGGCATTCCACTTAATGTAGGTGATTAGTTGACCAAGCCAAATTGTTTGAGGGAGCTTTGTTTTGGGGCAATAACTTATTTCCTCTAGACTATTGTCTTAACATGTATGATTGTGTATCCTTGATTCTATATCAATTTCACCTTGAAGAAGAGTCACTTCAAAGAATATATTGTGTCTTTAACAGTGAAATGATAAATGCTATTTCTTTTTATTTTAAGAGTATTTCAGGTTCAGAATGTTTTGCCATGTTGATCCTTGAGCATCTGGTAGTTCCAGGATTTTCAAGCCCTTATTTGTCAGGTTCCTGTAAGTGATGTTTAGGGATCTGACTGCTGCTGAAGTCCAATTTTGGTGAAGGATAACAATCCCCTAAATTGTGTTTTTAACATGGAAATTATAAATGCTATTTCTTTTTTATTTTAAGAGTTTCAGGTTCAGAATGTTTTGTCATGTTGAACCTTAAGCATCTGGTAGTTCCAGGATTTTTCAAGCCCTTATTTGTAAGGTTTCTGAAAGTGAAGGTTAGTAATCCCCGAAATTGAACTTTGGTATTTTAAGAAGTTGGAATCGAGATGCCAATATTTGTTCCTATGAAATCCAAATTTGACTTCTTGTTTCAAATGTAGTTGAACACAGTGCTTGCTTTTACTGTCATGTAGCCTGGCAAATTTTACGGGTTACCAACATATTGCAACTATCTAGATTGACCTATAGCTCTTGCTTCATATTTAGAGCCTTAGACACAAGTTGACTCAAAGTGGCCATTTTTTTCTTGACATTGAGATTCGTACTAGGATGGTGCAGCTGGCTTCCTTATACCTTGACATTATGAGATGATTTCTCTTGGCAGTGCATGGTACTGTTGGTTTTTCTGGGTTTTTACCATGCTAGGTACGTGTGACAGTGCTGGTTTCCAGTGTTGGTCCCCAGCTTTGATCTTCTCAAATTCTATCGTTTCATTAAATGGTTCTTCCTTTGTATCATCACTATTTGTGAATTTAATTATATCATTTGGTATGGAGCTCGACTGTCCTTAGTTTTACCTTTAATTAGATATGTACTTTATTTTTTGGTCATTTTTAGAAGTTAGCATTCTTCCCACCAGTTCACTTTTATAATTTAAGTAATTGGACTTTCAGGTCTGCCTTACTTCGCTTATTTTTAGAGAGAACTAATGTAATTTTTTCTTTCTGAAGCAAGAAATCTGCTTGTTAGGTGGGATGCATATTTTAAGTTTACAATTCACTGTCTTGTGGAGTATAAACTCCTCCTTGTGCTCCATGAGGCTATGATCATTGCTCAAGGATTCATTTAGATCTTGCATTGATTCTGTGTTGTTTGTTTCTTTCTAGGAATTCATTCAAGCCTTACATGATGTTACTGCACTGAAATTTGAAGAGAATTTTTATTTTTTATCAGAAACCTCTTTTTGTTTAAATAAGACCTCTTTCCAACCTGTTGTTAAATCACTCCTGCAGTCACAGTGTTCTCTTTCCTCCCACCGAACTTATCCACTGGTGATTACCTGCCATAAGTTTTTTCCACGCATCTTCACATTCTGTATGCTTTCTAAGCTCTTCATAGCTTGTATCGGAAATGCTTATCATTCTCAACTTCTGTATGGACTGAGGTATTTTCTGTTTCCGGTTTGGACAAGATTTACCCCATTTTCTTGGGATGCCCTGTACTTCACCGAGCACATTGAGCTGATTCAGAATTCCTTACCTTTGGTATTGCTACAGATTTCTGATACAGAACTCCCCACCCTCGTCAACAAAAGAAGAGAAGAATCATTTTATTTTATGCAGTGGAAAATCTAATTTTCTCCATTTCACCTTTTCTGGTTTCTCAGTCAGGCCCCCATGGATCATCTTGATCAACTTCATGCTAGCATTAGTCTGGATTAATGGACCTTGGTGCTTCCTGATGTGAATGATCAATGAAATTAACTAATGGACCTGGGTACTTCTTGACACGAATGATCTAGCATTATCTCTTTTTAACATTTTTAGTACCTCCAGTAGATTCTGGATAATAACCTGCATAGAATTTATTATATGTTTATACTTGGGATGATGACCCATTTCAGGTTTAGGCTTTTTTGTCTATATATTCTATTGTTAATTTCGTTATGCAGTGATGATTAGATTTTGAAATGATGTGCCATATTCCTAGAACTTGGTACTGTAGTAGATTGACAACTTGCTTCCTCTAGAAAATTCATATCTTGTCTCTGTAACACATTCAGAAGCATTTCATGCCAAACATAGGTACTTCTAAGTTATAATAGTTAGTGTTTGAAAATAGCATTGTTCATTTCAAACTTTTGTTATTGCATATGCCTTACACTCCTAAATTTTGATATTGTTCTGGATACAGTTCTTGAATGCTGCCTAGTTTTAGGAGATGACACTACCTATACAAAAGATGAGTAGTATCCTTAAAAAACAAAGGGGCTGGATCTGGGACGTTGATAAGGAAAAAAGGGTCTTCGCTGCTGTTTAACAAGGTTCACAGGTCAAGGATTTAAAGATTGAATCATGAGCTTTGTGCTCTCGATCCATTTATGTTTCATAGGTTTGATAATTGCCGATATTGTGCGAAGGATATTCTATTTTAGTTAAGAGGAATGTGGAAAAGATTACAAGAAGGAAAATGATATCATCGACAACTTGAATCTGCCCTAGATTGTGTGAAGGATATTCTATCTTAGCTAGAGAAATGCGGAAAAGATTACGAGGAAAATTTAATCTACCCTATGATGTTTTCTCTTTACTTTTTCTCAAGCACGACATAATTTGAGAACTTGAATATGCCTCAGATTGTGTATAGGATATTCTAGTTTAGCTAGAGAAATGTGGAAGAGATTGTAAGGAAAATTGAATCTACCTTATGATGTTTTCTCTCCACATTTTCCAACCATGGCATTTGAATCTGCCTTTAGATTGTGTGAAGGATACTCTATTTTGGTTAGAGAAATGTGGAAAATATTACGAGAAGGAAAAATGAATCTACCTTATGGTGTTTTATCTCCACAACTTGTCTAGCACAATATCATGTGAGATGGAAGTTGAATAATTTCCTATGCGGAATTATGCTCCTTGTTGGTTGCAAAATAGGAGAATCTTACCAAGAAAGGTGCACTTGGTTTGAGGTAGCAAACTAATTTGAGAAAGGGAAATATGAAGTTAACCTTAAAGATAAACCATTATAGCGAGATGTATTCTAGGGAAGACCATAAAAGTAGGGGCAATTAAATTAAGAGGTCTCGTTATGTTAATCGATAAGGAGAGAAGATGAAGCATAAACGAGCACGCCTATCACTTAAAGTTTGGGCATGTTTAGGATGCATGTTATAAGGAGACAAAGGGCCCATATTTAAGATGTCAAAGGAACTTGATAAGTGTTAGGAAAAGCAGAATGAAATAGGGCAAAGAGTAATGTTCTCTGGATTATATACTTCGCATGATCTTAATACGTAAATATTAATGTGTCTATTTTAGTAATATGTGCATTCGTAAATATCAGCGTGAGTCTATTTTGGTGATAAGTGCATTTGTAAATATCAACGTGAGTCGAAGTTTGGTAATAAGTGCATTTATCACATGGATGGTAGGGTGCTATTTTGTTCCAAACACTTGGAAAACTAGATGATGAGAAGGTACTTATGGTAGATGATTCAATTTTTCATATTGTTAGTAAATGTGATATTGTGCTATAAGATGGAACTAACCACATTCTTGATTTGGTTGTGATTTTACTAGTGGTTTATAAGACAATTCAACCAGGAAGCAAGGTTGACTTTTAGCTTGATAGATTCGCTACCTACATGCTACTACCAACAACCAATACCACCCACCAGCCGCCAAGATAGTATTTTATTTGGCATAATAGAGTAGTCTGTTTTGGGATGCCATGACTTTCATCCACGATGTAAAAGTTTCAATTTTTTATAGTCGATAAATTATTTCTGAGCACTACACTAGTATTAGTGTTTTTCTACATTTCATTATTTGTGATAGAAACTGTAAGTTGTAAGCGAGTTTGGCTCTCCTTGATTTGATAGGTCATATATCCTATCCACGATGTTTGATTTTAGGCTTCTTATAGGCGACATAACATTTTAAGTACTTCATAGTGGATTAGGTATGGAAGTGTTGGTATGTCCCTTGTTCATTTACATTTATGTAGAATTGCTTGTTGATCTCCTAAATTGTGGTTACTTTGTGGATTTACGGTGAATTAAATCTAGTGCATTGACTGTGTAGGTACTTTTAGAGCATCGATTTTTTCCCTTGAAATGGTTTCACCATATTACATATGGTGTTATCTTTTGATCTATTCATTATTCTTATGCATTGTGGATTATGGATGTTTTTTTTTTCATTTGTTTCTATCACGAGGGTAATTTGGAAACAATATGTTATTGCTTTAAATTTCCTTGCAACTATGCACCTCTCAACATATCTTTAGATCTATCTATTAATATCCAATTCACCCATTCTACAACCCCATAGTAAGGGTAGTTTTCCACTACATAATACCTATATGTCTATATAAACAATTTGATTCCTTGGACCAATATTCACCTTCATTATCAAATATTAATATGTTTATCTTCTTATTCAACAAGTTTTTAACCAAAGATTTCTCTTAAAAAATAAATCCAAGTAAATCCCGAGTAGTAATATATAAAACATAATAACAAGATTTTTCAATAAAGTGAACATGCACTAGACCAAAACATTTGAAAGAATCATTTCTAAAGACCTCTCAACTTTGGTGCTTGTAAAAAAATTAACCCTAAAATGTTTTCCAAACAAATAATGCTCACATAAATCAAACTTACAAGGATAATAAAAAATCAACCATATTTTTATTAATGATGGTCTAAAGACCCTTTTCAGCAATGTGGCCTAATTTCTAGTGTCATAACATAAATAATATTTCTAGGATTGCTAGTTCCATTAGTAAGGTTATTAAAAGTAACAATTTTGAGCTTAAACATTGTCACACATCAAGATTTGTTCACTAGCATGAAAATTCCTCTCACCATTTTACAACCATTCTTATTAAATTCCACATACACCCCAAAATCAATCATCTTAAACATAGAAGGTAAATTTCTTGTAAGACATAGAATGTGCAAAATGTCCATTAAGAGTATTCACTTCATTGATACATGATTTTACCTTTCCTTTTATCATTAACACCATTAGTAGAGGATTTCTCTATGGAAAAATAATTGAAGTTCTTGTTTTTGCATTCCTTCTTCACATGGCCACAAATTTATAGTTCCTAACACTTCGCTTTACTCTTCTTAGGGGTTTTGGACCATCCTTCTTAATTGAATCTATGCTTAGTTTTTTGGTCCCTCTTTAACTACTTTTATCCTCTAAGACTTTTCTTGAATATGCAATGCATCTTGAGAACACTCGTCCATTGATTTTCTCCTCACCCCTTCTCTAAGAAAAGTACTAACAAGGGCATCCATATTTGGATTATAATGGAACCACTCAAATCAATGATTAAATTTTCTCGAGACTTGAATAAATAACTAAAAGTAATTATCCTTTTATTTTAGCTTAATGCCAATAGAACCTAGCAAACTCAAAATTAAATTAAAAGCATTGAGATTCTTTCCAACCAAGTTTCCCTCCTAAATTTTTAATAATATTTTATTTTAAGATAAATTTATTAACAAGACTTTTTGTTTGGTAAATATAACCTATTCTATTCCATAGATTGAATGTAGTAGTCTCCTTTAAGACATTCAAGAGAACAAAATCTACAAGACACAATCCAATGGTTCCTTGCATCTTTTTCTCCAAATTTCTAAGGTCTTCATTATTTTTGTAGATTTTTTGCAACAATTCCCCAATGATCCCTTTCTTTGAAGAGATCCTCTATTTTTAGCTTTCGAAAATCGTACTTAGAGCCATTGAATTTATTGGTCTCTTAGTGGGAAGTGCTAGACACAACTCTAAGTATAGATAAGTTTATAAATGAAATAGTTCAAGAGCTCTCACTACAACTAAAAAACCCACGAAACTTTTAAGAAAAGTATCCCTTTTTAATCAAAACCATAGCTTTGATACCAAATGTTGAAACAGGGTAAACTACTACAGTAAACACATGCAAATAGTGAAAAAAATTAACATATTAATTAAAGTAGCATGTGATTAACCATTCAAATAACATGGTGAATCATGCAATACATTATATTAGTGAATTAAAATAATCAAGCACATATAAAACACATAATACTAAACTAAATATATGGAGAAACCCTTTTGGAAAAAACTCCACCACTAGAGAGATCTTTGAACTTGTATTAATTGGATAGAGATTGTTACATAATAGAATCCACCCAACTCCTTAGTGAGATAGTGTTCTAGTAGCATACAAATAATTCACCCATAAAAAGTGATTAAACCTCTATCTCATGCCTCCAATTTATAGAGAAACGAGACGGTGTAAACCACAAATCTATCTATCTATCTATCTGATAGTTTGGGAAGACAGACTAAGTATATCTATCTATCTATCTATCTATATTTTCTTCCCAAACCATCACATCTATATAAAGATGAGTAAATATTAATGACACAAGTAAAGTGAATGGACAAAAAGTACAATAACAAGTATTTTATGAACAAAAAAAGTTTAAAATATATTAACTATTGTCAAATTTTAACTATGAGAATCAAATTCCAAATATTTTAGATAATTACTCAGAGATATCAAATTGTATAGGAATAAAACACCTCTACATAATATATATAGGCTAATCAATTAATCGAGTAATCATAATTAACATAGATAAATGAGATGAGTCTAGATACAATTGTAAAACATGTACTGAAATAAATGCTACATTGATAGTGTTGAATATGTGCTCTTCGATTTGTGAACGATGAGGAATATTTGTCTATTGAGATGTTTTATAATTTTAGTGATAAATGATGATATTTACATTAGTCAAGCTCTAATAGACTATTCTCTTTCAAAGTTCAAACTTGCACCTATGACCTTGATCATCACATTTGTAGCCTTAAAACTTAATGTGTAGTCTTGAAACTAAAAACGACCTTGAATAAGATATTTTGTTTCTTTAGAAATATGCTTGTCTATATATATAGTTAAATAGGGTGGTGCTAAATGTGCCACTAGTGCCTACTATTAATACGAATATTTTGTTTCCTATCTTGATTAGTGTTAGGATCCATTAGACTAACTGATTAGTGTGTGAAATTATCATTTTAAATATGCCAAATGTAACCCAAAATTCCTAGATATATATCCTTATGAATGGAGATGCTAATGATATGATTTTTCTAAGTTCTTTTTTAATGGGGATGCTTAATGATTAGACGTGTCTAAAATGAACAAGGGATTTGTCCCTTTATACAAATCCTAAAATGAAAATTTGAATATCTAACTCTTAGAGTTAGAATTATGACTAAGGAAGCTAGGGTATGCAATTAATTTTAATATTAAAAATTGGGGTTCAACACCAAACATGTAATCCTAAATCAATATCAAGACCACAATTGCAGGCTTGACTTATAATAAGAAACATGAAATGTTAGGGTTATATCTAGATCCTTGGGGAATAGAGATTTAATTTTTAGCCTAGGTTCATGAATAATTCCAACTCACATAAAAATACACTATTATAGAAACTACTATTGCATTACGGATAAATGGTCAAGGCAGGTCCAAAATGAATGTAGAAAAGTGCTTAGGATGCACTTTTTACCTCTACATTTCCCCTACTTTGATTTTCATGCGAACTAATGTGAATCATGTATGGCATAGTATATAAGCAATTGAAATGAAAGTAAATTACAAGAATATATAAAAATATATGGATATGGATGATTATTCACTCATACTCCATGTGAGGATCTCTATCTTTAGACTTGCATTCACAAAATTCCATTGGTAGCATTCGATAAGAATATTGAATAAGCATGAAAAAATACTTAATAGTATCAATGATCAATGTTTAAAATTAAAAAGGAGGTGTAGGATCACAAGAAAGACCATAATAACCCAAAGAGAGATGCAATAGATAATTATGTATAATCATTGAGTAGATAACTATAACTAGCAAAGGAGGATGTGTAATATTGTTGAATAGATAATTGTAACTATGCTCACAATGAAAAAATAATGTAGGAATTCAATAAGCTAGTATAACTATACAAGCTTAGTGTAGGATCATTGAACATATCAGTATAAGTATAAGCATGTGGTGTAGGATTTGTTAGATCCTAGTGGCTGTAATTTCCCTTGTTCCATAGTGATTCGTGTTGCCCCTAAAAACCAATCTAAGATACCCTATGCATGTTTTTATCCTTGTCAAAATTGTGCTTATGCATGCCTTGTTGTTTCCCTTATGCCTTTAGCAATTCGTCCAATTTTGTAGAGAATCCAGAAATTTCCTAGGTTTGCCTTGTGTTTATTCATTTGTAGGGATGGCAAAGCTTTTAGATGTTCAAGAATTTCTTGGACCTTTGACATGTTTAACAAATGAAGAAATATTTGACATAAGGATCAAGAGAGCGAAAAGTGTGGAGATCTTAGAGGTTCCAAAACCTCTTAAACCTCTAAAAAATTCAAGGTGTGGAGAAAGATCTAATGGGGGGCTTAAGGAGAAGAAAAAGAGAAAAGGCCAAAGGTTTCAGAGGTAAAAGGTCAGTGAGTTCAAAATTACTTGAACTTGTCAACTCACCAAAAGAAATGAAGTAGGAAGGATGAGACAAAAGAGGATGTCAAAGTTTTTAGAGGTTCAAGAACCTCCCATACTTCTGACAAGGTTCAAAAAATAGCCAAAGGGCTAAGAAAATGTGTGAAGAAAAATAGATAAGAAAGATGTTGGTGATTTTAAAAGTTCAAGAACTTCTCGAACCTTTGACAAAGTTCAAGGAGTAGCCAATTTGTTGACATAAATAAAGGAGGAGAAAGGAAAATTGGCTAAGGGGGAGATCAAAGAGTTTAAAATTTCTTGAACTCACTAACATAAATGAGGGAATAGAGAATTATAAAAAGGTTGCCATGTGTTAGAGATATTAGAGGTTCAAGAACATAATTCAAGATCGAGAAAAATATCTAAATCTACAAAAGAAGAGATAAAAGGCAAAGAGTAGAAGATACTAGGGATTTTGGAGGTTCAAGAACCTCTTGCACCTTTGATGTGGTTCAAAAAGTGGTCAAGTATTCAACATGGTTCAAAATATTAAGAAAGCATCGACAAAGTGGAGAAATGGTTAAGGAAAATTCATGCTAGTGAGTTCACAATTCTTGGAACTCTCTGACATGGTTATTTAAAAAAGGCTCCAACCCATTGTAGAGGAAATATTTAGGGGATAGGGACCCAAATTAGGGTGGGTAAGCTTTGGAGATCCATGTGGCAGTCCACAAGGACCATAAAAAATAAAATTATACCACCATGTCACCCTGCAACTTCTGCATCGGCCACTATATTTTTTTAATTTCGAGCACCCCACCCCCTGTCATGCCCCGATTTGTCCGACATGTCGAAAATGGGCCCATTTTTCCGTCTGCTTGAAAGTGGAGCCCATCTGCCTCCTTAATCAGTGAACAAATCTATGTGCATTGGATCAAACGGATGCATGGCTTCGACAACCTCACCACCCTAAATAAATAGTTTAAAGCATTAATCGCTCGCTACCTCCTTCATTACCTCCATTGACCAAATTTCCTTACACGTCCCTTCGCATTTAGTCGTACCATCAGGTGTGTAAATCAAAGATCAAGGTTCATTCAATGCTCCAAATTCTTGCATAGCCCGCTCACTCTCATTCCTTTTATTTGTGTTTATTCTCAAGTGTTCGTTTGGTTACGCACCCATACTGGTTCAACTCTCCACACTTCTTTGTTCATCTCTCCATGATTCTTCGTTCGTCTCTACACTCTCAAGAGTTCCCTTTCTCTTTTAGGTGAGGTTTCTAACCTCACTCAGCTTGTACCAGTGTCTTACAATATGAAAATATTATGCCATGCACTTATTTTTACACAAAATTTTGTTGCAAAAAATCGACTTTGAAAAAGATTAATACTTGGAAATGTGGGGAGGGTTACATTGGTTTTCGTTTCCTCTATACTCGTCCATGCACTCCTAATATTTTGTTCTTCATTGCATGATGTTTACTCTGCATTGTGCTTTTCATATTTGCTTCCTTATAGGAAATATGAAATGGATTCAACTATTTCAACTTCCTTCAATGATAAGGGTTTAAATGGTTTTTCATTACTGTTAGACTTGTTCGACGAAATATGGAAAGGGTTTGATTGGTTTTCTGCCATGCACTTGTATTCGTGTGTTCGTCATTGCACACCCTATGTTTGGAGGTCCACATGGAGTGCTCGGTGGACCAAAAACCTTGAACATAATTGCCTGCCACGACCTTGCCACTTGTGCATTTGCCAATTTTGTTTTTTTAAAAAAAATTTTCCACCACACTGATACTTGTCACACACCGATTGGTCCATGGTGTTCCTATTTTGCACAAAATTTAACTCTACAATTTATTTTTTCTATTTTACAAATGGATATCTGGGGTTTCTACCTCATACTGTTTGAATTTCGTTTTCCATTTATATTCTTTATGCCAAAGAATTGCAATCTGTTGTATGCGATGTAAATATTCAATTTTTAATGCCTAACAATGCCTTTCTCTTATAAAAGATGTTTTTATCTAATCCAATCTTAAATTGCTCTTCATTTTCTTCTTTAAACTCTTCTATTATAATACAATGTATATATGTATGTATGTATGTATATACACATATATATATACATACATATATACTTACATATATATATGTATGTATATATATGTCTGTATATATGTATGAATATATGTATGTCTATATATCATAGAGATTATGGTATATTCGGCTTACATTTTTTCATTTTGTGTCTTGTTCACTCTGCTTGATCAGTGCACAAATTCAATACATGTTTGGCTCAGCCCATTGTTCCTTCTAAGTTTCGCTGATGGTGAGTTACAATTTAAAGGTATACACTTTTTTAACTATTCTTTGTGTATTAAGCTAAACACTGCTACATGTATTTTTATTGATCCCTCCTTTCATTTGTTCTTGTAGCAAGCAGGATATAGGTGAGTGCAACAAGACACATCATCGAGAAAATCCCTACTATAGAGGTGAGGTTTTTTTTTGTTATCCTTGGGGTATCCCCATGACTCAAGCCCAACAAATTCCCTTTACAAGGCGAGCTTGAGGAAAGAATAGTACCTAGGGCCATGGGGTAACCATCACCGCCCCCAAGTGTCTGCGACAGGGTGATACACGGGCCAGAGAGTCAAACCCAAGACCTCAAGGAGAAAACCCAAGACTTAGACCAAATTTGCTAACCCAGGGGGCATAGAGGTGAGGTTTTTAACCTCACTAAGGCTCTACCATTGTCTCCTATTAGTTTTTTTTTTTTTTTTTTTCGTACTATTTATTTGATTTGTAATGGGTGTGGTGTCTTCCCTAAGTTGAAGGTTATGTTTTTTGTCTGGATGATTTTGATCAAATTTTATAGTTTTCCATAGTTTGAAGGTTCTCTTGCTTTCTTGGTGTATCCACAATATGCTCGATGAAGTGTATGGCATCTAGGGTATTTATGAACACTTCCAAATTCTGTGTTCCTAAACACAGTCACTTTTTCAAGGAAAAATATGGTTATGTTCTACCATCACTCTGACTTTAATGGGTTTAATTTCTTATTTTTCTTTCCTCTCATGGTTAGCCAAAATCTGTCTTAATTCAATTGCCCACCACGTGACCCTGCCACTTATGCTTTTAATATGTATATGCATATGTATACATACGTATATAAATGTATATGCATATATGTACAAAAGTATGCACATAAATATATATGCAATATGTACATATGTGTTCGCATACATATGTAAATACATTTGCTGATACATATGTATGTACATATAGATATACATATGTAAATACATTTGCTGATACATATGTATGTACATATAGATATACATATGTGCACTAAATATTTGTGAAATACAGATCTGCACAATGAATGATTTTGTAGTGAAGAACAAAATAATAAAAGTGCATGGCATAATACCTTCAAAATTAAACTTATATGATTGTTCAAAGTTGTTGTGCACATATGTACGTATGTATGTACATAGATTAGTGCATGTACATACATTTGGACATGCACTATGTATGTACATGCACTATGTATGCACATGCACTAATCTATGTACATACATTTATATGTATATGCACTAATTAGTTGTGAAATTTAGATGTGCACAATGAATGATTGTGTAATGAAGAGCACACGAATAGAAGTGCATGACAAAAAACCCTACAAAAGAGAAACAATCAAACCCTTTCCATATTTTGTAGTAACAATCAAATATTAAAAGCAAATTGCAGAGTGCATTATTGTGCAATGAATAACTAAATACTAGGAGATAGATCATTCTAGGAAACCAATAATAGTTGAAGATGCAACATGGTTCAATTATCACAAAACCTTTTTGTTGTTAAACTTAGTTTCATTACTATTGTTAAATTGACAGTAGATGCAACATGGTTGAATACTTATTAAAAAGATTACATCATAATTCAAACAAACACACACACACACATTAAGGTTTTAGTATGAGATGTTTGGTATACTTTAATACAATATCTATTAAGTGACATATAAACATCAAACCATCAATATTTAAGATAAAATCATTTCAACGTCCACTGAAAACCTTAGCAAAAAAGATTACATCACAATTGAAAGCCCATGTGATACCACAAACATACAATCCAACAAGTGTACATGAATCACTGTACCATCAAAATTGTATTATAATTGGTTTATATTTGTCCCATACACAAATAGTTATTCGTAGTCTTATATGTCATAGAATATTCAAAGCACATATGATACCACAAACATACAAGCCACATTGCTTGTTAATGGCCTGTAGCATTAAAACATGCAACCAAAATATAAAATTAGTATAATACAACACTCTCCTTAAGTATCACCACTTGCATTACATCACTGCCAATATTTTCATATATCCAATGGCATGAGAACAACAAAGAGACAAGATTGTCCCATCACCAAATCCATTATATTATACATAAGAGGTTGTTTGGTGCAGTGGCACCATGGCAATTTTGCTTTAATGATGTCAATAGGTGTCTAGGCTTGAGTTTTGATGTGTTTTGTCATATGTTGATGTAATAAGTTCGAATGGATACCATATTTGATATATTTGTGTCATGTAGGGTCATTTAGGTGTGTTTTATAAAAGTTGTCAAAATAGTGTAAAAGTTGCTTTGTAACTTGTCATATTTTGGATTTTAGTTGGAAAATATTGAGTTTCAGTTGGAACATGTTTATATGGCCTCAAAAAATTTGAGGCAACAATGTTGAAGCATTTTGAAGGACAAACAATAAGAAAAGGTTTCATTTTCTGGTGATTTCTTAGGTTTTCCTGTAGTTTCTTGTTCTGTATGGCCCCGTACAATGAAGTAATGATCTAAAACTTGTGTGAAAGGTTGGAGTAGTGAATACTCTTTGATTTTATTGTAGGGTGATATATTCTCATTAAGAAATAAGTCTGTTTGAAGCATTTTCTTGTAGACCGCCTGAGAAACCCTCAATTTAAGGGTTTTTGCACAATCTTGGCCAAACTCACTAGAATGGATGATTTTAGTTTATTTTCAATGTTTTTGGTGTTGTTTAGAGCAAGGGATGGAGTTTGGGGGTGTGTTTGTCCATGCCCTAGCCTAACATCTTCATGTGTTAGGCTTGGTTAGGTAGAGATATTGTAGGACAACAAAATTGTGTTGAGTTCTGGTGGAATAAACTGTATAATTGGACCCTATGTGACATGTTTAAGATTCTAGAGTGAATAATTTGTATCTGATGTTTGTATTTCTTAGAGGTGCTTTGTAAAAGAGGCCTAATTTGGCCTTGTTTCAACATAGCAGTTCAAGGTTGATGAATTTGTTCCAAAACAATCTAAGTAAAAAATGAGATATGTTAAAATGGAGCCTAATGGGTATTTGAAAAGGTTTTTTGTTTTTGGAGAGACGACCTTCTCTAAAAGATATGCATAAAAAAATAGGTTTGGAGACCTAGAAGTTGAAGATAAGGAATTGTGAGCAATCCACCATTGTTGGGTCTTGAGACAAAGAAGAGGTGATTTAATTTTGTTGAATTTTCTTTTTTGAACTTATTCCACCCTTCTCTGCATCAGGTGGTATTGTAGCATAGGTTATAATTGGAAGTGGGAAAATAATGAGAATTGGCATAAACAAGATGCCTCCAAAGAACAATCTAATGGATAAATAAGTCATAGAACTGAAGGAACAATATGCAAAGGAGGTAATAATTTATAAGGAGTCTAAAGAAGCTACCCTTTCTAGAATATCAACCTTGGAGAAGAACCAAAGAAGAGATGTGGTCAATGGTGACCAAAGTGACAAGGAGGATGAGGGTGAGTGAGAACCCTCAAGGAGGATTCCATGAAGAAGAGGAAATGGACCCTGAAGAAGAAAGAATGGTCAAGATGCTAAAGGCTATCAAGGGGGATAAATATACAAAGGTGAAGGTAGAAGTTCTTATGTACGGTGGAAAAATGGACAGTGAATAAGTGTTGGGTTGGATAGATGCTTTGGATAATTTCTTTAAATTTGAAGAAGTAGAAGACAATAAGAAGGTGAAATTTGTAAAAACCAAGTTGAAGGGCCCTGCCCTAACATGGTGGAACTATGTCCAAGAAGAAAGAGTCAAGAAGGTCAAGACAAAGATAAATTCATGGGATAGAATGGTGGCCAAGGTGAAGGGACAATTCCTACCTGCTAATTGTGAAATTCAAACATTTAGGAAGTTGTAGAGTCTAAAACAGAAAGAGTTTGACATCATGGCATATATCGAGGAATTCCATAGGCTAAGAATTACAATAGGACATGTAGAGAATGAAAGACAAAAGGTGGCAAGGTACCTAAATGGTCTAAGGTACAATATTCAAGATGAAATCAACCTCATGACACCCAAGATAGTTGAAGAATGTTTTCAATTGGATATCAAGGTTGAGGAAAGAATAAAAATAAGACAAGAGCAACAAGGAAGAGGCAAGGGAAATAATTTCAAAGGTAGAGCCAAATTTGGTGGAAGAGGACAATCACAAAGGCAACAAGGAGAATCAAGTGGCCAACAAGAAAAAAGTGGTGACTCAAGAGGAAATTTCAGAGGAAGAAGACCTAACGGAAGAGGTAGATTTGGTGGAAAAGGGAGAGGGCCAAGTACCTTCTCAAGTAGATGCTACAATTGTAACCAATTTGGTCATCCAACATGGAAGTGCTCGGATAAGCAAGCTGCAAGTTCCCATGGAGTTGAGTGAAGAACTCAAATTATGCTTGAAGAAGACAATGAAAGTGTCAATTCACCATCTCAACCTGCTGCTCCTGAGATCGGTGAGTATTTGATGATGAGGAGAACACTTATTAAGGTGCCAACAATCAAAGAGCCTCCATAAAGTAAATCCTTATTTAGGACTATATGCAAGTCACATGGAAAGGTATGCAAGGTAGTTGTTGATTCGGGTTCTATTGATAACTTGGTGTCTTTAGAAATGGTAGAGAAATTGAATATGAAAAGAATTCCTCATCCCACACCATACAAAGTGTCATGGTTAAACAAAGGTCAAAAAGTCTTGGTAAATGATCAAACATGGGTAGAGTTTAATATTGGGGGTTATAAAGACAAAATCCTTTGTGACATCATCCCCATTGCTGTTTGTCACTTGCTACTAGGAAGACCTTGGCAGTATGACATAAAGGAAAAACATGATGGGGAGAAGAAAACCTATATGATAGAGAAGGATGGAACTTATTTCACCTTGACACCACTACAAGATGAGGGTTTAGACAAACAAGCTGGGTCTAGTGCTATGGTAGTTGGGGAGAAAGAGTTCTTGAAGACATTGAAAGAAGAAGAAGGTCAGGGATTTGCTTTAGTAATCAGACCTAAATCCAAATATGTTTTAGCAACAAGTAAAGTTGGGGGTGTACCTAGCGAAGTTCAAGATTTTCTAGACAAATACAAGTACATTGTAGTTGATAAGTTTCCAAGTTCTTTGACTCCGATGAGAGATGTTAGCCATCATATAGATCTAATCCTTGGTGCCAATTTTCCAAACAAGGTTGCATATAAGATGACCCCTAAACAAAATGAGGAAATAAGGAGAAAAGTTCAAATATTGCTGGATAAAGGCCTAATTAGGGAAAGTTTGAGCCCTTGTGTTGTCCCTAAAATTTTAGCACCCAAAAAGGATGGGAGTTGGAGGAAGTGTACGAACTCAAGGGAAATAAACAAAATCACTATTAGATATAGGTTCCCCATACCTAGAATGGAGGATCTAATGGACTGTTTGGGAGGTGCATGCTATTTCTCAAAGATTGACTTAAAAAGTGGCAATCACCAGATTAGGATAAGGGAAGGAGATGAATGGAAAACTGCATTTAAAACCAATGAAGGTCTGTATGAGTGGATGGTAATGCCCTTTGGACTATCAAATGCTCTGAGTACATTTATGAAACTTATGAATGAAGTGTTGAAGCCTTTCATTGGAAAATTTTTTGTTGTAAATTTATATGATATTCTTGTGTTTAGCAAGACAAAGGAAGAGCACTTGCAACATCTTAACATGGTTTTGCAGAAATTGAATGAGGAGAAGTTGATGATAAATCTTAAAAATTGTGAATTTATGAAATAAGAGCTTGTGTATCTTGGTTTTGTGATCTTCAAGGGTTCATTGAAGATGGATACCACCAAAGTAGAGGAAATACTCGGTTGGCCAACTCCAAAGTTAGTAGGGGAGGTAAGAATCTTCCATGGGCTTGCAATTTTCTATAGGAAATCCATCAAGAATTTTAGTCATATCTGCTCACCCATCATTGACACCATTAAGGGAGATAAAAGAAAGAATGTTCAATGGACTAATGAGGTAGAAAGGAGCTTTGAACATCTAAAAAACTAGAGTGGCTCAACAACGTATCCTTGCTTTACCTAATTTCAACAAGGGTTCACTATAGAGTGTGATGCAAGTGGTTTTGCAATTGGTGCAGTCATAAGTCAAGAAGGCAGACCGAGAGATTTCTTCAGTGAAAAGCTCAATGAAACCAAAGGAAGGTATTCATCATATGATCTAGAGTTATATGCAATGGTGCAGGACCTCAAGAAGTGTAGACACTACCTTTTGCCAAAGGAATTCATAGTGTTCACCAAAAACCATACTTTGAATTCCTTGAATAATCAAGACAAGCCAAGTCAGAGAAATGTAAAGTGGGTGGAATATTTGCAAAGCTATACATTCAAAATTAATCACAAAAGAGGCCAAGCCAACAAAGTAGTTGATGCTCTAAGCTGGAGGTCAATGTTAGTGCATGAAATCCAACTTCAAAGTGTGGGAATAGATGCATTGAAGGACATGTATGCTAAAGATGATGACTTCAAAGAGGTATATTCTGTTTGTGCTCAGTTTAAGGATGCTTTTCATGATGAGTATTCTGATTTTTTGTTGCAAGATGGCTTGTTGTTTAAAGGAGCTCAGTTATGTATACCAAGGTGCTCTATGAGGCTGAATTTGATAAAAGAGAAACATTGTGGAAGTTTAGGAGGACATTTTGGGGTTGATAAGACATTGGATCAGGTGAGAAGGTTCTACTTTTGGCCAAAAATGCAAGTAGATGTCATAAAGTTTGTTGAAAGTTGTACAATCTACCAAAGAGCTAAGGGTTCTACTTCTAATGCAGGAATTTGTCAACCCTTACCAATACCTAACAGGCTATGGGAGAGTCTAAGCGTGGATTTTTTATTAGGTTTGCCAAGAACTAAAATGGGTTATGATAGTGTATTTGTTGTGGTTGATAGGTTTAGTAAAATGGCTCACTTCATTTCATGCAAGTGTACAAATGATGCTTCTCACATTGCAGGATTGTTCTTTAAAGAAATAGCCAGGATTCATGGTCTTCCACTAACAATTGTTTTAGACAAGGACTCAAAGTTTATTGGTCACTTTTGGAGGACACTTTGGAGAAAGCTTGGAACCAATTTGACTTTTAGTACTGCCTACCATCCACAAATAGATGGGAAGAATGAAGTGGTCAATATATCACTTGGGAACCTTTTGAGATGTCTCACAAAGGAGCATGGGCAACAATGGGACTTAGTTCTTCCTCAATTTGAAATATGCTTACAATGATTCAGTCAATAGAAGCATAGGGAAAAGTCCTTTTGAAGTGGTGTATGGTCTAAAACAAAGAGGTGTCTTTAAGCTTAGAGATCTGGCAAGGATGGACAAGAGAAGTGTTGAAGGGGAAGCATTTGCAAAAGCTATGAGAGAGATCCAATACCAAGTAAAAGAACATTTGCAGAAAAGTGTTGAGAAGTATAAGAAGCATGCTGATTTGAAGAGAAGAGATGTACAATTTAAGGTGGGAGATTTGGTCCTTTCAAATTTGAAGAAGGAAATATTACAAAAGGGAAAATATACCAAGCTATTGATGAAGAAAATTGGGCCTTGCAGAGTGGTCCATAAATTTGGGGCTAATGCATATGAGATAGAACTCCCTCCTAGAGTTGCTATCTCTTCTATCTTTAATGTTGCTGATCTATACCCTTTTAAGGGATTTGTGGATGCAGGTAGAGGTGTTGATGCTGACTAGGTTAGAGATCTACCACCTAATGAGCCATTGAAGCTTGAAGCAATTTTAGACATAAAGTCTATAATGAGTATCTTGTCAAGTGGCAAGGTTTACCTCCTAAAGATGCCACATGGATGTCTAAAGAAGATATTAAGAAGCATGGAACATCAGTGCAAGAGTTGATCTCAGGTGGAACCTGAGAATTTTCCCTCTCCAGGTGTATGGTGCAGGGCCACCATGGCAATTTTTCTTTAATGATGTCAATAGTGTAAGGAAAGCAGTAGTGTGAGAAACACTTTCTTAATGCAAAATCCTCAGAAGAGAAGTGCAAAAAATAGTTTAACTATTTTCATGCATTTGAGATGCACATTCACAGAATAACAAGATAGAAAAAAATAAATCACACATAGAGATAACACTAGATATACGTGGGAAAACCCTTACGGGAGAAAAACCCACCACACCAAGTAAAGTCACTTTGTATTACAGTAAACCAATTACATACAGAGTTACAAACTTCACTCTCAAATTTTAGCTCACAGTAGCATCCCCTTGGTCGAGCTCCAATCGCAGGCTTCAGTTCATTACATACACTCGCTGTTACAATGCTTGTAAAGCATACAATAAATTCTCATCTCTCCTCACTCTCTTCAACAACCATTAGGGTATATTTATTTTTAATTCACCGACAAGCTTCCTTCATTCTCTGGCTATGCTCACTGCCCTGCAACACACATCAAGCTGCCCAACATTAAATTCGGTTACAAATAATTTACTATACATGCACTTTGTCAACCGTCAAGTCAGGATATACATTCAACTCAAATCTATCGCTAACAAAGAATAAAGCTTTCAGCCAATGATTGTTGATTTACAATGGCAATGTAAAATCAACAAATGACATTGTGCCACGTGTCAACACATCATTCGTTTATCGCTTTGAATATCACACCAAACCTATTAGCTGTGCCTTATTCTCCTTCCACTGCGCCACCGCTAGCCATCCAGCAAACCCTTGAGGTAAGGCGGTATACCGCGCTACCATGTGATAGGTGCGAAGCCCTCACAGTATGGTGATATACACCACACTACTGCGTCAGAGCTTGTAGACACCTGTGGTATGGCAGTAAAACCGCGCTACCGCCAAGTAGTCAAGAGACCCTCGCAGTATGGCGGTAAACCACACTACCACACCTCATCCAAAAGGCTCTCACGGTATGGCAGTAACACCGCACTACCACGCCTCTACATAAAAGCTCCTGCGGTATGGCGGTAACCATGCTACCGCACCTCTTCCACAAACACATAACAGTATGGAGGTAAAGTCATGAAATCCAAAGGGAAATCTGCCAAGTCCTTAATAGAGGTTCAAGATAGCCAGTTGAGGCACATTTTCCAACAAGCTCCCACTTGACGAAGAATTAGTAGCTTCCTCCAAACTCGAACTTAAAGAAGATAATAGGTCCCAAGGACCATTGAACTGGTACACCAACTATACTTGTCTGCGCTCATAGGATTTTTCAATGCATCAACGAAATTCTTCAAAGTATCCACCTTTTCCAGATTAACCTTTCCATCATCCACCATATCACAAACGAAATGACACTGTACATCAATGTGCTTCGTCCTGGCATGGAAAGTGGGATTTTTGACCAAATAAATAACACTCTAACTGTCACAACAAATTGTAATCTACCCTGCATTAAATCCTGTTGTGCCCTCAATACACACGCCTCGTTCGGAATGAGGACCCTCTCTTTCCTTCGCCTTTTCGGGTCATTTTATCGTTGCCTCATTTTGTGTGCCCCCATTTTGGTGTCCTAGATGGTCAGCGTGCCTCCAAAGTCTCATCTTAAGTTGACCATGTTTCACCCCCTCAAAATTTGCTAAGTCCTAAGTCCTCACAGAGTTCCTTTGGCATTTTTCCTTTTGCTAGGCGGCCTTGGGATCTTCTGGGTCCGGCTCGCCGGGTTTCCCTTGCCGGATTTTTGGGTTTCTTTTTGACTTTCAGATGGCCATCAACCCCCATCCTTCACTTGCTTTGGGCTCGGTCCATCGGATCTCTCTACCCGGGACTCCGTCATGCATTCGCCATTCTAAACGGTCGTCGACCCGCATCTTTCTGGCCATCGGACCTCGGGCCCCTCTTTGCTGATGATTTCCACTTGGCATTCAAAACGGCCTTGAGCTCACGTCCTTCCGACCTACGGGTTCCATACCTCCCGCTGTCGTCTCGAAATTCAAACTCACCAAACTTTTGGCCCACCGTACATGCATTAATTAGGTGCATTAAATGTAGTTAAGGGTATAAATAATCCAGGTTGACCTGTCATTTTCACATGTTAGGAAATTCAGAATAGCTACAACGACCGTTGGAGCCTTCGTCGATCGCCGCTTTTGAGCCTGCCGCTTTCCTTCGCTGTTCTTCGTAGATTCATCAGTTCTATTCACTGGGTTCTTGGGGTAAGTTTGTTGTCCAACCTCCTGCTGTGATTTTGATGATTTTAGGTTAAAATGATGGATGGAAAAGGATAAAATTGCATTTATTTGATAGAGGAAGGGTAGTCCCAGAAAACCCATGTGGTAAAATTCTTAGAAAATCCATCAAACCGCCAAGTAACCAAATTTAGAACTTCATCGCCTTAACACCGTTCTTCCTACAGGGCGATTGTGCCCTCTAGGTCCGAGCCTTCCTGTCGCCTCAACCCTTAAACTTCAAACTTCAATAACTTCGAAATGATGGGATGTCTCCTCGGGCCCGTGACCTCAGATTTTTGTTGACGGTTTGCCTTCGAAGTTATAGAATGAAACAACCTCGCCAAACGCCCTTTGGGTCCCAGTTTGCAGACCTTTGTCTGTGGACCGCCATTATGACTTTTCTATTTCTAGAGGCCATCAAGAGACTGCTTTCTGACCTCTGGGACTCGATCACCTTTTTGCCGCATGAGAAAAAACAAGAAAACTTAATTGCCTTGGCCCTTGTTGGGTCTCGATCGCCAAACTTCCGCCGTCGTGACTCCATCCTTTCACAGCCTCAGAAAAGGAAAATTGATCCCATCCTTTTGACCTTCAGGGCCCGGTGCACCAATCGCCGCCAACACTCAACAAAGAAGACATGGAAGGAAAAGTCTAAGTCCGGGTCCGGTCCACCGGGTTGCTCCCACTAGACTTCCGCTCATGACCCGCCGTTCTAAACGGTCTTCCTTAAATAGTTTCCCAACCTTTGTGGTCTGAACAATCAAACAATTAAAGAGTTGTGTCAACCGTCCTCCAGCTTTGCGGGTTCTGAGCTCCGAAACTCCACCCTCGGAATGCCATTTCACCGAAGCCATTCCAAACAGAAAACACTAGACAAATTTCCCTCCTTATAGCTCTGGGTGCCCTAATGATGGTACAAATGCCTCCCAATTTGGAAACAAACCTTGACCCACATGCTCAAAATGGACCCTCTCCTGCATGGAGATTTCAAGTCATTTAAAGCTAAAGGCGAGAGAAACCATCCAGACTGCCTTACCCTGTTCGCCCTTCAAAACAAAATTATGACCAAAGAAGTCCGACCTCTGGGGCCCGGACTGCCCAAACTCCCTTCAGTAAACTACTGATGGAAATTTGACTAAATGTTAGATTTTTGAATGATGAATTATCCAATTAATGATGTTTTGCAAGGATTATGCTCACCTTGCCTCTGTGTGCAGAATATATGGAATTAGGTGCAAAAACCTTGGGGGCGATCGCAGATAAGGACAAAGGGAAGAAAATAGGCAAGGCCCCTCATGGAAAAGAAGACAAAGACCAGATGAAGTACCAGTTCCAAGGGGAACCATTGCAGTCTAAAGTCACCACCAATTGGAAAGAGGTCTTTGACACCAACATAGGACATGTGGACATTGATGAATTCATACAAAGGGTCAGGATCAACCCTAAGACATAAAATGCAAGACTGATCAGAAGCAGGGGGATAGCCAAAGCTGTAGGTTTCCCTCCCTCTCTTGTTGCCCCCAAACTAGTGATGGCTTGCAGGGAGGCATTCCAGCCAAAAAATAGAAAAAATTAATGGACAGGGATGGAAACATGTTGAACGATATGTCAGCCCAAGGAATAACAAAGACCTTTCATATCCCTACCTTCGGGGAAATGGAATTTCCAACCATAAAGGTGTGAAAGGAAATGTGCGACAAAGATCCAATGAAATGTAAGAAGCTTATAAATCAACATTGGCTCAAGGAGAAGAGGGGCAACGCTACAAAGGTTCCCCAGGAGCTCTTTCATAATGACTTTTATAAAGACTATCACAACCTAGTAACCTTGCTAAGTAGAGTAATGGACCTCCCTACTGCGGCCTATTTTCAAGAATGGATGGTTTACTTCATTGGGAAGATTCTCTTTGGAGAAGGGGATACTACATTTTACTGGGGAGGAATAATCAACAATTGCTTCCACGAGAAATTCATGAATGTCAAGAAGACCTCCAAATTCTACATAAAATGTTACCTGGTGTACTCATTGGCCGAACAGAGGCAATACAGTGGTTTGTTTAGAGCTCCGGATGAACAACTTGATAGGGAGCTCAAGGTTTATGATAGGTACCCTTAACTGTAATTCAAGAATTTTAAAAAAGACTACTGTAGAGTAAATGATGCTTTCATAGGTTATATCATCAGGTTGCTCGGAGGTGACTTTGAGAGAAGAGTCTCTCATAGTGGTCAGGCTTTCCTCAAGCAATATGTCTTCCTGTTCATTCGGTATCCTATGTTTACATACATCCACGCCCAAGGATTTTCAGAAAGACCAAACAAGCTGCACCGGTATCCTAATGACTAGATAATACTGTTGGAGCTTTCTCGGTAGTTGTGGCATATCCACACCCTTTTAAGCAGCAAGCATCTAGTAGGGATTCCTTATCCCATTTCTTTCGGCCAAGGGATGTACGAACTCTATACGTCCCAATGTGCCCAAAACTCAGAGAAGGAATTGGTTGAATATCATTTCAGACTCCACACAGCCCGACCACGAATGGATCCCTATGGCCACATCAGGAAGGCACTTGGAAAAGAATGTGCCCATCTTCACAACATTAAATATTTCTAGGCTAATTGTAAGGATGACTATGAGGTGCGGGTAAGGCACTATATGCGGATCACTGCAGGTGAACCTGTTCCCAGTGCCTGATCAAATGGAAGAAGACGAGAGCACTGTGATAGACCCCAGATCTAATGCAATTGCCAATATACCGCTACCACTAATTGATTGGAATGAGCAAAAGGTTGATGACCTCAAAATTCTCACCAAGCTTGTAAAGGCTCGTAGAAAAGAATGGATTGATAGGCAAGTTGCCCGATTGAAGCAACAAGGGGTCATCTTGAATTTTGAAGGGCTTGAAAGTGAGCCAAATGGAATAGATGGTGGGGTAGCTGATACATCAACAGGAGAAACATCGAAGTCCCCTCCACTCACTCGCTCAAGAAAAAGAAAGAGACTAACGAGCAATAATCTAATCCAAAGGTGTATGCTAGAAAGGCCTCAAAAGGCGAACTTTCCAAGAAACATAAGAAATCAGGCAACGTCATTAAGATGCCCGTAATACAAGAAGACCCAATCCGTGAGGGGGAAGAAATGGAGGCTGATCAATTGAAGTCTCCACCTACCATATCTGCTGTTGCAACCACTGTTGTTGTTGCCACCACCCCGCTTATCCCACATGCAATAGTTGCTACCTCTTCGCCCGTGGTGGACATCTTCGTCCACCTTGTCTCTACCTCTCCCATGACACAAGTCATATCAATAGATTCCTTCTTAGCTACCACCTCGCCTCTTTCCTCATCGTCCATGTCCCCATCATTTTCTCTTCCAACTGCCACCGCAACAACTACAATGCATGCCATCACCCTTTCAGAGTCCTTTTTTAAATATATGCAAAATGTGCCATCGAAACTCTTTGGGATGTTTGCAAACCCAGTGGTGCAGGCTGCCATTTCCCAAGTAATAACCAATCTCTCAATTCCTCCTCCTCCTACTGATTCGCCCACAATGGAGCCCACAATGGAGGCCACCATGCAGATTTATGAGGAATTGGACAAACAACAAAGAGAGGCAGCTAAGGGGTTGGAGGAGGAGGTAGACGACTAACATGATCACCCTATATATGATCATCAAGTAATCAATGAGGTCATCTATGAATCCTCTGGTGATGATGGTGAGGATTTAAATGCAAAGATTATTGAAGAAACCTCCGATCTTGAACTTGATGAGTAGCTAGCCAAGCAGCTGAAGGAGATTGAAGAGAAGGAGGCTGAAAGACAACCTATCATTGAAGAAAGGACCGCCGACATAGAGGTAGCAGGAAATAAATCTCCAATGGAGGAACGTGACCATAGCCCTAAGCATGATGAGGAGGTGCTCCCTCATGGTGAACATGAAGATAAAGAAGAAGATAAGCCTGAAGAAGAGGCTGAAACTCATAAGAATCCAGAAATAGAGTAGCCCGAGGAGCATGGGCATGATGAAGAAAAGGAAGAAAAGGATACTGAAGGGGAAGACAGCCCCAAGGAATGCCTACCCATTAAATTCCTCATCAAACGCACGGTATTCATCCAGGACTCCGATGAGGAAAAGGAGGATATGAGGAGAAAGCAAGAAGCTCTTAATGATAAAGATATTGAAATCGGGAAAGATGAAAAGGAAGGTGACCAGGAATCACCCAAAGACAGGTCCTTAATGCCCGATTTGTTGGAAGGGTAATTGGAGAAGAAAATTCCTGCTTCGAAGGACCCGAAAACAAGATTGGAGGCTATATTGGCCCAAGCTTAGATCAAATCCAAGAAGGAGAAGAAGCCTAAAATTAGATCAAAGGTGACAATGGATGTCTATGGATCCAGAACAATATAGGTAGCTACATCGGTGGTGGGAGAACAAGGAATAAGCTACAATGTCTCCATCATCGACTTGGCAATAGCCACTAGGGAACAAAAAGTAGATCACCTCTAGGAGTCCGTCGCCATAGTGGTGCATCTAATACAACAAGATAAGATCTGAAAGGAAGAACTCAAGGCACAAGTGACTGATCTAAAAACCTACATCCAAAAATGGTCATTAACAGAAGAACAACCTACCATGTCTTCGACCCCACCACAATTGTTGTCCAAGGAGCAAATAGACAAGCTTTAAAGAAGAAAGAACTTGGATAAGACCACAAAGAGCTGGTTCTGGCAGGTCTTGTATACTGGAAACATGTGCATTAGTCATGCTGTCAGGAAAAAAAACAAGCTCCTGGATTTACACAAGTCCTTTGAGGGCATCAGGAAATTCTACACGGACTTCCTGAGGATATATGAGTCTACTTGCCCGAAGATTGAGGCTATCCTCAAACTACCTAGCGTGACTTGGGAAAAGGAACTAGTATTCAAGAAGGATGATCATTGGCTGATGGATATATGGAAGCAAGATTTTGTGAACCAAAAAGAGAGGCTGGAATAGGTGCTTGATAAAGTGGATCCAAACATTGAGTTGGCCAAGGAAGTTAGAGAAGATTTCCTTCGGTATATGAAGCTAATGATGAAATATGATATGCCTGACGTATAGATTGATCCAGAGAAGATAGAGCCTCATTTCGAGAAGAAGATGGAGGATGGAATGTTGGATAAGATCACCATTGATTTTATGACTTTTTTCGCCCAAGCCTTCGCCTAGTCTGAACTATTCAAGGACCATGCTGCAAAGTATGATGAAGACTGGGAAAAGCTCTCTGATAGGTCCAAAGAATGGAGTTACCAAGTGCTGTGATCTCAAATCATAGAAGTCGATAAACTCCAACCGGTGATTCTGAAGTTCATGGAGTATGCTGCTTTGAAAAGGTAAGAAGGCAACCCTATTATTGGTGAAGATTCCCTTATAGAATAGCTATAGCAAAAGGAAATTAACAAAAACACAAAATTCTACAGTGTTACCATTAGAAGACAAAATAGGGATAAGGACAAGGATGTATTTTAAAATGTAATATATTGGGGGGTAGGTAGAACCCTAGTTTGTAGTGAATTTGGGCCACACAATGTAAATCAAGCTTGGCTATTCATTCTCCTTTTTGGACACTATAAATAAGGGGTCTCCTATCATTTTCACGAGAGATTTGAGTTGTTGTAATGACATGCTACAAATTTTTTAATAGAAATACATTGAATTTGGTGGATTTCAGAGTTTCTTTGCATGTTTCATGGTTCATATCTCATAGTTAGTTAATTTAGTTAAATTTACTTTATTGTTTCAGTTACTTTCGGTTTTCCTTGATAGATTTAGTAATGCTGTTATATGGTTGTGTAGATGCCTTCCTAGTCCATACTTTTGGTTGTTTGCTACTGGTAGATGGTTGTGTAAAGTTAGTCTGGACTTAAATTCAAAGTTTCCTTAAACCTTTTATCTTTATTCATGCATGCATATGGTGGATGAATGGTAAAACATTTGCAGTCCTTAGAAGGTAGCACATATTTCATGACACTGTGAAATTTTGTTTTACGGAAGCTATCAACAGTGGAAACCTCCATGATGACTGTTCATTCATAGTTGTAGGTCCAGGAACCTCTTCTTTTCCCTGCCTTTTTTTTTTTTAATAAGTAACCTATGCTAAGGTTCATTGCAAATTGTAAAGCCAGATATCAAGTCAAAACAGGAGTTCAAGATCACTGTTCGAACCTACAACCAAATGCGCATCCACTTCCCACTTCAAGAACTCCGCCCAAAGACTCAACTTTCTTCCAACCTAACTTTCGTAAGTCCGCCCTGTGATTACCAACAAGATCACATCAAACATCAATTGAGATATTCCATGCAAGTCATGACCTGACACCCAAGAGACCTTGGGGTAATTTTCAACAACTTGTTGTTGGATATTTCCTTTCAAGAGAGGTGATGCACCTATGCATTACCTGTGTTGAGGAACTGTACCAAAACATCCATCAAAAAAACTAATATCTGAACATAAATGCCTAAGCGAAACTACTTCTTTGCAGGTGTGTGTTTCTGCCATATACTCTGCCTTAGTAGTAGATAAAGTGACTAAAGCCTACCGCTTGCTCATCCAACTCACTGCTCCACCAAATAACATGAAGATGTATCCATTGGTGAATCTTCTATTGTCAATGTCCCCTACCCAATCAGAATCCACATACCCATGAATGCTAAAAGATATTTGTAATCTTGTTGAGTTGCCATGATAACACAGAGCATACTTTGAGGTACCCTTCAAATATCTGAAAACCCTCTTCATAGCATCCCAATGCGGCCTTCCTGGGTTAGCCATAAACCGATTAAGAATTCCCACTACTTGGGCAATGTATGGCCTAGTACAAGCTATTGCATACATTAAAATACCAAGAACACTTACATACGGTACCCTGGTCATGTCCTCCATCTTAGCATAAGACTTTGGATAGTCTTCAATAGATAGCTTTGTTCCTTGCAACACTAGAACAACTAGCTACTTGCAATCAGTCATACTAAATCTCTCCAGGATAGTATTAATACACTTACTCTAACCTAAGCCAAAGCTTTCTACTCTTTCTGTCCCTCGTTATTACCATCCCTAGAATATACCTTGCTGCACCAAGATCTTTCATTTCGAACTTTGCAGACAACTAAGACTTAAGATCAAAAATCATAGTCTTACTATTCCCTATGAACAACATATCATCCACATACAAGGTAATAATAAGCACATGATACTTTTAGTTTTGTAATACACACAATGATCAAATTTTGATCTCACAAATCCCATTGATAAAACAAAGGTGTCAAACTTATGGTACTACATTCTAGGTGATTTTTTCAAACCATACAAAGATTTCTTTAACTTGGCAACTGGGATTTCTTTACCTTTTTCAACAAAGTGCTCAGGCTAGGACATATAAATTTCTTTTTCCAGCTCTCCATGGAGAAACTTTATCTTCACATCCATCTGCTCGATCTCTAGCTCATACGCGACTACAAGTGACAAAAGAAATTTGATAGATGTCAACTTAGCTACATGGGAAAATATTTCTCCATAATCAATTCCCTCCACTTGGGAATACCCTTTCGTGACCAAACGAGCTTTATAATTTTCAACACTGCCATCCAGAGCGATCTTCTTCTTAAATACCCATTTGCAGCCAACATGCTTTTTCCCTTCAGGCAAAGGTACCAAATCCCAGGTTTCATTCATTTTCGATGATGCCATTTCTTCTTTCATGGATTCCAACTAGGAATTTGAATGAGACATATTAATTGCCTCTTTCACAGTCCTAGGCTCATCAGTGTTAGTAATCAAAGCATAGACACAGTTTGAATCCAACATGGAAAATCCATACCTATTAGGTTGATGCTTTTCACGTGTAGACCTCCTCAGAAGCTAAGGTTGAGGTTGTGGTTCTTCTTCTTCAGAACTCTCAGAGTTGCTTGAACTCCCCTCAGTTTTAGGTACACTATGTAGTTCCTCTTTTTCTGAAGTTTGAGGAATTTCAACTACATAATTGTTTTTCCTTTTATCTGTCTCTAACTGCGGATCAACTACTGAAGGCTTCAACTCATGAAAGATTACATTTCTATTGCACAAAAACTTCTCAGTAAGAAGATTCCAAAGCTTGTATCCTTTCACACCAACACCATAGCCAATGAAGATACATTTAACAACCTTGTTCTCCAACTTTGATATTTTCTCATTTGGCACATATGCATATGCCTCACAGCCAAAGACACAAATATGTCTCAGAGAGGGCTTCTTACCAGACCATGCTTCCAAAGGTGTTTTGTTAAAAAGATTCGAACAAGGTGAACAGTTTACCAAGTAACATGTTGTAGCCATAGCCTCAACCCATAACTTTTTCTCTAGACCAACACCACTCAACATACTTCTTGCTCTTTCCATTAGTGTCATGTTTAACTTTTCAACAACTCCATTCTGTTGTGGAGTATAAGGCGTAGTTTTATGAATTTTAATCCCATAGTCTTTACAGTACCTTTCAAAAATTGTACAAAAAAACTCACCACCATTATCCGTCCTCAAGCATTTGATTTTCCTTCTAGTCTGATTCTCTACCAAGTTTTTAAATTCTTTAAACCGACTGAACACTTTTGATTTAATCTCAAGAAATTATACAAATGCCCTTCTCGAATAATCGTCAATAAAAGAAACATAATATCTAAAATTCGATAATGAAGGAACATTCACTGGACCAAATACATCATAATGAACATAATCCAGTACACCAGAAGATTTATGAGGACTCGAATAAATGAAACACGATGTTGCTTTCCATAAATGCAATGTTCACAAAAATCAAACTCAAGGTTGCAATCAACAAGCCCTTCAACAAGATTTTTATTTTTTGAGGTTTTTAAACCTTTCTCACCTATGTGATCGAGTCTATGATGCCACAAAACGGTCTTCTTTGTTGGGAGTTTCACCTCCAAGGAATTTGCACCCAGAAGAACTTCATTCTCCTTCTCTACATGAGAAACTTTGCTTGACTTTACAAAGATGTTGTTATAGTGAACGAGACGTGCATCTAGCTTGTACAAAGTGCCTGTGCATACCCCCTTAGCCAACACCATTGCACCTCTAGTCATCTTACAACCTCCACTCGAGTAGGAAACTTGCATGCTAGCATCATTCAACATACTGGCCAAAAGCAGGTTACGAGCCAAACCTGGTATGCGTAGTACATGACCAATCCCTTTGATTCTTTCATCAAGGAATTAGATTTTGACTCTTCCATGACCAATAATCTCCAGAGTTTAATCACTTTCTAGGTACACCTTTCCACCATCATACTTTTCATACTTAGTGAACCACTCTCTGTGAGATGTCATGTGAAAATATGCACCTGAGTCAATCAACCAGACATCATCTGATACTCGAGTCACCAAGGCTACAATGAAGGAATCTGCATCACTCTGAGAAGAGTCATTGTCTGAAGAATTCTTCTTCTTCTTCTTTTTGTCCTCCTTACAATCCTTTCGGATATGACCAGACTGCCCACAGTTCCAACATTTCACCTTGGAATTTTTACCAAGAGACTTTGATATCCCTTCAAATTTGGATTTAGACTTCTTGTCCTTCTTCTTGCCTCTCTCCTTTGATCTACCTCGAACAACAAGAGCCTCTTTGGCCATCTTAGAAGACTTCCTTCGCATTTATTCTGACAACATCAAGGCAACTACGCCTTCCATCTTGAAAGTAGTTTTTGTACTTCCAATAGCCATTACCAGATGGTCCCAAGTGTTGGGTAAGGAACATAACAGAAGCATGCAACAATCCTCCTCCTCTATCTTCACACCCACATACGCCGACTGATCAACAATTATATTAAATGAATTGAGATGGTCTACAATGGATGCACCTTCTTCCATCTTCAAGGAGTACAACTTCTTCCTCAGGAATGACTTATTCACCAAAGATTTTCCCTGATAAATATCACCAAGTTTCTTCCATAATGAAGTTGCAGTCTTCTCCTCATGGACGTTCAAGAATACATAATCGGCCAAACAAAGTCTTATCAATCCTCTAGATTTTCTATCTGTGAGGTCCCAATATTCTTGTTTCATGCTTTGTGGCATAGTTATAGACAAAACAATCCAGAGGTCTCTATCCACCAACAAGTCTTCCATTTTGAGTTTCCACAACTCAAAATTGCTGCCATTGAATTTTTCAATTTATACTCTACCTAATGTACTTGCTATCTCAAACAACAAACTGAGAAATCAATTCTTCCTTTGTAAGACTCCCATTGAAAATAGGATTAGCACAAAAAATCAGCCCTACTCACAAGGATAACACAATTGACCAAGCTATGATACCACTTGTAAGGAAATAAACAATTTGGAAAACACTTTCCTAATGAAAAATCCTCAGAAGAGAAGTGCAAAAAACTAGTTTAACAATTTTCATACATTTGAGATGCACATTCACAAAACAACAAGAGAGACAAAAATAAATCACACACATAGAGATAACACCAGATATATGTGGGAAAACCCTTACAGGGGAAAAACCCACCACACCAAGTAAAGTCACTTTGTATTACAGTAAATCAATTACATACAGAGTTACAGACTTCACTTTTAGATGTTAGCTCACAACAACATCCCCTTGGTTGACCTCCAATTGCATACTTCAGTTCATTACATATACTCATTGTTACAATGCTTGTAAAGCATACAATGAATTCTCATCTCTCCTCACTCTCTCCAACAACCATTAGGGTGTATTTATTTTTACTTCACTAACAAGCTTCCTTCATTCTCTAGCTATGCTCACTACCCTGCAACACACATCAGGCTGCCTAACATTAAATTTGATTATAGATAATTTACTATATGTGCACTTTGTCAATTGTTGAGTCAGGATATACATTCAATGTAAATCTATCGTTAACAAAGACTAAAACTTTCGACCAATGATTGTTGATTTACAATAGTGATGTAAAATCGACAAATGAAATCATGCCACATGTTGACACATCATTAATTCATCACTTTGACTATCACACCAAACCTGTTAGTTGTGCCTTGGTTCTCCTTCCATCGTGCCACCGCTAGCCATCCAACAGTCCCCCGAGGTAAGGTAATATACCATGCTACTGTGCGATGGGTGCGAATCCCTCACGGTATGGCGGTATACACCACACTACTACGTCAGAGCTTGTAGACACTTGTGGTATGGAGGTAACAGCGTGCTACCACAAGAAAATCAAGAGACACCCATGGTATGGTGGTAAACCACACTACCACACCTCAACAAGAAGGCTCCTGTGGTATGGCGGTAACACCGCACTACCACACCTCTGCATAAAATATCTTGTGGTATGGCAGTAACCGTTCTACCACACCTCTTCCACAAACACATAGCAGTACGGAGGTAAAGTCATGAACTCCAAAGGGAAATCTACCAAGTCCCTAATAGAGGTTCAAGCCAGCAAGTTGAGGCACATTTTCCAAGAAATAGGTGTCTAGGCTTGATTTTTGGTGTGTTTTATCATATGTTGATGTAATAAGGTTGAATGGAGACCATTGTTTATGTATTTGTGTCATGTAGGGTCATTTAGGTGTGTTTTATAAAAGTTGTCAAAATAGTGTAAAAGTTGTTTTGCAACTTGTCAAAATTTTCTTTTGAGAGGAAGGTGAACATTCATCTTTTGGATTTTAGTTGGAAACCGTTGAGTTTCAATTGGAACATGTTTATATGGCCTCACAAACTTTAAGGCAACACTATTGAAGCATTTTGAAGGACAAACAATAAGAAAAGACTCTGTTTTCTGGTGATTTCCTTTGTTTTCTTGTAGTTTCTTGTTCTGTATGGCCCTATACACTGAAGTAATGATCTGAAACTTGTGTGAAAGGTTGGAGTAGTGAATCCTCTTTGATTTTATTATAGGGTGATATATTTTCATTGAGAAATAAGTCTGTTTGAAGCATTTTATTGCAGACCATATGAGAAACCCTTAATTTAAGGGTTTGTGCTTAAAATCATGAGTTGTAGCCCATTCCACCATTGAATCTTGGCCAAACTCAGTGGAGTGGATAATTTTAGTTTGTTTTCAATGTTTTTGGTGTTGTTTAGAGCATATGATGGAGTTTGGGGGTGTGTTTGTCCATTCCCTAGCCTAATATCTTCATGTGTTAGGCTTGGTTTGGTAGATATATTGTAGGACAACAAAATTGTGTTGAGTTTTGGTGGAATAAACTGCATAATTGGACCCTATGTGACATTTTTAAGCTTCTAGAGTGACAAATTTGTATCTTATGTTTGTATTTCTTAGAGGTGCTTTAGAAAAGAGGCCTAATTTGGCCATGTTTCAATGTAGCTGGTCAAGGTCACAAATGATATATGTTAAAGTGGAGCCTAATGGGTATCTGAAAAGGTTTTTGGTTTGTGGAGAGATATCCTTTTTTTTAAGATATGCCTAAAAACATAGGTTTGGAGACCTAGAAGTTGAAGATAAGGAATTATGAGCAATCCACCATTGTTGGGTCTTGAGACAAAGAAGAGGTGATTGAATTATGCTGAATTGTCTTGTTTGAACCTATTCCACCCTGCTCTACATCATTGTTGCACTTCATACATTATCTATCATGCAACTGATATTGCCAGTGCTATGTACATGACTATATGTTGATTGAAGTGATATTGTTTGTGGTTGTTCATGCATAATGTATACATGCAATAGTTATGTGAAGTGTGATGTACATTTAATCCCAATCAAGTAATCACCATAAATAAAGTTTTAGTATAATTAAGAAGAATTACATTAGCAAGAAATTGCACTACACTGCCAACATGGATATCATATTGCTAAGTAGGCCCATATACATATCCATTTAATAAACCAATAAACATATACATTTGATATCAAATACATAATATAGGAATGTGCATAATGCTGGCAACAACATTTACATATTATAGGACATAAATTTTTAGTGGCATTGGAGGTTCTTACTGGGAATAGGATGCCATTTAATTGCAATCCTAAACATATTTCATGTATCTCCTAAGTCCTTGGAAAGTGTTCCCTAACACTAGGATTGGAAAGAGATTACATTCGAATGAAATGAACATGTAAATTAACATTTGTAATTATTCCTAAATAATAGGAACACGTGGGGGCATCCAAGAAGAGTTCCTAAATAATAGGAGCACATGTGCCCACACATGGAAGGTGGAACCCACCTTGCTTCAGTTAACTGTTTGGAGGATTGGTAACACTTCAGTAATGCATGTTTTGTTCCTACAAAATAAGGATCGATATTTATAAGAGTGGAGTGGTACTATCAGTTCAATATTAGTTTAGCTTAGTTTAGTTCAATTATGGTTTAGTTATCTTCGATTGCATGTAGTTATTTTGAGTTGCATGCTAGTTGACTTGAGTTGCATGCTAGTTGACTTGAGTTGCATGTTAGTTGACTTGAGTTTCATGACTAATAACTTCAGTTGCATGACAGATAACAGGTGGATAATTTTAGTTAAGTGGGGATGATCAATCATGCATGATGTTTGCATGAATTGGTGGAGAGATATGTTTTAGTTAACTAAGATTGACTTGGACCCACCTTGGGTGCCCAAGTTGGCATCTTTGAGTTAACACCTTTTGCATGAGAAGATATTTACAAGGCTCGATTAAGTGGGCCCATTATTGGGTGTCAACTTTGAGGTGATGCTTGCAAGATATTTTCTTGACCAACAATCAGTTAAGTGTTCAGTTTGGGGCACCTAAATTGAGGAGACTTTAGTTTTGACTTCATGTTACAATGTGGAACTCTACTTGCACAATCTAGGTGTGGTTTTTTGTGAGGAGCTTTATGCTCTTGTATTTGATAACTCTTATGAGTTTGCATGATCATTAATTGTCTATTTATTGCAGTAATTGCATCAGAGTTTGACGTAGGTTAACAGGTTGAGCTTGTGCATGTGTGAGGGTTTGAAGCATGGCATGGGATGTGTGGGTTCATGATTGATCACATGGAATGCATGGATAGCTTGTGCTACAAAAAGTGTATGAGAGTTTTGTGCAGGTTGTGAAGAAGGATTGTTGAAGGAAAGGAAGCATATCAATCAAGGATTGATACAATATTATTGTAATCTTGTTCTAAGGTTAAATAATACAAGCACTATTGATTCTGGTGGTGGAGTTTTTTCCCGAAAGGGTTTCTCCATGTATATGTTGTGTCACTTCTATCTTTTGTCTACATTCTTCTACAATCTTCTGTCTCTTTCTACAATTGGTAAAATTGATCTAAACAGATTAATCATACACAAAGAATTGAACCAAAGAACACTTAAACAGATCTACAATCACAAAAGTTTTCAAGTTTTTAAGCTACATTATTACCTTCATTTTTCAACATTTGGTATCACAGCTAACAATTGGGTAGTGTTTGGGACACCTTTCTCTTAAAATTTTGAAGGTTTTTTGGTTGTAGTGGGAGTTTGTACTATTGTGATATTACAGATTTGAAAAACAAGTGTGTTTTAATCTTCTTGGTTTAGAGATTATGGTTATGCTTGACCTTTTGGGAGCTGTGTCATTAACATTTGATTCTTTGGTTGTGTTGAGGCCATGGATGATTTTCATTTAGGAGATGCTTATCATGATATGATTGATAGCTTGGTTACATGTTTTAGTGGGAGTTTTTGATAGTGATGGTTTGATGTTTATCTTGTTGCCATGTATAGCTCGGTATCACAGTTCAGTGAGAGATTTGGTAGGATATGGTTTTCTTCATGTAATTCGAAGAGGTTTTAACATCTTGTTTCATGGAGGACCCTTAGAGTATTTGGTAAAGGTGTTATTGTTCTTCCTTTGCAGAGGATGTAGTGCTTTTTTGGTTTTGATTATTAATCATTTGCTTGGAGCTTCATGATTATGCAGGTTGCATTTGAAGTTCACATGGATTGATTGGTGGGTGCTCATGGATACTAAAGAGACTTGGGTTAGGTTGGATATTTCTTATGTTAAGAGATATGTGTTGGAACGGTTACTTGTTATAAATTTTTTTCAATAGTAAATACCGAGGAGCCTACACCTGGAAATGGATGTGAGTCCATCATAGACCTAATGAGAAGGTTGTCTTTATTGAAAGCCTATATTGCTTGGTGTGTAATGCACAAGAAAATAGTGTATCCCACTCTTGGTCTACTCGAAGGGTAAATGATCTAAGAGGTGTTGCCCGCCTGATTATTAGATGCATTATTTATATGTATCTTGAATTCTCTTATGCATTAGTCTTGAAAATTGAGTTCTGAGGGATTGTTGAGAAGTAGATGCATGATTTTAATGTATTTCCATTGTTCTCCTTGCAATCTTGAACTTGAGTTAGTTCTAGGGATTTAGGTAGGAGAGGTATGGGAGATATTTAGTGGCTTTGGGCATATTCCCTTTTGTTGTGGGAATGTTTGGCTAGGTTTGATCTACTTTTTGTGAGAGGTTTACATCTAACTTCTGCCATGTTTTATTATAAGTTGAGTTGGTTAGACGTTGATATCCTTTTAGTTTGGGAGTGTTGAAGGCGATCTTAATTTACACAGTTTCTCACATGTTAGTGTGGTATAAGAACATGGTTTGATTTGCAGGTTATCTCTTTGTGGGAATATTGTCTTCTTCTTGAAGGTTCTTGTGTTAAGAGATGCATTTTTCATATCATTGTATGCTTCTTTGACACTATGATAGAGGAGTTGGCCACATCCTCTACGTGAAGTGCTATAGGAGGACTTGTTCATATTGTGATCTTGTTTTCAGATTTGACATTACCTGTGCAGTGGGAGTTCCAAAAGGTATATGTGTTCTATATGAGAGGGACACCTCTCTTGGAATAGTTACACTTCACTACCGTGAGTTACTTTAGAGGTTTTTTTATCGCATGTCTATGTGTGTTATTACCATGAAGTCTTATTTTGAAGGATGGTGGATATACAGGGACTTGTTTGCAGATTTGGGTTGTTATGTTGATAGCATGAAGTTACACCTATGATAATTTGGTTACAGAGACTTGGGAAAGGTATTGATTGAGAAAGTTGACACTCTGATCAATGTTGCAGATAAGTTCACTTGGTGCAGGAAGGCCATTGGCCTTGAGTCCTACATTTGATTTATAATAATGATTCCTTGTTTAGAATAATTGCAATATATAATGTCAAGTGGGAGAATGTTGGGAATAGGATACCATTTAATTGCAATCCTAAACATATTTCATGTATCTCCTAAGTCCTTGGAAAGTGTTCCCTAACACTAGGATTAGAAAGAGATTAAATTCGAATGAAATGAACATGTAAATTGATATTTGTAATTATTCCTAAATAATAGGAACATGTGGGGGTGTCCAAGAGAGTTCCTAAATAATAGGAGCACATGGGTGCACACATGGAAGGTGGAACCCACCTTGCTTCAATTAACTGTTTGGTGGCTTGGTAACACTTCATTAATGCATGTTTTGTTCCTACAAAATATGGATTGATATTTACAAGAGTGGAGTGGCACTATCAGTTTAGTTCAGTTCAGTTATCTTTAGTTGCATGTGGTTATTTTGATTTTCATGCTAGTTGACTTGAGTTGCATGCTAGTTGACTTGAGGTGCATGTAGTTATTTTGAGTTGCATGATTTTTTACTTGAGTTTCATGTTAGTTGACTTGAGTTGCATGACTGATGACTCAGTTGCATGACAAATAATAGGTGGACACTTTTAGTTAAGTGGGGATGATAAATCATGCATTATGTTTACATGAATTGGTGGAGAGATATGTTTCAGTTAACTAAGATTGACTTGGACCCACCTTGGGCACCCAAGTTGGCATCTTTAAGTTAACACCCTTTGCATGAAAATATATTTACAATGCTCAGTTAAGTGGGCCCATTCTTGGGCACCAACTTTGAGGTGATGCTTGCAAGATATTTTCTTGACCAATGTTCAGTTAAGTGTTCAGTTTGGGGTGCCTAAATTGAGGAGACTTTGGTTTTGACTTCATGTTACAGTGTGGAACTCTAATTACACAATCTAGGCATGGTTTTTTGTGAGGTGCTTTATGCTCTTGTATTTGATAACTCCTATGAGTTTACATGCTCATTAATTATCTATTTATTGTAGTAATTGCATCATATTTTGAAGCAGGTTAGCAGGTTGAGATTGTGCATGTGCGAGGGTTTGAAGCATGGCATGGGATGTGTGGATTCATGCTTGATCACATGGAATTCATGGATAGATTGTGCTAAATAAAGTGTATGAGAGTTTTGTGTAGGTTGTGAAGAAGGATTGTTGAAGGCAAGAAAGCATATCAATCAAGGATTGATACAATATTATTGTAATCTTGTTCTAAGGTTAAATAATACAAGCACTATTGATTCTGGTGGTGGAGTTTTTTCCCAAAAGGGTTTCTCCACGTATATGTTGTGTCACTTCTATCTTTTGTCTACATTCTTCTACAATCTTCCGTCTCTTTCTATAATTGGTAAAATTGATCTAAACAGATTAATCATACACAAAGAATTGAACCAGATAACACTTAATTAGGTCTACAATCATAGAGGTTTACAAGTTTTTAAGCCACAATATTACCTTCATTTTTCAATAGTTCTAGCATTGAAGAGACTTATTTTTCAAAAGAGCAATTAACTATTAAACTATGTTTCATTATACTTTAAAAATTATCAGTGTATGCAACATGGTATAATACTAGAAATGCTTTGGTGAAATGAAGCCTCTCTAATGCATAGCAGAACCAGTATGGGTGCGTAACCAAATGAACACTCTTGAATAAACACAAACAAAAGGAATGACAATGATCGAGATATGTGAGAATTTGGAGCATTGAACGAACCTTGATCTTTGAATTATGCGCTTGTCTATCCAAGTAACTACAGAGGGATGTGTAAGGCAAGTTGCTTAGTGGAGGTAACGAAGGAGGTGACGAGTGATGAATGCTCTAAACTGGTCATATAGGGTGGCGAGGCCGTCGAATGCCACATGTTCATTTGATCCAAAGCACGTAGATTTGTGTGTTGATTAAGGAGGCAGATGGGCTCCACTTTTGAGTGGATGGAAAAATGGGCCCATTTTGAACACCTTCGATGAATCAATGTGTGACATGGTAGGCAAATTTATGTGGTTAATTTCCAGATGCACAAGTGGCAGGGTGACATGGCGGGAAAATTTATGTGGTTAATATCAAGATATTATAGTCCCAAACAATAAAAGTAAACAACCAAAAATTGAACTATATCTTGCAGTCCAAAATACACATAAAAAAGTAGACAATAATTCATAGAGTTGTAGGGATGGTCCCTCCCAACCTCAATCAAGCATGCCAAGATAAACATTTGGAGATGTGTTCTCATCTCCCGCTTCTGCATTTTGAGTTGTTGTTACATGATTTTCATTTGTATTTTTAAATTGAGTTCAACTTACATGTAATAGTGTTGAACAACTATTTCCAACAAAAAGTGGAGTGTAGCCTACATTTGGGTTGAGATTCGAACTGACATCAACAACAAAAAACAAAGGGCTGTATATGTTCAATATTTACCTAAAAAAGGCACGGTTGTCTAATAAAATTTTGTAGGACTACTTAAATGCCTTTCTTGCTGCAATGACCTATATGGGTCCACTTGATTTCTCTTTCCTTCCTATCTTGTTTCTTTTGAACCCTTTGATGCTCCATCTTTTGTTTCCTTTCCTTCCTATCTTGCTTCTTTCGAACTCTGTCTTGCTCCCTCTTTTGCTCTCTTTCCTTCCTATATTGTATCTTTTGAACTATCTCTTGCTCCTTCTTTCGCTCTCTTTCCTTTCTCAAATATGCATAGTAATCTAGCATTTGTGGTATGAGAAATGTGGTAGGTGGAGATGGAAATGAATAAGTTCCTTGGTATTCTTCCCATTGCAAGACAATACCCAGTTTATTATCTCCATCCACCAACCAAGATGGTTGGGTAGGGGCCGAGGGAAGAATTAAAATTTCATTACCCAAATCAATAGCTCCTTCTACCAACCAAGAAAATTGGACAAGGGCTAATGGAAGCCTTAGATTATCATTACCCATATTCATAGATCCATTTTCCAACCAAGACAATGGGCTAGGGGCTGAGGGAAGACTTAGGTTATCACTAAGTTCCTCATGCTGTCTATCCACCATGTCATTAGATTGTTGATTTACTATTTAATTCATTGTCAATTCCCAATGTCATGATGTTGTTTTCCACCTACCTGATGGAGCACTAACTACCACAACTGTCTCCACTTCTACATTTAGTTCTTCTTTAGGGGGAATGTAACACCTCTTTTACCTACAATCTACCTTGTCGTGGCTCTCTTCTTCATTGGAATGGACCTCATATCAACTTTATATTACACCTACACACATTAGGAAACATGTTTCAAACAATGATAAGAACCATCAATGAACACCCTTAAAGACAGAGTGATGCATGAACAATTATTTTTATTTATTGTGTTAGTTGATAGTTTATAATGGTAAATTTGGTAATAGTTGAATTTTATGTGTTCATACTACTTTGTTTGAATTGCACAAATTTAGAACCTTTTGGATTGAAATGAAAGGAGTTGATCTTATGCCCTTCAGTGGATTGGAATTAATAATTTAGAGAACTAAAATTCATTGTCATTCATCAACAATTTTACTAAGTATGAAACCCCATGATATTGAGTGAAAAGTTTGTGTGAGAAACATTTACACAACATAGAACATATTGGCATTCCTAGGCATATAAAATATATATGAAAACATTAAAATTGAATTGAAAGAAATTGATTTTATGCGCTTAGAGAATATTGGGTGAAACAATAACATTGTTTTTAAGTAGATATGCATTTACATTCATAAACAATATAAGTCAAAACCCCAAATAATGAGTTAGAAATAGTAGGGAGTAACAATCACATTGTCATGATAAAAATGGCATGGTATTGTGCACTTAGAGAAAATAGGGTGTAACGATCACATTGTAAGGAACATAAATACATTGAAATTCATCAATAGTATAAGTTCAAACCCCACATAAAGAGTTAGAAAGAATACCTGGTTAAAAAATCACATTGTAATGAACAAAAATGACTTGGTAATGTGCACTTAGAGCACCTAGGGTTTAACAATCACATTGTAAGGAACTGAAATGCATTGGCATCCATAAACAATATAAGTTGAAACCCTGGATATTGATTCACAAAGTAGTGGGTGAAAAACATTTGCAGTGCATAAAATTGATTTATATACCTATGCATATAGAACATAAAAAATACCCAGGAATTGAACTGAAATGACTTGAAATTCATAAAGTGTAAGTTCAAACCCCAGATATCGAGTTATAGACTTGTGGGTGACAAAAATTTACGTTGCATAGAACTAATCTATATTGGCAGGCATATAGAGCATAAGAAAACCCTAGAAAATGAACTCAAATGACTTGACATTCAAAAATAGTGTAAGTTGAAACCCCATATATTGAGTTAGAGGTTTGTGGTTCACAAACATTTATAGTGCATAGAACTGATCTATATTGGCAAGCATAGAGAACATAAAAAAACCCAGAAATTGAATTGAATTGACTTGACATTCATAAATAGTGTAAGTTGAAACCCCAAAATTTACTTTGCGTACAACATATTGTCGTTCCGACATTAAGAATTTAAATGAAAAACCCAAGGTATTTACAGTATTGTGAATTTTTTTTGCATAACATTGAATAGATCGGTATTCGTAGGCATAAACAATAAATTTGTGTAGAGTACTAGTATCTTGATAGCGTGTTGCTACTATTGCTTCTCCTCTTTGTTTGTCCGCCTCCAGGAAAATGTAGCACTGAATATGAAAGTGAGACATGGTAAATGGAAATGCATTTTTGAATTTTAAAATATCTTTATATGTTCAATGTTGTTTAGTATGGAGTCTTTAATTTATGTCCTCCTTTTTCAAATTTGAAAATTTGTTTCCATGCCTTAAATTGCATAGTTTGTATGTATTTAGGGTGCGCAATGTTTTTTTGCTGCTCAGGCGATTTTGGTGGCCTTAACACCATTGTTTTGGTGGTTGTTGGTGGAAAAATAAGAGAATGCACTAGTTGCCATGGACATGGATTTGATTGATGGGACACATATGAATGATTGAAACGTGGGATAGGGGGTGGGTTCGATTGGATTTGGTGATGGGACAATCTTGTCTCTTAGTTGTTCTCGTCAAAGTGGATCTATTAAAATATTGGTGGTGATGTAATGCAAGTGGTGATACTATAGGGGAGTGTGGGTTATACTAATTTTATATTTTGGATGCATGTTTTAAAGCTACGGGCCACTAACAAGCAATATGGCTTGTGTAATGCCCCGCCAAGTAACCCTAAAGGAAGTTGTAATTAACGATTAAAGTGAGCCAATTTTTTTTTTTTAAATGCAATTAACATACACATTCACTTACTAATTAACAACAACCTCTAAGGCTGCAAGGTTGGGATTACTAAAACCCACACATACAAATAACAAATAACCATAGCATTAATACTTTATGAAATAAACATCATACAACAAGGATACCACAAACATAATAAGATAAACATCCAAGAACCCATTTCTTAATCATTTTACATAATCCAATAGTTACATCAATCATTCCAAGAATGAGACAATAGTACAAAAGATTACAATTATAGAATCTCACCTCATAAACATAAGAGGGATAAATAACTTATACAATCTGAAATATAACAATGCATGAATAACTCAAGAACCGCGAGCTGTCCCACTGGATGTCTCACCACCAAGTACTGAAGAAGAATGGGGACCCAACGATTTTGGTGCATGTTCCACCCAACCAAGTGGTACCCAAAGGACCACCCCCCGATGCTAGGAGATAGTAACAAAGAAACATGGACAAAGATCTACAACCTCTAACCAAAGGTAGACTCATACTGACTCAACCAAACAAAAGTACAACACAAGAAGACTCTCACATCATTGACATAGGTCACATTGCTTCCAGACATAAAATAGATCAAGTATGTTCAGAGAACCATACACATGACATAAAATACCAAACATACAGTTGTCCTAGACAGAGTGTCATCGCACAACTCATAATAAGTTACCCTCGACGGATCTTCATAGGCTCCAGTAATCCTGGTGGCCTCTATCGACCCTCAGCCCTCATACTAACTAGTACAGAATCAAATACCTCTCATATAGACGAGATAGATGACTATGCCATTCCAGGCCTTTCCAGTCATTCCAAGCCTTAACTAGCACTTGACTATGAGTGAAGCTAGAACTTATCTTTTTAGTATGTAGTACTCCCCAATATTCATTTCAATTTTAGTTATCACTTGATTAAACTCACTTCCATAGGTTACCCAAATCCTACCTCTTCTGGGCTTTGGCCCCTAATGGAAGCCACTCTTCTATTCGACAGCACACAAACAAACTATCCACCAAGGGAATCACAAGTGCATACAACCTAGGTATCCAAAACCACTCCATCACAAGGAGGAAACAGATAATAGAACACACTCCAAATATCTTGGAGACAACAAACACATAATCCACTCCTTTCACAGGAGGTACAAAACAATCCCGTTTGTGGAAACCGGGTAACTACTGAAAAAACATCATGCACTACCCAAGGGACAACACTAGTTGACATCATAAATCGACAACCCTCTTAGATCCTCTAAGGTTCTCTGGAAGACTTACAAATTGGACTAACACATAATCCCATATCCCAAAGTACAACATGACGACATAGCTACAAAAGTAATCAAGTCATTTAATCAAATCTATAATTTGGATTTCCTAAATCAATACTCAAGCAATAGCTAATGTTTACAAAGGCAAAGACACATAACAGGGTTTACTCAAATAACCATATGCCCATCTTCCATTTTCATAATAGAGAATCCTAAACAATTTACAAACTCACATCCCTTTACAAAGTACGAGGAAATAATTATAAAAGACAATCACGAGGGTATTGTTATATTTGGATATTCTAGATCCATATCTCATTCATAATTTCATTCACAATAATTAAATTGCTCGAATAGAAATAAATAACTTAAGGTAATTAATTGACTTTTCATTATAACATCTCCATAATTAACTTTTAATACACATAAAACTATTGCCAATAATCTTTTCAATTTCATATCCAAAATCTATATTTCTTCAACTATCTGTTTAATACATGCTAAATAAAATATCTTAAAATATCCCTTTTCACTACAATTTAACCATGCATTCAACCTTATCTTTTAAAAATCTCTCTTCACAATAATATAAAACTATTTCTCTTTCAAAATAATTGAACTAATTAAACAAGTGCCTTCAATCTACAATTATAATAAACATTAATTTAAACAATATAAATCGAAATCAACGTTTTCTTTAAAAACCAACTTAAGTCCTCTATAAGTAATTCTTTTCAATCACCCAACCAGATCCTATGTTTCTTCTAATTTTCCAACTACACACTATGTCCATTTTTATCTATTGATTTTCCCTTTCAAACTTTTCATTGCATGCATCCAATAACGCAAATCATTAAATATGTTCATTCTAATGCATATATTGCATGTAATAGATTCATCTCAAAGTTCCCTTCAAATATTTTTTTTTTTTATGTCAAGTTGACTTATGCATACAAAACAGTTCCAATATAAACCTCCAACAATACTAAATGGTATACCTCTATTAAAATAGGATTTGATAATAAATACATAATAGTATATATATGTTTGCACAAAATATACATTCATTATAAATTGATGTATTTAATCCTAAATATACATTTTAAAATTCTATCTTACACAAAACTATCAAATTTGTTTATTCTAAACAAAATAAAACTTTAATAATTTCCAGATATACAATATAAATATATTTATCAATTTATAAATATATTTTAAATCTTTTAAACAAATGTCAAATTATACAAATATAAATTACATATCATGTATTAATAATCATATAAAAAAAAACTTATTAAAAAGCAAACCCCACCATTCCCGAGGCCGCGGATTTAATAAAAAATTAATAACAAAAATTATACAGTATGGAGAGTCAGTGCAACCGACCCCTCCATACTCCTCCAATCCACCAAGGCACGGAAAAACAAGAAGGGAGAGGGGGTGCGGCTGTACTTACGCCGCTCCCCATACTCCCATGGGAAGGCAAGGGGAGGTGTGGAGGGATCTTCCTCCACACAGTCGCTCCCATATGGGGGCGGCTGTGGGGAGGTAGGTCCTCTCCATACCTACCCGTGCCCAACAAGAGATCCGCCATCGCATGAAACACAGAAAACGAGGAACTTAAAATTCGCTCAACAAAAACATTAATAAAAAAAAAAGGTAACCCCTCCTCCAAGTTTGGAATTCCATCTGCCGTACAGACGGCGTAATAATTTTTTAAAATCAGAAAACAATTTAATATATAATCAATTATATATATATATATAAACATATATATATATATGTATATATAATATATATATAAAAAAAAATGAATTTCCACAATAGATAAATAAGGAGATTTTGTAAGAAATATTCATCTACAGGTGAAATTGTAAAACCATTTTCCAGAAAATCCAAATTTCACAGAGATCTTAAGAATTAATTCTTTTAAACTATTTTTTCAAATTTATGAACAATTAGAAGAAAAATCAAATGGATCTAAATTAAAATCAGAAGTTTTTCAAAACAAACTTGTTTTCCCACCGAGGTTTAAATTTTCTAAAAATAATCTACTGTTTTGTCTGACCTCAAAGTTCGATTTAAACAACAGAACAATCCATATTCTCAATTAAATTAACTCCTACAGAGATTTACACAATTTTCTCCACAGTTTTGGTTTAATTTAAATCTAGTTTCAATTATCAAATCCTAATTCTCAATGAATTCAACAAACAAATTTCATGAACAATATATATTTGTTTTGAATAAATAGAACAAGAAAACCACAGAACAAAACTTGGAATTCGAAGCTACAGGAAGAGAATGAATTTCTGATGCAAGCCTTCTCCAAGGATTCCCTGTATTTTTTCTTAAATGTGCAACGGATCCAATCCCAGAAACTTCAACAAATGCAAACTGACTTTCCTCAAATCACTTCCAAAACCAAAAGTTGCTTCAATCCTTCCTCTGTGCAATTTTCCCAAAATTATCCTTTCACACTAGAAGAAGTTTTTCCTCTTCAAAAATTCTCTCTATGCCTGAATTTTGCAATTCCCCCTTTAATTCCTAAATTCAACTCACACATGCATGCCTAATTGAAAATATCTTGCACAACCAAATCTGATTTTGCATGCAAAACTGAAACTTAAAATATCTAAATATCAATTATCTCCAAAAATTGAAAACCAACTTTGCTTTTCAAAACCAATTTCAATTTCTAAATTAATTTCAACTTAATTCAAATGAAATTCCAAAATAATTAAATTTCCACAATTTGAAATTAAATTCCAAATTAATTTTAATTCTTTTATTTCTTTTAATTTTCTTGCATCACATTTAATTAATTAATTTAATTATTTAATAATTAGATTCAACCCCTTGGATTAAATTTAATCAATTAAATAAATTAAATGTAATTAATTAATTTAAATATAAACTTTTATCCACATTGCATAATTTAAATTAAATAATCATCAACATGATATAATGCAATTATTCTAAACATCTATTTCCAAAACAAGAATCTTTCAGAATTAAATAACATTAAAGTAAGGCAAACAACGACTCGACACAGACGAATGATGACACACTAAGGCTAGGGTGTAGACTTGACACATGTTACCTAGCTACTATCTCCCTTCAACTTAACCGTTGGATCAACACGCTCAGACCTGTGAAACCAGGTGGAGTCAGTGTCATGTACCTGCAAACCTAAAACATAATAACCAACATCATAAAATATAACAACATATAATACACACCGTGAAGAAGAAATCTTAGATTCGCAGGGTGCTCGCAAGCGAGTGATGTGAATCCGTCCCCTTCACCAATACACTCAACAAAACTGACACTTCCACAATACAGCGAATATTCTCATAAGCACTAACATGTTATATCACTAACATCATTATACCATTAAAATATGTAACATAAATCATCAGATAACTCAAGTCACATCACATAGAATAGTCTATCGCTCAATAAATAGCGATCAAATACACACACAAGATAAAGTATCTGAATATCGGAGGAAAGGAATAAATCAGCATGAAACAAGGACACCTGCTTGTCAGGTCCATAAAACAAGCAGGAGGAATTATTCTGACTTGTATGTTTATGGTGTCAGATGTGCTTTGAATATTCTTTGACATGTAAGACTGTGAATAATTATTTGTGTTTGGGACAAGTATAAACCGATTATAATACAATTTTTGTGGTACAATGATTTGAGTACCCTTGTCGACTTTGTGGGTGAAAACTATTTTACAACTCCATATTAAGGTGGTCTAGTGTGGGGCCCATATGGGACTACTTTCATCCCCAGTATAGGCTCTTGCCCTACTTTGGGCTCTTCTCCCCTAATAAGTTTGAAAATGAAAAAAGACACCTAGGTAATGTTTACATACTTTCTTTTGTCAATACAAGGGTCTTCATAGGATGAAGAAAAGTTCCCCATTCCCTACAAGCAATTTTTGTTAAGTTGAGTTACAATTTTTGGCATGTTTTAGAGCTAAATGATCCCCAAGCAACATGGATATTCATCATTGAGAATAAATCAAAATAATGAATGTATTGCTATGGATTGATTCACTTCCCTTCTACTATTCATGCAAGATGCATTTAGGGAAGCTTTGGATTTGGTTTAAGGGTTGGGTTTTTTACATTTGTATGGGAAAATCTCATCCAAGTTGAAAAAAAATAATTTAGTAAACTAGTGTATATGAATGAAACTCAAATTCTTTGATTTGGATGTAGTTTGCAAAGTAATTTTAATTTTATCTAGAAAATCAATGCAAGACATCACTTTGTTCTTAATTTTTCATTTTGTCTATTCATTTTTTAGAGTTTTAGGGGATTCAAGGAGGCTATAGATACACATTTTATTTAGTTCATGCTAGGGGTTTATTAGTTTTCATCCAAGAGGTGCTGTAAAATGTTTCATCTTGTGCATAAATATGTCAAATAAAATCCTCTCAATCTGGTATATCAAATTTTAAAATAATTTATGGATTATCAAGTAGAGAATGCATTATTGAGGGTAACAAGAATTTGAGGATTTAAACGCTACAAGATAGATCCAAGTACATCAAAATCATGTAGAATTTAGGGTTTGCAAGGTAATTTGGGTTGAATTTAATCTTCAATATTGAACTGCATGTTTAGGCACTAGTCTAGTAATTTAAAGCCAACTATTCACACAATCTAAAAATTAGAAACTCATTTGAATTTTTATTTATTTATTTTACTTTCACTTTTCCTACCATTATACATAATCATTGCTGTATATTTTTACCCTAAATACTGTGAGCCTATAATGGATCAAATCATTGGATGGTTTTTGCATGATGTTGTATGTTATTATAATAATTGTATCTACAAGGATCCATAACTAATTATATCCTTTGTTGTATAATTGAACGAAGTTTCCTTGTAGAAGAGACTCGAGAGTCATATGCATTAGAACCCTTTACAAAGAATTGTTGTCAAGATAAACCATAAACTCATCTTTGTGTGGGAGTTCATATCACTTCTAAATTATTTTCTCTTGAA